>CAJGYO010000017.1:45350082-45750082 GCA_904845875.1 Miscanthus lutarioriparius
GCCCATAGCCACCCAACCAACGTGGCTCGTGCAACAACGTCCCACCAGACAACCGTCAAGGTAGAAATGGTGGTCATGATGGTGGTCAGGATGACAACCGCCGCTACAACCAAGACGTTAATCACTGAGAAAACCGCGACAATCGCCGTGATAACCATGGTCACAGCGTCAACTAGGGCAGCAATCGGGATCGCCATGATGGCAATAATGATCTCCGCCATTCCCTCGGAGAACGCGATCTGCGCGATCGCATCAACCAAAGAGCCAACGATCGTGCATCCTACGAAAGCTATCGCTGTATGGAATATGATACTACCCACGGCCCTCCGGGTTTGAAGCAGTTTACTCCTCACCTTCGCCAAGTCGTGTGGCCAAAAAACTTCAAGCTCGAAAAACTCCAAAAGTACGACGGCAAGGAGAACCCCGAGTTATGGGTCATGCTCTATGAAACCGCGTGCAGATCTGCCATGGCTGACGAGCACGTCATGTCTAATTACTTCCCAGTCGCCGTCGGCCATGCAGGCCACCAATGGCTGGTCAGCTTGCCGGCAAACTACTTTGATTCTTGGCAAGAGCTCAAGCAAGCATTCATCGACAACTTCATTGCTACTTGCGAACAACCCGGCAACAAATATGATCTGCAGCTGATTCGAGATCGCAAAGATGAGCCATTGCGTGAGTACGTCCGACGTTTCTTGGAGATGCGCATCAAGGTCCCATCAATCTCTGACAATGAGGCAATCGAAGCTTTCATCACTGGTCTCCGCTTCCACGATGCCCTAAGGGACAAGCTCCTCCGCAAAAGGCCTAAATCGGTCACAGCGCTCCTAGCTACTGCTAAAAAATATGCGGACGCCGATGATGCTAAAAAGATAATCATCGAAGAAGCAGCAAGGGTTCCATGCTCCGACCACCCCCACACTGCGATGACTACCGCGGCAACCGTGGTCGGAACGACAATTTTGATCGCCGCAACCAGCACAACGATTCTCGCAACCACCACGACCAGCGTAATCAGCGGCGTAATCGCCGTGACGATTACAGGGGCAAGCGTGCTCAGGAAGATGACGGTGAAGTCAACATCGTTAAAAAAGGTGGCGGACGTCGCAACTATGAAGAAGACTACGCCAAAGCATTGAAAGGACCCTGCCAGCTCCATCCCAAGTCAAACCATACCATGGAGAATTACCGTGTTCTCAAATCCATCTACACGTGCCAACAGGCTCCGGATACATCCGACAAGCCTAACGACGCAGGGGAGCAGCGTAACGAGGACGACGATGATGAAGACGCAGATCCCCATCACAAGTACATCAAGCCAACCGACCACGTCCACACCATCATGGGGGGCAAAGTGTCCATCGAGACCAAACGAGAGCGCAAGCTGCTCGCCCGCGCTTGCTTGAACGTGGCCAATGCCGACAACCTCATCGCCGATCCGTGGCTCCCTCCTTGGTCTCACCACGAGATCTCCTTCAGCAGAAAGGACCAATGGGCTGCAATACCTGAGCCAGGGCGTTTTCCTCTAGTTCTCGATCCTTGTATCAACAAGGTTCAGTTCGATATAGTGCTGATTGACGGCGGCAGTTCCATCGATATACTGTTCAAGAACAGTTTGCCAGCCTTGAAGATAACCCAGGCTGATCTCAAGCCATAGAAGGCACAGTTCTAGGGTGTTCTCCCTGGACAGAGCTCCACACCTCTCGGGCAGATCACGCTACCTGTGCAATTTGGTACCCCAGACCACTTCCGCACCGACTACATCAACTTCGTGGTCGCTGACTTCGAAGGCACCTACCATGCTATCCTTGGCCGACCAGCGCTCACCAAGTTCATGGCCATACCTCACTATAGGTATTTGGTGCTCAAGATGCCTACTGAGAAGGGGGTTCTAACTCTCAGGTGCAACATATACGTAGCTTACACCTGCGAGGATGACAGCTTCAAAATACTAGAGGCTCACGACCTCTCTATTCGCATGGCCGAGACCATGCTCGACGCCAAGCAGACCCCAGCCGACCACCTGGAGATCCCAGAGCTCGAGGCTCCATGCAAAAACATCAAGTCCAAAGAGCACAAAGAGATCCAGCTGGTCGACGGTGATCCCAGCAAAATGGCCCTTATCAGGGCCAACCTAGATCCTAAATAGGAAGACGCGCTCGTCAGGTTCTCGAGGAGCAACATGAGCGTGTTCGCATGGAAACCTGCTGACATGCCCGGTGTACTTTGGAACTTGATCGAGCACTCCTTAAATGTCGATGGCAAGGCCAAACCCATCAAGCAGAAGCTACGACGGTTCGCTCGCGACAAAAAGGAGGCTATTAGGGTAGAAGTTACATGGCTTTTAGCAGCCGAATTTATCAAAGAAGTGTATCCTCTGGAGTGGTTAGCCAACCTGGTTCTTGTACGCAAAAAGAATAAGGAATGGAGAATGTGCGTTGATTACACTGATCTCAACAAACACTGCCCTAAAGACCCCTTCGGCTTACCTCGCATAGACGAGGTCATAGATTCAACTGCCGGTTGCGAGCTGCTTTGCTTTCTCAATTGCTACTCTGGTTATCACCAGATCGCTCTTAAAAAGGACGATGAGATCAAGACATCCTTCATCACGCCCTTCGGCGCCTACTACTACACGACCATGTCGTTTAGGCTCAAGAATGCTGGGGCTACCTACCAACGCACCATACAGGCCTGCCTCAAAGACGAGATAAAAGACGACCTCATCAAGGCTTATGTTGACGATGTAGTTGTTAAAACCAAGGAAGCATACACCCTTGTCAACAACCTAGAACGTACCTTTGCAGCCCTTAACACATTCCAATGGAAATTAAACCCAACAAAGTGCATCTTTGGTGTTCCATCTGGTATACTGCTCGACAACATCGTCAGTCACGACGGCATATGCCCTAACCCAGAGAAAGTAAAAGCTATCTTGGACATGAAGCCGCCCAAAAAGGTAAAGGATGTTCAGAAGCTTACCGGATGCATGGCTGCCCTCAGTCGTTTCATATCTAGATTAGGCGAAAAAGGACTACCATTTTTCCAGCTGCTCAAAGCATCCGAGAAGTTTAAGTGGTCGGAGGAAGCAGACGCTGCTTTTACATAGCTAAAACAATTCCTTACATCACCTCCGGTCCTCACTGCTCCCAGAGAAGACGAAACCCTCCTGCTTTACATTGCGGCAACTAATCGAGTGGTCTCCACTACCGTGGTGGTCGAGCGTGACGAGCCCGACCACGTCTACAAGGTACAACGACTAATTTATTTTATCAGTGAGGTGCTCAGCGAATCCAAGACCAGGTACCCATAGATTCAGAAACTGATCTATGCCATACTAATTACATCCCGAAAGTTGAAACACTACTTTGACGGATATCGTGTGGTGGTCATGACCGAGTACCCTCTACGAGACATCATTCGCAACAAGGATGCAAACGGGCGCATCGTCAAATGGGCAATGGAGTTATGCCCTTTCTCCTTGGAATTTGCAAGCCGTACTACAATCAAGTCTCAGGCACTTGTCGATTTCATCATCAAGTGGACAGACTTAAGCACACCTGCCTCTCAGGGGCCCACCAAGTATTGGAAGATGTACTTCGTCGGCTCTCTCAACATCGACGGTGCAGGAGCAGGAGTCCTTTTCGTATCACCATCCAAGGAGCAGCTTTGATACGTCCTCAAGATTTATTTCCCGACGTCTAATAACGCCACCGAGTACAAAGCATGCCTACACGGTCTGCACATTGCGGTCGAGCTTGGTGTCAAGCATCTCTATGTCTATGGAGACTCGGCTCTGGTCATCAACCAACTCAACAAGGACTGGGATACGACCAGCGAAAAGATGGACGCATACTGCAAAGCGATCAGAAAGCTGGAAGGCAAGTTTTATGGCATCTAGTACACACATGTGGTCCAGGACAAAAATCAAGCAGCAGATGCGCTGTCAAAGTTAGGATCATCCCGAGCCAAAGTCCCACATGGCGTATTTGTTCAAGACCTGCTCACGCCCTCCATCAAAGAAGAAGATCCTGCGGTTGACAAGCCTCCAGACTAGCCATTGGTGGCTATGGTTTCGGCGTCAAATACCACCAAGAAGCCCGACTGGAGAGTACCTTTCATCAAGTACCTGACAAATGGTAGCGGTTACACCGATCGGACAGAAAATGAACGCCTGATGCGTCGTAGTAAGCAGTATATGCTTGTCGATGGCAAATTGTGGCGCAAGAACGCGAAGGAGGAAATCTTGATGAAGTGTATAACCCAGGAGGATGGTGAACATCTCCTAGACAAAATCCACTCTGGCTCCTGCGGCAACCACGCGGCCTCGAGAACGCTGGTTAGCAAGGCTTTCCGAGCAGGGTTCTATTGGCCGTCAGCCATAGCTGATGCAGAGAAGCTAGTCCGCCATTGTGAAGGTTGTCAGTTTTTCACCAAGAGAATCCACATACCAGCACACGAGATTTAGACTATACCAGCCTCTTGGCCCTTCGCATGCTGGGGACTAGATATGATCGGGCCTTTCAAACCGGCCCCTGGAAAATTTACGTGTGTCTTTGTGCTGATCGACAAATTCTCCAAGTGGATAGAGTATATGCCCCTGGTCAAGGCATCTTCAGAAAAGGCTACCGCGTTCCTCGACCAGGTCATCCACCGCTTCGGCATACCCAACAGCATCATCACTGATCTGGGTACTCAGTTCACCGAGAACGTTTTTTGGGACTTCTGCGATAAAAGGAGCATAGAAGTGAAATACATCTCGGTGGCACACCCTAGAGCTAATGGACAGGTCGATCGGGCAAATGGTATGATCCTGGACGCACTTAAGAAGAGGATGTATAGAGAGAATGACAAGGCTCCTAGAAGATGGCTCAAAGAGTTACCAGCCGTGGTCTAGGGTCTCAGAACCCAGCCCAGTCGCAATACCGGCGTATCACCATACTTTATGGTTTATGGCGCTAAGGCAGTGCTCCCAGCAGATATAGCCTTCAGATCAGCATGGGTAGAGAACTTCAACGAAGACAAGGCCAAGGAAGTGAGGGAGCTCGAAGTGAATAGTGTAGAAGAGAAGCGGCTCAATTCTTACGTACGTACAACCAAATACCTTGCTGTTTTGCGCAGGTACTACAACAAGAATGTCAAGGAGCGGTTCTTCATGGTCGGGGACCTGGTCCTAAAGTGGAAGACGAATCAGGCTAGTGTCCACAAACTCGCAACCCCATGGGAAGGACCCTTCATGATCAAGGAGGTCACACGCCCTACGTCTTATAGGTTAGCTCACCTAGACGGCATAGACGTACCCAATTCCTGGCACATCGACAAGCTTAGGCGTTTCTATGCTTAGCTACTAAGATATGTACCCCTCTTGTACTTTTGATGTATTTTAACAAAGCTATTATGATTTCTCCGACCACTCTAATGTGTCACTTCGAAGTCTATTGTTATTCTAACTTTACCAGTTAAAACCGACCACCATTCCTTCTCGGGTTCTCGGAGCAGGCCCTTTCTCCGGTTCCTCCCAACGCGTGCATGGGATCCACTCTCTACGCTACGGGTGATCGGTAGGCGCTCTCTGGTTTGACTTGTGTGTTTCTACGTGTGCACAAGCTACGCACCTCACACTCTGTCTGCAAGACAAACCAGGGCCGTACAAACCTTTCAGGATGACGTGTCGACTAAACCGGTACAACTAAACAGAACGCCAACACGTTCTAACTTAGTTATATCAACATGATATCCGAGCTTAAACACGTTTTTTACAAAACAAACAAGCTTATGTTGAGATACAATTATGTTATTACAAGCTTGCCTAAAAAGGTCCAAGTTTATAATAACCCAACTACATCTTCTTCTACAGCTATAGCCTACACTATTGGCTGGTCGGGGCATGTGGCGCCTGCTGCTCGCTGGGCCTGACATCGTGCTTGGGTCTCTAGGACTCTGGCATTGATCGAGCTGAAGAAGATGGCCCCGCCGATGCCTGGCTAGTCGAGACCACAGGCTTCGCCGGTTGGCTTGAAGATGACGACGCTCCTAGCCGACTTGTGGACGGCGTTCCTTGTACGTGTGGTGTCGCACCTCCACACAGGTTAATATCGCCAATTATTTTCGCCGACAAGTCCAGCTGGGTCATCCGTAGCTCCTTGGCCTTGTCTGGATCTACCTCCTTCGGGTATCCAGCCTCCAAGTGCTTGAGATCGATCAGGGGGTAGTGAGCACATACCATGCTTAGTGCATGTGCGCCTGTTACTCTCCCACCTCCTTCAAGAACTGCTGGAACCATCCCCATGCCCTTTGGCATCTCTCGATTAATCCCAGTTGTGGCATCCTTGGCACATCTTCTGCTAGCGCCGGATCGATGAGGTTAAGGACCGGCAAAATGCCCTTTGCCACCTCCTGGCATCGGCTTTTCTAGGTGTCACGGTCCTTGGTGATCTCTTGGCATTGCACCTTCCAGCCGTCACGGTCTTTCATCATGGCTTCCAGATGCTTCTTTGCATTGATTTTTATCACTGCAAACTTCACATGCCGTTAAGATGTTAAACCACGCCAAACTACGGTGGCAACAAAAACGAGCAAAGGCGGTTGGACAACTTACCTTTCAGCTCCTCTGTCATCTTGGTCATGTGGTCTCGGAGCTACGACTGGTCTTGCGCTAGTTTTCTGTTGTTCTCGTTTAGGCGATCACACTCCCCGACCACACGACTGTTCTCCTCTCGGAGACAGATCACTTCAGCTTCTAAGCCTGCACTACAGCTGTTACTACCAACAACGCAACAGCACTTGTCAGTAGTCGGTATGATCAAATGGCTACTTACTTGTTCTTTCCCGCTCTTTCTTACTGAGTTGGATGACCAGGTTCTGGTTCTAGGAATCTTGCACCGTCTTTTCATGATTGGCGGCTTCAAGTCACTGGTGCAAGCGGTCCACCTCCGCCGTCAGCTCCTTGTTGTTTGCAACGATCCCATCGATCTGGTCGAAGCATTTCTTGCGGTACCTTGCAGTCTTCATTAAGTCCTGTGTGCAGATATCTAAGTAAGACAACAATGACTAGACCGCACGACTAGGGGGTGAAGCGAAGCTTACCTGCACTTCCGTAACAAGCCGCTTCGCCGCCCATTCAACTTTCTTGGTTTCTTCGACCTCCGGGATTTCCTCATGGATAACCCATTGGTCGTTCCGCCAACGCGACACATAAACATGTTGTCGTTTGTCTTGCGGATGGCCTAGGACCTCATCCACCTCGTCCTCTTCGGGCTCTTCTTCGAGTCCTGGTGCTAGCCTGGCGTCGACAGCATCTGTGATCACCACAGCCTTCCCACGAGCTGCAGCGTCGGTAAATGTGGTATGTGCTCTCACCTCCGGCCGCTGCTCCTCGGTTTGCTCTGTTACCCTCGATGCTGAGGTGTTGCCCTCAGCAGGTTTAGCACTCAGAGCACTCGTGCCTAGCTTGGCTGGTCCCTCGACCACCTGCTCGGGGACTGTTGTTTGACTGCTCGCTTGCTAAGGCCCCGACGGATCTTCTACTATGGCTTCCTCGGTGGTCGGCTGTTGGGTAGTCTGCTCTGTACTTATTGGCGGCGCCACGCTACTTCTGGCTAGCTGGTCTGGACTTTCTGTGGACGCCGAGCTAATACATCCAAGATAAGTTCAGAAAGTAATCATATTAAATGCAAATTGTTAACTTGTATCAAGGTTACATATACTTACATGTTGGAAGCACGGAATGATGTGGAGAAGGTGCGTCTCTTCGGCCGTACTTGCTCCACGTGCTATGCGGATGACCCCTGGTCTCCCTCTACATCCAGCACTATTGCTGGGCCTTGGTGCTCGACCCCTCCGCCACTTGTCCTTGGCATTGCGGTGGTCGGTGGCGTGCTCGGCTGAGTTGTCGCTCCCGTCGCCGGTCGCGTTCCTTGCCCAGGTACTCCCGAGGTCGACCCGGCTGCATCCTTTACCGCCGTCGGCGATGTGGGTCCCACAGGCGTGGAGGACCCATCTTGCTCCATTGACTCCAGTTGCTTCCTCCTTTTTCGAGGGACAAGTTGAAAGGTGTCTGCATCTTCTCCCTCCTCTGCGTCATCGTCCGGCCAAGCAAAAATCGCCTGCCTAGACTTGCTGGCCGGGTTCTCCTCCGAGTCCTCCTTGGGCTCATTGATACTTAGCACTCCTCCGGTGAGTAGGGTGGTTACTAACCTCTTCGTCGACTGTTTGATGGCAGCCGGCCGCTTACCAGCAGCTTTGGCCGCTGCCTCCTCTCCAGCTCCGAGCACCGCCCAGTCGATGTCCTCGTCCTCAATCTCGATGCTGGTTTGGGTGGTGGGATCAGCTCCTTGTGGCCACTCTACTCTAGGGGGTGGCGACACAAACACTGTCGCTCTATCCCAACCATTAACCTCGGTAACAAAAGGGAGTGAACACAGTAAGTTTCCACTTACCCTATCACAATATAAGACTATGGGTACGCGGCAAGATGAGTTACCTTTGGGGGAGGTCGGGCAAGCTTGAAAGCATGCTCGATGTCGCTCAATCTGGCATAATTTGGATTGGCTAAGTTAAATAGCTCGCCAATTCTAGCTTTGACTTCGATTTTGTCAAGTGCCCTCTGCCTCATCCTCGTCGGGTCTGCGCTCCCTTGATACTCATAGCCAGGATGTACCCTCCTCTAGCAGGGCTGCACCCATTGGTTGATGAAACTCCTAACTACTCTTGGACCATCCAGTTTTTTCCATGGGATCATTCCAAATATTTCTAGGATCTGTCCCAGGTGCTCGGGCTTCTCCGACCAGCTCGTTTTCTTCTCTGGAATGTAGCCCGCATCGCACAGCGTGATCATGTTTGGCTCTTCGCGGATGTAGAACCATTTTTTGTACTAGTCGTCGAGCGACGTGTTCCATGGGTAGTGCAGGTACTGGGCTTTCATGCCGTCATGGAGGTTGAGGTATACACCTCTGGCTATCTTCGAACCACTGCTTCCTTTCTTCCGCAGACAGAAAAGATGGCAGAAAAAATCGAAATGGGGCTGGAAGCCGCCATACGCTTCACACAGGTGAATAAAAGTGGCGACAAGGAGGATCGAGTTGGGATGCAGATTGCAAATCCCAATCTCGTAGTAAAGACAATGCCCCTGAAGAAATGGATGCATCGAACTCCAAATCCCCGTTTAAAGAAATCCTCGAACACCACGATCTCACCTGGTTGTGGATCGGGGTACCTCTCGCCCTCTGGCGCACGCCATCCTATGAGCTCCTTGTTGTGGAGTACCCCCATGGTGACGAGGTCTTCAATGGTCTGCTCGTTGCTTTTTGACTTCCACCATTCCTTCGCCATGACCCCCGTTTTCTTCTACGCATCACTTTTCGCCATTTCCTTTCATTTTCCGTCTCTGACTCCAGCCTTGCTGGTGAACGGGGAGTGTGCTGATCTTCAACAGCAGCGGGGGATTAGTAGGGGCGGTAGTCGAAGCGGCGGCGGATTGATTGGTGGCAATTTTTGGATCTGTTAGGGTTGGTTGGTGAGAGGAAGACGAAAGCTGCGGTTGCGAATGGCAATGGGGTTTAATAAATAGTAACTAACCTATCATATGTTGTATTTAATCCAAGAGTTATGCCGTTTCATCTACCAGGGATTCTTGGGGGATGTGCGCACGCGCAGACGGCTGTTTTCACATTTGCAGTATTACTCAGCTCCGAGATCTACGCCAATAAATGCGCCTCTTCGTTGCCAGTGTGGGAGGGCCAACGCTGACGCATCTACTGACAGGTGCCACACATCTGTTTGCTTGATAAGACAAAAAGGTAGTATGACGTGCTATACCCGTCTACTTTTTTGACCAGACATGTCAGACCGGACTTGTCAGAACAAATAAATAAATAAATACATAAAATAATAGTAATAGTGGCATATGGTTTTTTGCCACATTCCTTGTGCTCGAGGACTGTCCTGACCACCATCGTGCTCGGGGACTATCTCGACCACTCTCGTGCTCGGGACTGTCTCGACCGCCCTTGTGCTCGGGGACTGTTCCGACTATGGTTATTCTCGGGGATTCGTCATTTTCCCCATGCTGCGCTCGGGGACTGCCCCAACCACTCTCCGACCATTGCTTGGGGACTGCTCTCCTCGGCTACATGTGATTTGTACTCACATACAGTTGAAAGGCATTTATTTTTTCTCACTTAGACCTTGCTACAAGGCTGATACCTCGCCTTCTAGCAAGCTCGAGGACTACATCGGTACGATGCACCTGTCGATGCAGCTCGTATCGCCTGTACGACGATTGGATTCTCAACTTAACTGTAAATAGTCTTTTTTAGACCCTGGCACCACGTGCCTACATCACCTACTACCAGGCTCAGGGACTAAGTGGGACACTTCACCTTGCGGTGAATGTGCTTATTTTATCGACCCCTACGCTCTGACTGTTGGCCATAACTACTCCTGTACAAGGGTCACTTACATTTCTTTTCAGAAATACAAGTGGGCACACTTGATCAGGAAAGAAATCTTTTTCTTTTTTTCTTTAGAGCACCATGCATTCTTCGGACAATCGGAATCTTTGGCTACGTGGTCTACTACTCTCTGTGCTGACCAGAATACTGGCGCATTTGCTTGGTCAATGTTTCAACCAGTTGGACATGACATGAAGACAGACCGCATTAGCCGAAGAAGATCAAACGACGTGTCACAACATAATACATGGTGCTCGGGGACTAGCTGTGGGGGTATTAACCCCTATACCCTTACGGCTAGGTTTGGGCCAGCCCGGACCAGGGGGTTCGGTCCACCAGAAGACGACGCGTGGCCTAGCCGATCTGCTCAGAGTCCTACGCAAGGAATCAAGGCAGACTTGGAGATCAAGCAAGATTCTGGTCGGTTAGAATAGGAATCCTTATCCGGCCACCTATGGCAATTGTAACCGGTTAGGATTAGTTTCCAGATCTGTAACCCCGCCCCCCAGACTATATAAGGCGGGCAGGGGACCCCTCTCAAAAACAATCTCATTGACATACATCAATACAATCAGACGCAGGACGTAGGTATTACGCCCTCACAGCGGCCGAACCTAGATAAAACCTCATGTCTGTCTTGCGTCACCATCTCGTTCGTAGCTTGTGCACCTATCTGCCGATAATCTACTACCTTGGGCATACCCCTAGGTAGACTGCCGACCATATTTCATCGACACGTGGCAATATGATATATGGCAATGAATAAAATTGCGTGGCAAATGTTAGTATCGCCACGGTATGGTACTCATGGCAATTACATATGATCTCTTGCAACGAATAATATTGTCTGTTAAATGATACTATTGTAATGGCACAATAATGGTGGCAATAACATATGATCTCTCGCAACGAATAAAATTACGTGGCAAATTATGTACTTGCCACGGCGTGGTGGTCATGGCAATAACACTGCTTTTGCCTCAACCGTGAATGTTGCAACAACGTCCTATTGCCATGCTTGGCAATGGACAGCTATGGTTGCAAGAAATGCCAACAGTTGCAACATCAAACTAGCAACGGTTGCAATACCTTATTGGAACGTGACTTTTTGCAACCACTGGCAACAAACACGATTTGGTTGCAACATCTTCCTTTTGCAACCAAATTGGGTCTATTGTAACATTTTTTCATCGTTCCGCAAGGGTTAGAAGTTAGTTGATCCTTAGGGGGGTGGCAGAGGCTGGTATATATAGCCCAGAGCATCAAACATGAGCCCTTGGATCAAACCGACTTAAGGAATGGCGTAGATGCAACCTAGGAGGTGGTGGAGGACCGACATTACGACATGGAGGCTGACAGGTGGGCCTAGGGGCCAGGTGGCCTACAGGTGGGGCCGACCGGCCCCACCTAGTAGCCTCCGCCTCTTTGCCTCATCGTGGTGTCCTCTAGAACCTTCTAGTGTCCGTTTCACGGTGGATAAGCGCAATTAAATCTGACATGTAGGTACTTGATGATTTTCTGGTTAAACCCTGCAGAAAATACCGAATCATCAAAACTCGTGGAATTTATTAGTTTAAACCCCTAGACCTTTGTTGGTGATCATATTTATGCCCTTATTCATGTTTCTTTGACGGTTTATAATGGTTGCTAACCACCGTCAATAGCGGTGCCCTCTTGTAAATGGTTGTGCGCCATAAAATGTGGGCGTGTGAATCGAAAGATAATAATGAAGGCGAAAGATACGAGGCTTACTCGGGATACCTTACCGCATTGGCATCCAACGCTCCGTCTTTCGTCTGGGCGCCTCCCCTACGCTACGAGAAAGCGGTTAGTAAATGGCAGAGTATACGCGTGCGTTAGATGTACCTCCTATGACCGTTGCTAGGTCTCGTGTCATCTGGGAGACTGAACTGCCGCATCTTCTGCCCCTTGATCACAGGTGTGTCTTGAAGCTCGCGCCCGTTTGGAACTCCAACTGCCGTCTTCTCCACCTTCATCTTCACGTCGCCTATTTAAGCCAAGGGAGAGGAGGGTAGCGAGTCTCATCCCCACTTCCAAGTTTTCCCCGACATCCAATCCGAGTGAGAGAATGATTGTCTTCTTCGACCGCCATGGCTCGCAGTCCATCCCGGCGGCTTCACCACTGCCGAGAGGGATCTTTAGAGATCGGGCTCCATCGCACCCTGCTGGTGTTCATCCTCCGTAGGTGTTAGAGGAAGTTTCATGAAGATGGGAAGGAATGATGCCATGGGGGCTCAGGCCGCTGGGCTCCCCATGGTTGGTAGGCATGAGGCCCCAGCTCTGGGTCTGGGAGCATTCAAGCATCGACTCGGCGACTCGCATTCGCTGGCTCATCGCTAGGCGTTCCTCCCCTGCTCTACTAGAAGTGGCGTAGGGGCGGTTCCTAGTGGGCTCCTCTTCCTCAGATGTTAGAGGAAGCTTCACGAGGTGGTTTTCCCCGAGGCCTCTTTCGACAGTCCTCTCCTGCTCATGGTGTAGCTCTAAAGGTTAGACACACCTTGTACCGGTCTCTCCGCTTCATGAGATGTCCATCGCGAGCGGGAGGGGATCCGACGATTATTGTAGCCTTGGGCCCATCTAGTCCTATAATGCGCTAGACTAGATGTTTCGGTTCATGGCTTTAGAAGCCGGTGATCCTAATGTTTAGGACAGTGTTGTAATCAGCAAACGCATAAGCCCCTAGGGCTATGATGTATGCGTTGCCCTTTCCGATTTCCCTTTTGTCATTGCCAATGTTAGTTGTTTGAATGACTTGCCTCGATGATCCTTGGCATGAAGGGTTTTTGCCCAAGCTATTTAATCTCCATGTTGTCGACCTTCGCAAATAATTTTGTTCGGCTAGGCTCATCATTGAGCCATTATCAGGCTATGGGGGCTTGTACCCGCGCACCACGGCATGCTCCGTCGCAATCGGGATGTCGCACCCCAATATCCATTTTGTCAGGACCGATACTGAAGCCAACGGGGGTTGTCAAATTAACCACGAGACCCCAGGAGCGCACATAGCAACTCCTCTTTAGGACCTTTGCGCTGAGTTACACACATTTCCAGCAACAATGCAAACCAGACAACTTAATCACATACACACTTCAACCTCCCACTCACTTAGAAAACATAGTTAATATGATATAGGATTCGGTAGCATAAGATTACCACTAAGTCTGCTACTTCGAACAACTATACTTCTACACTGGGTTGCCACTCTTGTCACTCATCTAGTCATCAAGTTACACACAGCTTATCTTGGAAAACACTTGCTCCAAGGTCTGCTAACTGTCGTCTTTGCCGAAGCTAGATCCGGGAAGATGCTCCGACTACCTGCAAAACAACTTAACGGCTGCACTGTGAGTACATTGCGTACTCGTAGGACTTAATTCCAACATATAGTATTTGGTGGATGCATCGGATGTTCATTAAGGATATGTCATGCCATGCTCAACATAGAAGTAAAGGTATTTATCATTATAACAAAGGTGCTCATAATCCATTATTCATGCTACCACTAGTATAGAAAGAAAGAACAACCAAATAGTTCCATCCCAAGGACTCCAGGCTTTCAAGAATCTACAGAGGTGTACAATTGTACCCACATGGAAAATGGGACTAACCACCATACACCAGGTCTGGTAGTAAGGGTTGCCTCATGTTCTCCAACCTTTCCCTAATCCAGCCTGAGTGTCACATGAAAGGTTTGGATGGGTTCCCGGTCAATGTCCCGAATATTCTCGACCGACGGCACCTCCCTTGCTAGTTTCACGGATAAACAGGTCGCAACTAGTTACTTGGCTTATCGACCCCATCCGCGACATGTCTGTATGGGTGGTTACTCAGACTTACATATCCCAATACACGGTCCTTACTACTCCACGATCTACATCACCTGAGATCCCAGACTCAAGACGACCTACCCCTCGCATGAGTAAGATATCCAAGTTATCATCAAGATTATCATGTAGGGATATTAGTCCTTAGCCAGACTAGTTAGGTAAGTCAAGTTATACCCTCATTGGTTTTAGTAGTTAATTATCCAGGTGTAGCATCCTACACGCGTGAGTATGAGTTCCCTTCTCATGCTCGACTTCTACCGTTGCCCAAGCAATAAGCATTAAGTGTTCCCATTCCCATTGTTTAGGTGAGAGGCTTCTACAGATTATTAGACTACTCTAGGTGTAGTATAAGAGTGATCATTATCCAAGACTACATGTAATGCATAACTCATAATGCAACTTGATAAGTATCCAAAGTAGGGGTTATAATAGTGGGGTGCCTGCCTGATAGCACTACCATTTGGACAGCTAGGGGCTAACGACACCATCCTACACACGATTCACACTGAGACGATACCTAAAAAGGACGAGAGAGATCCGATTAGAGAGATTCACCGACGATTTAGAACGATGCTAAGGAACATGAATAGATCACCGTTGGATCCTAGGATGAGACCTCTAACAGTGATCCCACTACTGTGTTGCTAGCTTGGGTTACTAACTAGTAAGGTTGACTACTGGGTAACTTGTTGGTTAAACTCACACTCTCTATGACTGTCGGATACTCCGTTATGACTGACGGACATTCCGCTGTACTGGGTACAAAGGTGGGTTGTCTCTAGGTGACTCTGTTTGGCCCTAGCAGATGCTCTAGGGGTTTTACGGATACTCCGATATGTTTTGGGCACTCTCGGGTTATTGGGTTACTCCGTGTATATAATTCCTCGGATGCCCCGAAGTGTGTGATAGATGATCCGGTAGGAACTAAGTGCTCTTGGGTTCTCTGGCTGTGAGTCTTCATAATTCAGTGGATACTCTGATCAATAGTCAGACCTTCCGTTGTTCACGCTCATAGTAGTCTAGGTGCCTCTGTTGGGAGATTTACTAGATTGGGAAGGTTTATCAGACACTTCGCCGCATCGGTGAACACTCTACCAACTGGGCGACAGAACCCATGCTCTGTCTTTGGGTTGGTTAATTGCTATTTTGGGGTGGTGAACATCCATGCATGTGTGCTAGACTTCTAGGATGATCTTAGGGATATGCTAGGGTAAGGCTAGTTGAGTTCTTGGCTAACTAGTGCATCTAGTGGCTTGGCTAAATCTCTTCCCATGATCTACTTGTGACCAATACATGAGATTAAGAAATCTTACTCCAAGATTGGGATTCCTGAGATGCTAGACTCCATGATAAGGGCTTGAACACATCTTACCTTATGGTGAATGAGAGGTCACCACACTCCATGATCCATACATGCATGAGAGATTGAGATTAGGGTTTGAGAGAAATCTTCAACTAAAGAGATGAGAGCTCATGAGCTAACCATGATCATGAGATAAGGATGGTTTGACCTTGATGAGTTAATGGCCTTGGGTTGCATTCCTTCACTTCATCTTCCACCTTCATCTTCTCTCTAGTTCTTCCTCACTCTTGTTCTTCTAGAGAGAGGGTAAGAAATGGGAGAGTGAAATGGGTTGGTGCTGCATTAGCTGAGACTTGATATTTCCTTTTCGTGTATATGATAGGTGGGGCCAAGGGTTGAGTGGAGGACCGCTTATTCCCCATTCACTACATGCAGTTCAGTTACTAGCGGATGATCCGATATCACATCGGGTTGTCCAATGGTCTCTAAACTCATGGACTTGATCCAAGCACTCAAGATTTGATGATTAGTGTTACTTCCATTGTTCCAAGGATTAACAACTTGACCAATGATAGCTTAGGTTATGATAATGTGCTTCCTAGTGAGTTCGCTGACTATTGTTAACTTCATGCTCGTCTGATTTGTGCAAGGACTGTCGATTATCCAAGATTGAGGGTCTGGGTGGTTGTAGCGAATTTGGGTTGTTACAACTCTCCCCTCCTTAGAAAAATCTCATCCTCGAGCTTTCTTGAGGTTCCATTTGTGAAAACTTGCAACCCAGTAGTTTCTGAAAGTTCTTCCTCTGGCTCATGAATCACCTTTCTCTTCCCTCCACAATTCTTGTTTCTCGAGGGTCACTAATAGAGAGAGGTCATTCTCCTACTTGCTACCGGCTAGTCTAATTGATCCATCGGACTCTCCATTGATTCTGTAACTGTCTCAAGACTTAGCTGTCAGGCTTTCAAACTTATCGGACACCCTGCTGAATTGACGGATGATCCGATATCTCTTGGCTATATAAGGGGTTACCACTAGATGGATAGGGTTTCACCCTCATTTTACACTGCTCCTTTCCTCGAAGCCAGCCACCGCTTGCTCTTAGGCCACCATCGCTGTTGATTTGGGTTGTTTTTTGCGCTTCTAAGCTTCTCAAGATGGGAAGGTAAGCTTTCTTCTTTGCTCGGTCGTTCTCCTCTCCTTCTACGAAAAACTAGCTAGAATTTGTTTGATCTAAAGATAGGGTTGGTCTTGTTGAAATCTCGCTTGATGAAGAGGTAAAATACGCTTGATTTGCTTAGCGGATGACCCTTGGTTGCTGGAAATTGTTCGGTGTAGTAGATCTTGGGGATATAGGGTACTGCGGTTGTTCAAACTTTGCTGGATTGAGGTTTTACGGACTCTCCGTTGGTCCTGGCGGAATGTTATGTTAAAACTTTAGGTGGTTCAGAGAAGTTCCAAATTCGTTGAGTATTTTTCCAAATTGACTCTGGTGGACGGTCCGGGACCACCGTGGACTCTTCGTTCACGCTTAGTCTGTAGCTTAATTATTTTTCTGCATGTTATCAAACAACTAGCGGATGCTCCATAACTTACATTGGAGGATCCAGTAGGTATCGTCTAGGCTTGGTACTTAGACTTGTAGCTTCAGCGGGCAGTCCGTCGTCTTCACAGATACTCCTGCTATTCCCTGGTCAGTTACCAGTCCATTCTTATATGACATTCTCATTGTCCATCCTTTGCTTAGGTCCATAGGGAGTGTTGTACACGACTGCAATACTATATCATCATTGTTTCAAGCTAGTAAACGTTGTTACTCTTTGTTTTTTTGTTCTCCTCCTCTTACGTTGGTTGATTTATGATCTCATTTGGTGTTTGCATTCACAGGTCCAGTTCCGGTCATTGCCTTCCTAGTGGGGCTTCCAATCCCAAGAAACTGCGTGTCGAGGTGCAAGGCAGCCGTTAGGCATCTCATGAGCATGTGGTGCCACCTAAGAAGAGGAAGACACCGCATGTGAGGAGATCCAAGAGGGCTACTTCGCCGGGTGTTCTCAATGATGAGGATTGGGCCATGCTCGAGTGGGAGGAAGATGTGCAACCTCTCAGACATGGCGAAGGTCTAGCAGAAAGATCAGAATGAGTGGCTTCTCTATTCGATGAGTTGGAGGTTGACTTTAGTGATGACGAGTACGAGTATGAGGAAGATGGGGTTTGTCCCATCCGCTTGGGAAATCGACCCAAGATTGACTATTCTTGGAAAAGCATTGTCAAATATTGGGAGGATTGCAGCAAGAAGTGCTACCATAGGGAGAGTGACACTTTCAATGCCTACTTCCATTATTCTATGCAGTACAAGCTCCTTTGGGGCGAATTCATCAATAGGCCTATGCAAAAGAGTCGATAGATTAACTAGGTCTATCTAGAAGAATTCCCATGCATCAATGACTTGGTTCAAAGTTTTTGGGGCATGGGTCTTCGCAAGGTGATGGAGTTCAGGCACAATTGGAATGAGTCCATCATTCATTAGTTCTACACCACTCTTGAGGTTGACATGGAGGATGAGCGTTTGACGTGGATGACTGGCAAGAAAAGCTTCACTGCTTCATTCCAGGACTTTGCTTCTCTCATTAGGCTTGACTATGCGGAAATGCAGACTAGGAAATTTGTGAGTGACCTTCCCAAGATGTAGGAACAGGAGACCTACATCTTTTATCCAACTGGGAAGCATTAGCATGGTGTTAGAAAGCATTTCAAGAGGTATCCTTCTCGGATCTTCAGCATGCTAAGGCGCACCATCATGCCTAAGGTGGGAAACTCCGATGCCGTTTGCTTTCCTTACTATGAAGCAATCCGAGTGACAAGATCCTAACATACAGGTATGTTAAGCCTTGGGTCCAATGGTTCTCGAATGAAGAAGGCTCCCCGACCGACACCCTTAGGATCGCTCGGGGGCTCAGGGGCTATGCCCATTGGGCATGCTAGCGCGCGCCCTCTGGCAAAGAGATCCGGCCAAGTCTGACTCGATCGTAGCTTCCGCCTAGGGCTCGGGGGCTTCCCCGAGCCTCGGGCTCCCAATCTACAACACCTCCAGGCCTGGCCCTTGGCTGCTACCAGGCTAACGATGCCAGCCAAGGCCCAGGCACAAGAAGAGAAGCCCCAGGCTACCGATGCCCGGGGGCTCCTCGGCGTTGCTCCCAAGGCATGCGCCTGCCAACTGCACCACCGACAGTGTCATGTCCAGGGTGTGACACAAGAAGACAAAGCTTCCCATGGCCTTCGTGGGTTCAAGGGCTTCCAGGCCCACACATCAGCCCCTATAGACGACCTCCTTTACCTCCAAGAAGACTCTAGAAGGTCTCACCCGGGGGAGGCCGGTCCAAGCTAACACCCTCTGACACGCAGAGTGTCAGAACAGAGCAGCCAGACTACACCTAGGATTCTTCAGCTCCAAGACACCTCGACGGCCCATGGCGCACCACTGCAAGGACCTCCTAGACTCCAGCGCACGTAGACCATAGACTAGAACCCTCAAACCACCATGTACCCGACCTATCTCATTATATAAGGGATAAGGTCAGACCTAGGAGGAGAGAGGATCCCAATTCGATCACCAGACAATCCATTCCATTCCATCTGCCTCTGCACTGCACCGAGAGTAAGGCAACCCAGAGAGGGGCACTGAGAGCTCCTCCTCCACCGCATCCTTCTGTCTCCAGCCTCTCCGATGATGGGGAGACTCCACCGGTGGCAAGGCAACCTTAGGATTAGCACTGACCTAACCCCCTACCAAATCTTCTTCCTTTACACTCTGTTGTAACCCCCTAGATTTTGGGTGCTCTTGAGTATAAGGATCATCAGCTACTGGATGTAGGGTGTAACACCCTTGGTGTTAGATTGCACTATTTTGCTAAACATTTCATGAGCATCTGAATTATGTGCATATGTGTATGACATGAATTATAAATCGATGTTCGGCACTTGAAACATTCATTCGAAACAGGAGACAAGGGTTACGTTTCATATAATATTGTTTAATATTCTAATCGAATTGTTGTTGAAATAAAAATGCTATAGGATGTTTGGCTAACGGTGATGTAATAGGTGCAGTCGCGGACAAGGATAGCTGGTTAGTACATAGAGTAGGCTGGATTTGGGGTTCGACGCGAAACCGTTCGGAATGACGCCCATTCGCGTAGGATTGAAAGAAGGTCGACGAAGCTAACTTTGGCCAGTTTTGTAGAATGATCGGCTTAGGAAATAGCGTGATGTCACTGCTTCGATTGATAGCTTGATGTACCCTCTTGCGCATCGAACAAGTAGTTTGGTGTTTGGAGCTTTGCAAATAAGTTTTCTACTTGCTTTAAAAAGCGTTCACGGCACTTGAGTTGGTGTGGGCACGGTCACTGCTTGGCCTGGCACGCTGCTGGCTTGCCAGCGCACTACCGCGCTAGCCACGTTCCACCGCCACGCCGGTTGCGCCCACCGCCCCGCCAGTGCACGCGCACGGCTTTGGCGCTGTGCGCCAAGGCCATCTGCCTTCGCTGCCGGCCACGCCCACCGCTGCTGCTCGACCACCACCACTGTTGGCCTGCCGTCGCTGCTGACTCGCCTTGCGCGCCGAGGCGCATACCATGTCTTCATGCCGCCGTGATGGCGACGCACGCTGACCCTACGTTACTGCCTTGGCTGCTTGCTGCCTCGCTGACGTGTGGGTCACCTCACCGACTGATGCGCTGCGCCCAGGCCACCGACCATGCTCTATTGAGCCTTGTCCTGCCCCATTTTGGCCGTAGGCACATCGGGTCCCGTGTTCACGTCGCCAGCGGCCATGCACGGTACTGATTGCTGACTTCCCTTGGTTGCTCGCTCGAAGGACGTTCGCCTGCTCCGCCATCCCCTCCGCATCGCATTGCATTGTGTCATTTGTCTGGCGCTGCCCGCCGCGGTGGCGCCATATCGCGCCTCGTCGCCTTGCCGTAGTGGCCATGCGGGTAGCCGTCTGGGGCATGTTCCGCCTGTCCCGCTGTCCCCCGTAGTGGTGGGTTGGCTCGTGGCATTAACATCGTAGACGGACCAAGCCAGGCCATGACAGGACCCCCCTGCCTCCACTGTCTCCACGGCCACCGAGACGCTTCTTTCAAATTCACCATGGTAGCGGTGTCTTGATTCAAATTGACCATGTGTTCGACTCCGCTAGATAGCCTATAGCCCTACGAACCCCACATCGCCGCTTGTAGCTCAGTCCTGTGCTCCAATTTTGAATCGCCGCTCGTCGGGTCCATAAGACCATGGTGTCCTGCGCCGTCGGATAACCATGCGACCACAGCATCCCGGTCCATTTCCTCGTGCTACTAGCCCCTCCTTCAGCTGATCGTCACCATGCTCGCCATAGCCTAAGCCCTACCGCCGTAGAGCAGCCCCTGGCATAGCTGTGCCATCGCCGTGCGCCGCCGCTCCACATCGCGCGCACGTGGCCAGCGTGGTTCAAGCCATCTCCGGTTGAGTCACCACGTCGGTAGGTTCCGTGGTGAGTCGCTGGTGCTCATCTGCTACTTGTTTTGCCCCGGCCTTGCTGACGTTCACCGGAACGGTGTCGCCGTGTTTGCAGGTTGTCCGCTGTCGTGGTCCGACCTCCCTGCTGCGTCCCAGTTCGCGTTTCCTCCGCCCTACACTTCGCCTTCGTGTCTAGGTATGAGTCGGCTCGTTGGTTTGGGAGGGGAAGGCCTGTGGTCGCCAGCGTGGGTCACCGGTGCGCGCGGGTGGCCGCAGCGGTGTCACCAGTGAGAGGACAAGAGTTTCGGAGGGCGTAGCTATAAAACCTTAGACTGGGGGAATAGTGTACTAGGGCTCGTGGTGATTACGTAGTACTTTGGGGGTGTCCATGCATAACTGCCATCACGCGCGGGCCTCTCCCATTGCGGGCCATGGCCGGCTGGGCCACGCGTGCGCGCTTGGGCTGCGCTGCTTGGGCGTGCGTGTCACGTAGTTGTGGGCCGAGGCCACGCGTGTTGGGCCGCGATGCCTGATTTGGTTTTTTAATTTCCTCAGAATAGAAATGCTTATTTATTTTAGTTATGAATCCAACTTCGATAAATCGTAGTAAATTGCGTAGTTGTCCAAAAATAGTGAGACTAATTTTGTTAGGTTCACAAAAATGCCATCTATCTGTTAGTGTAGTTAGTTCACAGTTAGCTGTTATGATGATAGGCTCATAAATTCTAATTAGAAAGCTTAGCATTATGTAGATTAATATTTGTAGGAATTCTTGTGGCAAATCGGTAATAGTTTTAGCTTTGAAAATTTTACAGTAGGTTCCCGAGGATGTTATGTGCTCGCTGTAAATTTTGTAGCATTAGAAGGTGCTGTTGAAATAAAGTAGCTATTACCCTTGTTTATTGGTATATAGCGTAAATCGGCATTAGGAGTGGAAATACCGATAGTTGCTGGAATAACGATGAATGCCTTACTTGATACTTGTTGTCGATAGCAATAGATAATTTAGCACTGTGGTCGATAGCACCAGCGTAGTAGTTAAATCGATGTATTTCTATTTTAAGAGCTGTTGTTGTTATATTATTAAACATTGCATCATCATTTCATGTAGATCACGAACTGGTAGATTTCATGCCCGTCGGCGAGCCAGAGTACGACTTGGTGATCGAGGAGTACGAGGAGGAGATCTTCGCACAGGAGGACACTCAGGAGCCTATTGGTGCTGACCCTACTGGCCCAACGCCTGCCCAAGGCAAGCCCCGGTGCATAACCCATATTTTTATGATCACTGAATATATATCTATGATGTGCATTCAAGTTACAGGCATTTTATGGAAACTACCTGCATAAATATATCTACCTATGAGTCCTACTAGTACAGGTCGATTAGCTGCTATGCTCAGGATATCGGTAGCGTGGGTAACCTGCCGTTACTCACAAGTAGGTGATAAACATGATAACTCATGATAAAATGGAAAAGGAAAATGGTGACCGGGCAGGGATATCGATTGGATACTGGTGGGTGTGAGGGGTTGTGTCCTGCGGCCAATAGCTCTAGGCAAGTCATAGATTAAGGACCGACTGATGGGAAGAGGAGGTGGTTTAGGTCCTTGCACCACAATGAGAGCAGCAAGCCTTCCCTGCATAGTTCGGTTACACTGTTTCCTTGTCCGTGTCAATTAAGGACCGTTCGTTGCATATGGCTCTAGGCAAGTCATAGATTATTGTCCCGAGTGCATACTTGGGTATGGGTGCAGGGAAGGCTTGCTGCTCTCTTATTGTGGATCCGGCTCTTTCCGGACCGACTGATGGGAAGAGGAGGTGGTTTAGGTCCTTGCACCACACTGAGTCAGGGACTCAGGAGTGGGGGCTTGGAGTCCAAGTTTGGATGGGGACCTAGACACTTGGGACAGGAGAGTGGTGGGTTAGTCCTGCTTGTGCCTGGGGTACAAGCAGGGCGTGTGTTTTTGGGGCACCCAGCTGGGCACATTGATTCATGAATTGCCGGGTGATCCGGTATGGCTTGTCTGTAGTTTAGCACCGTAGTAAGAACTGAAAGTGGAAAGGAGAAGAAACGGAACTGATTGCTCAACTCTTGCTTGAAAGTAGAACAGGTGCTTATATTGACTGGCTAGATAATAACTTAATGCGGCTAATAATAATAATACATAAATAAGGACTCACTATTAGTATTGCTTTCTGCTAAAATAAAACCAGCAAACCATAAAGCTTATCATACTGCTTGGAGTCAGGAAGTTATTCCCACTAGTCGGATAAGTCTTGCAAGTACATTGTGTACTCAGGGTTTATTTACCCCTGTGCAGGTGATGCTTGAAGAGTACCTTGCGTGGAGGATTCTTCTGGTGGGCTCAGATGGATCCTCGCCCCTTATCGCTAGATGTTATTTTAAATCCGCTGTTTATCATTTCACACTCTGGTATTTGGTATTGTAATAATGTACCTTTTAAGAAACTCTGATGTATGAAATGGACTGGTATTGTAACTCGTTATCATTATTGGATCCTTGGGAAAAATGTGGATCTTTTGGGTTCTCCCTTGGGGTGTGCCCAATGGACCCCACTCGCTGTAGCTCGCTTTCGGGGTGCTTAGTGTCTGGTGGAAGACGAGCACCTCCGTAAGTATGCTATTTCAGGTGGTTCTACCATAGTTGGTACCAGAGCCAATAATGGTCACGTGTTTCATCACTCTTTTCAAAAAACTTTAAAAATTTGACCAACAAAAGTTTTGCGAAAAGTAGGATGCGATTATATTAGGTAAATAAGTATAAGCCCTAGCAATATGGTCTATATAGGATAGCGACACTGGTTTTATCTAATCAGTTTTCTACAGGTACACTGACTTACGTTGCGTAAGAAATCGCTTAGTATACGAAAAGTGAGTGTGCGATGTGCCGAAAATTCTATGAATGCCGCTATATTCCGGCTTGAGTGAACGTATAGGTTGAAGCATGCATCATGATAATAGCATCTTACTTGAACTAAAATCCCCCCTTCACGTATAAGAATTAGTAAATTGGTAGGACTAACTAAATGAATGCTTTAATAATTGTGCTATCATCTCTCAAATCCCTTGATTCTGATCGGAAGGGTGTTCTAATGGATGGTTCCTATCTCTTACAGATGAACCTAAGGTCTGGACGTGAGAGTACCAGTTCTGGAGCGACTAACGAGGGCTAGGGTGACAGTGGCCGGGCTATTGAGCACGGCAGCGGGGGAGGTCAAGGGGTTCCACCTCTGGTTCCTCATCCTTTCCCGCCGCCGCCACCGCCTCTGTCGATGACCCCCACAGAAATAATGGCGGAGCTGTTGGCTGCTCGCCAGGAGTCAGCTGCTGCTCGCCAGGAGACAGCTCGTGCCATGGAGATTATGGCACAGGCCGTCGCGGGCCTTGCCCGCGGAGGTCTCGGGGGCAACGACGGTAACGGGGGTGGTGCCTATCGTCCTGAGGGATAGTCCTCTTACCAGGACTTCCTCAAGACTCACCCACCCATATTCACACTGTCTGACGAGCCCCTGGAGGCAGAGCACTGGCTTCGCACTATGGAGCAGAAGTTTGAACTGCTCGGAGTGACCGATGAGCAGAAGGTGTACTTTGCAGCCCAGCAGCTTTTGGGGTCTGCAGGTGCATGGTGGGAAACTTTCCAGGCCATGGAGCTACCAGATCATCCGGCAACATGGCAGGAGTTCTCCACCGCCTTCCTAGAGTTCTTTATCCCTACTGGTGTTATGAACTAGAAGGTGAGCGAGTTCCTAGAGCTATGTTAGGGAAACAGGACAGTGATGGAATATTTGAACAAGTTCAGTCACTTGGCTCAGTATGCTGGCAGTCAGGTGGATACTGATGACAAGAAGAGGGGCCGCTTCTTTCGTGGTCTCACTCCCGCCCTTCAGGAGAAACTATATCTGGGGAACTATCAAACCTTTGGGGCTCTGATGAACGCCGCCACTGCCATTGAATGTTTTTCAGCGGGTGTCCCAAGCTGATTGGAAGAGGAAGCAGGGGGACGCAGGGTCTTCTAGTCACCCCCACACACAGAAGATTCAGGTTGTCCGGCGGGGGCCCTATCAACCATCCGGCGGGCCTTCATTCCGGCAACCTCAGCAGATGTCGCAGACTTCCTCTACTCAGTATCGTGCACCTCCACAGTAGGTGCAGCCATAGCAATCTCAGGGATAGTAGGTCCCACCTCGTTAGGGGTTTGGGAATAGGCCAGGAGCTTGCTTCAAATGTGGCAAAGATGGCCACTATGCCCGGGCCTGCCCCCAGAACCAGCCAACTTAGTCAGCTCAACCGTCCGCAAATTCCAGGCTTATCAAGAGGACCATCATCAAGAAGAAAGTGCCCAACAGGTCTGGTCAGGTGCACTTCACGGATGCTCAGCAGGTTGTGCAGCAGGAGGCAGTTATGGCTGGTATGTTTACCATCGACTCCCATCCAGCTTTGGTGTTGTTCGATTCTGGTGCATCACATTCCTTCATGAGCATGGGGTTTGTAGAGCGGCACAACTTATCACTTATGGATATACCGTATGCCTATAAGATCCGTACCACGGGTTCACAGATGTTCATCAATACCCATATGGATATCGTAAGTTTGGTATTAGCCACCCACACTTACTGTCTACAGTTCATGATAATGCCTGGGCAAGGCATTGATGCTATTCTTGGAATGAATTGGTTGTGGGTGTATGGGGAAGTATTGGATTTGAAGCAAAGGAGTGTGGAGTTACGGCTTCCTTCTTTGGAGGATCAGATGTCTCTCATCGTACCCTCAGAACATGTCTTACCTATTGCTGCCCATGCTAAAGCTGCTCCTGATCTTACCTCCATTCCGGTAGTATGTGAGTTCCTAGATGTTTTCCCTGAAGATCTTCCTAGGTTGCCACCGGACCGAGAGGTAGAATTCTCCATTGAGCTTGAGCCTGGTACTGCTCCCATCTCTAGATGCCCGTACCACATGGCTCCAAGAGAACTAGAAGAAATGAAGAAACAGCTGGAAGAATTGATGGACAAGGGTTTCATTCGTCCTAGTTCTACACCATGGGGTAGCCAACCTATTTTCGTGAAGGAGAAGGATGGTACCTTGTGGATGTGTGTGGATTACCGCCCTCTTAATGTGGTAACAGTTAAGAACAAGTATCCTTTGCCCCGCATAGATACTTTGTTCGACCAATTAGCTGGTGCCAAGGTATTCTCAAAGATAGATCTCCGATCGGGCTATCACCAGATCAAGATCAGGCCACATGATATACCAAAGACAACTTTCTCTACTAGGTATGGGTTGTATGAGTACCTGGTGATGTCTTTTGGTCTTACCAATGCTCCTGCCTTCTTCATGTACCTGATGAATTCAGTCTTCATGCCGGAGCTGGATAAGTTTGTGGTGGTTTTCATTGATGACATCCTGATCTATTCCAAGAATGATGAAGAGCATGCCCGACACCTCCGGATAGTACTGGCTTGACTAAGGGAGCACAAGTTGTATGCTAAATTCAGCAAGTGCGAGTTTTGGTTAGATCGAGTGGAGTTTTTGGGGCATGTGTTGACACCTGATGGCATTTTAGTGGATCCCGGCAAGGTGCAAGATGTATTGGATTGGAAATCTCCCAAGTCTGTGCATCAGATCCGTCAGTTCCTTGGTCTAGCTGGATACTATCGGTGTTTCATTCCTGATTTCTTGAAGATAGCCTAGCCCATGACCAAGTTGCTCCAAAAAGAAGCTAAGTTTGATTGGAGCCCAGAATGTGAAGAAGCTTTTCAGTCTCTGAAGACTTTTCTGATCACTGCTCCTGTGTTGGCCCAACTAGATATTGAGAGGCCCTTTGATGTATATTGTGACGCCTCGAAGACAGGGTTGGGGTCTGTGCTGATGCAAGATGGGCGTGTGATAGCTTATGCTTCGCGCCAACTGAAGAAGCACGAGGTGAACTACCCCACTCATGACTTAGAGCTCGCTACTGTTGTCCACGCTCTAAAGATTTGGAGGCATTATCTATTGGGCAACAAAGTACATATTTTCACTGATCACAAGAGCCTCAAATATATTTTCACACAGTCTGAGCTAAACATGAGGCAGAGGAGATGGTTAGAATTAATAAAAGATTATAATTTAGAAGTCCATTATCATCCAGGAAAGACCAATGTTGTAGCAGATGCTTTGAGCCATAAGCCACATCAGGTTGAGGAAATACCTTTGTCTCTCAACCACATAGAGGTGTTAGCTCATATTGCATTGACCTCAGAATTGCTCGAACTGATTATTCTTGAGCAGAAGCAAGACCCCGAATAGATTCCTCATATCAGGAAATTGATGGCCGAAGGTCATGGCCCTCACTTTAGCATTGATGAGCAGGGAGTCGTAAGATACAAGGATAAACTGGTGGTTCTAGCCAATGAGGAGTTAAAAAGGAAGCTTTTGAAGGAGGCCCATCATTCAAAGCTGTCTATCCATCCTGGCAGCAACAAGATGTACCATGATCTACGGCAGTTGTACTGGTGGTCCTACATGAAGCAAGATATCACCCAGTATGTTGCAGAGTGTGACACTTGTGGGAGAGTCAAGGCAGATCATATGCGTCCTCCTAGATATCTACAGCCCTTGCCCATTCCTATTTGTAAATGGGAGGATATTTCCCTAGATTTCATTGTGGGTTTACCCCGCACCCCCACGGGCTTTGATTCTATTTGGGTCATTGTGGACCGTATCACCAAGTCAGCCCACTTTATTTCGGTGGATACTATATACACTGCCAGGAAGTATGCAGAGATATACTTTGATCAGATTGTGACCTTACATGGAGTTCCTCTTACTATCATCTCTGATAGAGGGTTAGTTTTTGTCTCTCGTTTCTGGGAAAAACTCCAGGAATGTCTGGGTACTCGTCTTCTTAGAAGCTCAGCATACCACCCACAGACCGATGGCCAAACTGAAAGGGTGAACCAGGTGCTCGAGGATATGTTGAGGGCATGTACCATTTCTTTTCCTGAGAAGTGGGATAAGTGTTTGAAGTTAGATGTGTTTTCATATAATAACAACTACCAAGAGAGCATCCGCATGGCGCCATTTGAAGCTTTATATGGGTAGAAGTGTAGAATACCACTGAACTGGGTTGAAGTGGGAGACCGTGGGTACTTCAGGCCTGATTTCATAAAAGAGGCTCGTGAGAAAGTAAGCATTTTTTGGAGTCACTTGAAGGCAGCTCAAAGTCGATAGAAGGCATATGCTGATAAGCGGAGAAGGCCCTTAGAGTTTGCAGCTGGAGATTATGTTTATCTCAAGGTGTCTCCTATGAGAGGGGTGCATCGGTTTGGCATTCATGGCAAGCTAGCCCCTTGTTATGTGGGTCCATATCAGGTGTTGGAGCAATGTGGTCCAGTTGCTTACCATCTCCAACTCCCAGATATTCTATCTGCAGTACACAACGTGTTCCATGTATCCCAACTAAAGAAGTGTTTGTGAGTTCCTGATGAAGCAGTGGAAATGGAAGGACTTCCCCTTCAGCCAGATTTAACTTATGTGGAGCATCCTATCAAAATCTTGGATGAGAAGGAGCGAGTGACTAGGAACAGAGTGGTAAAATTCTACAAGGTGCAGTGGCAAAATCATTCGGAGGCCGAAGCTACTTGGGAGCAAGAGAGTTACTTATTGCAGCATTACCCCCACCTTCTCGCCGGCTCGGATAGTTAGTTGTTGCACCATAAATGTATTTCCCTGTCTCTTTCTCACACTAGGCACATGAAATCTCGGGTCGAGATTTTGTTTTAGGGGGGTAGATTTGTAACACCCTCGGTGTTACATTGCACTTTTTTGCTAAACATTTCATGAGCATCATAATTATGTGCATATGTGTATGACATGAATTATAAATCAATGTTTGGCACTTGAAACATTCATTCGAAACAGGAGACAAGGGTTTCGTTTCATATAATATTGTTTAGTATTCTAATCAAATTGTTGTCGAAATAAAAATGCTATAGGACGTTTGGCTAACGATGATGTAATAGGTGTGGTCGCGGACAAGGATAGCTGGTTAGTACATCGAGTAGGCTAGATTTGCGGTTCGACGCGAAACCGTTTGGAACGACGCCCATTTGCGTAGGCTTGAAAGAAGGTCGACGAAGCTAACTTTGGCCAGTTTTGTAGAACGATCGGCTTAGGAAATAGCATGATGTCTCTGCTTCGATTGATAGCTTGATGTACCCTCTTGCGCATCGAACAAGTAGTTTGGCGTTTGGAGCTTTACAAATAAGTTTTCTACTTGCTTTAAAAAGCATGCACAACACTTGAGTTGGCGTGGGCGCGCGATCACCGCTTGGCACGGCACGGCTGCTTGCCAACACACTACTGCGTGCCGACCATGTTCCACCGCCCGCCCGCTTCCCCACCGCCCCCACTAGTGCACTAGTGCATCGCCATCGATCGCGCTGCGCGCCAAGGCCGTCTGCCTTCGCTGCTGGCCACACCCACTGTTGCAGCTCGACAACCGCCACTGCTAGCCTGCCATCGCTGCTAACTCGCCCTGCGCTGAGGCGCAGACCACGTCTTCATGCCGCTGTGACGGCGACGCGCACTGACCCTATGTTACTGCCTTGGCTGCTTGCTGCCTCACTAACATGTGGGTCACCTCGCTAACTGATGCACTGTGCCTAGGCCACCGACCATGCTCTACCGAGCCTTGTCCTGCCCTGTTTTGGCCGTAGGCGCACCGGGTCCCGCGTTCACGTCGCCAGCGGCCATGAACGGTACTGATCGCTGACTTCCCTTGGCTGCTCACTCAAAGGACGTCCGCCTACTCCGCCATCCCCTCCGCGTCGCATCGCACTGTGCCATTTGTCTGGCGCTGCCCGCTGCGGTGGTGCCATACCGCGCCTCGTCGCCTTGCCGCAGTGGCCGTGCGGGCAGCCGTCTAGGGCACGTTCCGCCTGTCCCGCTATCCCCCGTAGTGGTGTGTTGGCTCATGGCATTGATGCTCGCAGACGGACCAAGCCAGGCCATGATAGGACCCCCCTGCCTCCGCTGTCTCCATGGCCACCGAGTCGCTTCTTTCAAATTCACCGTGGTAGTGGTGTCTTGATTCAAATTGACCACATGTTCGAGTCCGCTAGATAGCCTGCAGCCCTACCGACCCCACATCACCGCCTGTAGCTCAGTCCTGTGCTCCAATTTTGAATCGCCGCTCGCCGGGTCCATAAGACCATGGTGTCCTACGCCGTCGGCTAACCACGCGACCACAACATTCCGGTCCAATTCATCGTGCTACTAGCCCCTCCTCCAGCTGGTCGTCACCATGCTCGCCATAGCCTAAGCCCTACCGCCGTAGAGCAGCCCCTGGCATAGCTATGCCATCGCCGTGCGCCGCCGCTCCACATCGTGCGCACGTGGCCAGCACGGTTCGAGCCATCTTCGGTCGAGTCACCGTGTCATAAGGTTCTGTGGTGAGTCACTGGTGCTCATCTGCTACTTGTTTTGCCCCAGCCATGCTGACGTTCACTAGAACGGCGTCGCCGTGTTTGCAGGTTGCCTGCCGTCTTGGTCCGACCTCCCCGCTGCGTCCTAGTTCGCATTTCCTCCGCCCTGCACTTCGCCTTCGCGTCTAGGTATGAGTCGGCTCATTGGTTTGGGAGGGGAAGGCCTATGGTTGCCGGCGTGGGTTGCCGGTGCCAGCCCCGTCGCGCCGGTGCGAGCGGGTGGCCGCAGGGGTGTCGCCAGTAAGAGGACAAGAGTTTCCGAGGGCGTAGCTGTAAAACCTTAGACTGGGGGAATAGTGTACTAGGGCTCGCGGTGATTACATAGTATTTCGAGGGTGTCCGTGCATAACTGCCATCGCGCGCAGGCCTCTCCCGTCATGGGCCATGGTCGGCTGGGCCGCGCGTGCGCGCTTGGGCTACGCTACTCGGGTGTTCGCATCGCGCACTTGTGGGCTGAGGCCACGCGTGTTGGGCCGCGATGCCTGATTCGGATTCTTAATTTCCTGAGAATAGAAATGCTTATTAATTTTAGTTATGAATCCAACTTCGATAAATCGTAGTAAATTGCGTAGTTGTCCAAAAATAGTGAGACTAATTTTGTTAGGTTCACAAAAATGCCATCTATCTGTTAGTGTAGTTAGTTCACAGTTAACTGTTATGATGATAGGCTCATAAATTCTAATTAGAAAGCTTAGCATTATGTAGATTAATATTTGTAGGTATTCTTGTGGCAAATCGGTAATAGTTTTAGCTTTGAAAATTTTACAGTAGGTTCCCGAGGATGTTATGTGCTCGCTGTAAATTTTGTAGCATTAGAAGGTGTTGTTGAAATAAAGTAGCTATTACCCTTGTTTATTGGTATATAGCGTAAATCGGCGTTAGGAGTGGAAATACCGATAGTTGCTGGAATAACGATGAATGCCTTACTTGATACTTGTTGTCGATAGCAATAGATAATTTAGCACCGTGGTCGATAGCACCAGCGTAGTAGTTAAATCGATGTATTTCTATTTTAAGAGCTGCTGTTGTTATATTATTAAACATTGCATCATCATTTCATGTAGATCACGAACTGGTAGATTTCGTGCCCGTCGGCGAGCTGGAGTACGACGAGGTGATCGAGGAGTACGAGGAGGAGATCTTCGCATAGGAGGACGCTCAGGAGCCTATTGGTGCTGACCCTACTGACCCAATGCCTGCCCAAGGCAAGCCCCGGTGCATAACCCATATTTTTATGATCACTGAATATATATCTATGATGTGCATTTAAGTTACAGGCATTTTATGGAAACTACTTGCATAAATATATCTACCTATGAGTCCTACTAGTACAGGTCGATTAGCTGCTATGCTCAGGATATCGGTAGCGTGGGTAACCTGCCGTTACTCACAAGTAGGTGATAAACATGATAACCCATGATAAAATGGAAAAGGAAAATGGTGACCGGGCAGGGATATGGATTGGGTACTGGTGGGTGTGAGGGGTTGTGTCCTGCAGCCAACAGGGCATAGCTCGGTTACACTGTTTCCCTGTCCGTGTCGATTAAGGACCGTTCGTTGCATATGGCTATAGGCAAGTCACAGATTATTGTCCCGAGCGCATACTTGGGTATGGGCGTAGGGAAGGCTTGCTGCTCTCTTGTCGCGGATCCGGCTCTTTCCAGACCGACTGATGGGAAGAGGAGGTGGTGGAGGTCCTTGCACCACACTGAGTCCGGGACTCAGTAGTGGGGGCTTGGAGTCCATGTTTGGATAGGGACCTGGACATCTGGGATAGGAGAGTGGTGGGTTAGTCCTGCTTGTGCCTGGGGTACAAGCGGGGCGTGTGTTTTTGGGGCACCCAGCTGGGCACTTTGATTCACGAATCGCCGGGCGATCCGGTACAACTTGTCTGCAGTTTAGCACCGTAGTAACAACTGAAAGTGGAAAGGAGAAGAAATGGAACTGATTGCTCAACTCTTGCTTGAAACTAGAACATGTGCTTATATAGACTGGCTAGATAATAACTTAATGCGGCTGATAATAATAATATATAAATAAGGACTCACTATTAGTATTGCTTTCTGCTAAAATAAAACCAGCAAACCATAAAGCTTATCATACTCCTTGGAGTCGGAAAGTTATTCCCACTAGTCGGATAAGTCTTGCGAGTACATTGTGTACTCAGAGTTTATTTACACCTGTGCAGGTGATGCTTGAAGAGTACCTTGCGTGGAGGATTCTTCTGGTGGGCTCAGATGGATCCTCGCCCCTTATCGCTAGATGTTCTTTTAAATTCCGCTGTTTATCATTCCGCACTCTGGTATTTGGTATTGTAATAATGTACCTTCTAAGAAACTCTGATGTATGAAATGGACTGGTATTGTAACTCGTTATCATTATTGGATCCTTGGGAAAAATGTGGATCTTTCGAGTTCTCCCTTGGGGTGTGCCCGACGGACACCGCTCGCTGTAGCTCGCTTTCGGGGTGCTTAGTGTCTGGTGGAAGGCGAGTACCTCCGTAAGTATGCTATTTCAGGCGGTTCTGCCACATAGGGACCGAATCGGCCCAAACCAGGATAAACCGTTAGGTATTCTCTGCGTGATTCTTGTGTTCCTGAGTCAACCCGAGCCATCGGAGACCCCATACTATTACACCGACTCAAACAACATGCTTACCCTAGTTTCGACCTTGCGACAGCTGGCGCGTCAAGTAGGGGGTAGCGTCAAATGCAATTCTAACTCTACGGTGGCCGGAGCCATGCGCCTCATCGCTGGAGCAAGCGGCACCACCCCAAACGGCAGTGTCCGCTTCCTCGATGAGTTCTCAGTCGCAGTCGGTGCCTTCGCTCTGGGCCAGGTCCTCAACTTTGGGAGCCTAGCCTACATCGCCGACTGCCACGGTGAGCTTCATCCACTTCATGGGGCTGCCCCGGCGGGCAACGAGCCCCCGGCGCCGCCTCCTCCACCAAGACTCTTGGGAGCAGATCTCGAGGTTCTGGCCCATCAGATCCGGCGGGGTCTGGGCCCGAGCCTCACCTTATCGGACTAGCACTAGATGTTCTACATGCTGGCCAATGTCCACCACCAGATAACCATCGGTGAGGTGCTCCCGCCACTGGATCACTTCTGGTACTACCTCCCGGACCTGCCTTTCGGGATACAGAACGTGGCGGCGTCCTTCCAGCTAGAGCTAGGGCACCTCATCAGTCGTGAGGCCCCACGGAGCATCATCCTCTCTGGCATAGCAGGGACTGACGTCCCCTCGCTCAGCACCTTCCTCGAGGTCCTCTCTGGAAATGGATCAGAGTATGACTCCGACGACATTGACTACGATGCCCCACCGTACATGTGCTACCACATCGATGGCAACAATCTTGCTGAGGAGGCGCTTGGCAGGTGGACTTGGAGGCCGCCGAGGCAAAGCTCGAGGGCCAAAGGCAGGACTTTGCATGGCAGCAAACCGCGCACCCTCTCGGTGATGATGACGATGCCCACATGGGGGCTCCCAACGGCCACTCTTCCCCCACACGGCATACATCATGGCAGCCGCCGCTTGTTGCCTGGAAGACTTCTCTAACATGCCGGACCCAAAGACCAATGAGCGGCTAAATGAGGCAAAGCAGCTCCTTTGTGTCGCTCTCAAGCAGTAGGCCGAGAGTTTAGCCTCTTGGAGCCACGTCGCGCTCTCCTGGCTGTCCCATACGATGAGCACTACCAATGAGGGGTGCTCCGTCGCTCACACCCTGTAGGTGGCGGGGAGCAGTGGCGACACCTCTGGCAATAGCTCTGACCGGTCGCAGACCTAGGGCACCAAGCTTTGACAGGAGCGAAGGCGTGACCTTTCTCCTCGACCTTTGCCATGTGCCATCAGATTGGTGCTGACCGCTACGTCCACGACACCATCGAGGCTAGGCGCCATGCTCGCATAGTTCCGTACCCCTGAGCAACGAGGCGAGGGGGCCCCGCCCTGGATCACTTTAGCCCCTCGATGTTTGGGGCAGCGATCTGGGTGGCCCCTTACCCTAGGCGCTTCCTATAACACCCCGGGTGTTAGTCATGAGTTAAGCAATGATTATGATCTCTAGTTCATAATTTTGAAGTGGTGATGAAGGTGTTGTGGTCCAATCTATGAAAATGAGCCCCAACTTGGACTCGGACAATACACATTGCTTACATGTGGACCCTAGTTAAGATTAGGCATGAGTAATGTGAAACATGATTATTTCATGTGCATTACATCAACATGCATCCATCTTGACCAGTGGAAAAGTTTCATGAAGTTTGGAATCAAGAAGTCACATGAAATGATAAGTTATAACCTTGATTGAATTGCTTTATTAAGTAAATGGGAATATGAGATGTCGACCAAACCTTGCTACCTTGCCTAAATGACTCTAATTGAATTCTACAACAAAAGTCATGAAGGGTTCGTATTGAGCAAATGTCAAGAAAAGACCTCAATTGGTCAAAAACCCTAATTCCAGGGTTTAACGAGGTGCTGCTTTGACCAAGAGGAAGAAATGGTTTCTGTACCATATATGAAGTTTGACCTTAAATCAAAGCTGAAGTTTGAGTGGATTACAACAAACTTTATTTTTGGACCAAGACTTGATTCAACTTCTAAGTGTCTCATATAGTGGTCTCAAGTTTGAATGCAGTACTGTTTTGACTCTGAAATTTTTCTAAGTCCTTGATCAGTAGCAGCATGATGGCAAGTTTGTGATATTTTATCTTCCAAATTTACATGGCAGCTGAAGTGGGTTCCTTAATATGAGTTGAAGTACACTTTGTGTAGGAAACAACTAAACAAGTCTCATCCTTTTCGAGCTCGTTTGGATGTTCAAATTGAATTTAAAAAACAGAACCTCACACTATTTTGTCCATGTTTGGACTGAATGTCTGAACCCTGAATTTCAGTTTTAGGTATTCCACTTTGGATCCTTGTATCTCTCTAACCTGGCTGAATCAGACTTGGACACTTTAAGAAAAGTTGGAGATCTCGCGTAGCTCTACAACTTTGGTTACTATAGCTTGTGCCAAAACTAAATGGATTAGGAGTTGGAAGAGGGAGAAGAATGACATTTCAGTCGGCCTAAAACCAAAATTCAGAGTTTCGTTTTCGGGTATCCTCCTTTGGAGATCCATATCTCCAAATCTAGGTCGAGTTAGCTCTTGATCCTTAAATCAATGTGTTCACCTCACAAAGATCTACAACTTTGCCTCTTGCACTGTGATCACAGGACAACCGGATCGGGAGATAGAGGATGGGAAAGTTGGATTTTCAATCGTATTTTTGAGGTGGTATTGTCAGCTGATTTCAAAATGGCTGTCATGGCCGACCATGTGCAGGGGCTCAACACCGCGTGGTGCCCTTGCTGCTTGCATGATCGCCACCTCACCCACGCTCATTGATTTGGAGATGCTGAGCTGCCCTTAGACGCTCCCCACTCCCAGGCGCTCTCTCTCCCTCGCCTCTCTCCACGCTCTCTCTTGCGCTCGCCATGGCCGGCCAAGCGCGAGCTCGTGGCGCCGCTGCTGCGCTCTCTCTTCGTCCCAACCAAGCGCGTCATCGCCATATCCACCTCACACCGCCTTCCGAGCAGCGCCACTGCCTGCAGCCTACTGCCAGCAGAGTAGCGCCTTTGCGCGCCATGCACGCACGTGGCTCGGCCGCCTTGGCTCGCCTCTAGCCGGGTTGCGCCCCACCGCAGGTGCACGAGCATGCCCTGATGCTCCCCGCCGCTGCCAGCCCCTGCTGGCCAAGGCCGGTCGACCCCGAGCCCATCCTCGTCGGCCGTCGATCCATTGCTGCCGTGGTTGAGCTGCCTCCGTCCACCACAAGGCAAGCCATGAGCGCATGCTAGTGGGCGCGGGCACCCTAGCACTCTGTCGCCGCCGCTCGCCGCTGGAGGTTGACCACCTCGCCAAAAATCGAGCCGCCATCGACCTCCTCTGCTCCAACTCGTGTCGAGGACCTCACGCAAGAATTCGACAAAAGGGAAGGGCCTAACTATGAATCACGTGACTCAGATAAATAGTGTCTGATAGGATCTGTTTGCTGAAATCTGTTTAGTGGAAAGTGTAGGGTCCTCTTTGCAAATGTATTTTTCTTTTATGGCTGAAACTTTGGAAAATCATAATAAATTGTAGAAAAATCATAAAATAGAAAATGAGGACTTTTTAGAATCCTTGAGAGCAGATATATGCAGTAGAGTCATAATATGATATTTGTTAGTTGAAAGTTTTTGCTATTTTTATTTATTCTTGTAAAGTGCTTTTAAAAATGCTTTTAAGTTGGACAGATGCATATGTTGAGTTATAGAAGTCCAAAAATGGCAATTCTAGTTGTGTTAATCTTGTGATGGCATGATATATCTAATAAAAATATTAATCATGCTAGTTGTGTACTGTTTTTATAATGTTTTGATTTAATCTTGTTAAATAGGCAATTTTAGCTTGTTTTTCTTGTTATTCTCATATCTAAAGTTGTGGTGCTCCAATTGCTATGAAATTTTATGGTAGGCTACTGATGCTATGTGTGTACTGTGGTAAAAATTTCATGGTCATTGGATGTAGTATGATTGAGTTATTGATTTAACTTGATTAATGCTTGATAAATGGTTTTAAATAACTTATAATTTTTATGTAGGTGTAAAAATGGAAAATGTGGTTCCACTACCCTTTTATGATGTTGTGATACCATAATAACATATAGTATGGCTATGTGTTTATAGAAAATGATGATCTTTAGATTTATCTTGCTTTTACATGTTTCCTTGTAATAGCAATTTGTCTTTTTCATAGTAATTAAATTATAAAACCTGAGCATGTGAAATTCGTGCAGTAGACATATTTTAATAACATCTACCACTCATAAAAATCTCAGTGCCAAACTAGTTGTTCTCATATATCACTAAAATTATATATATGTTTATTAGGAGAAAGGATTAATAAAAGCATAATTGTAGATAAAGCTTATAATTGTATTTGATGATGCTTTGAGTGATTGGTGTTCAATAAAGTGTTGCTAAGTATGTTAGTGGTGGTTGAAGTTCTTAAATGGCTCATGTGTGCATGCTCTTTATTAGCAAAACAAGTGAAACATCAAATTGTTACATTCTGAAATGGCTGCATGTGCATTTTCTGTTGTGATGATAACTTCGTGGACCAAATGATGTTTTCTATAAATGGGGTGAATACCAAAGTTATAGATAATTTCCTTATCTTCTTGTCCTAAAATTTTATGATTTTAGGCCTGATGGTTTAGGAGTTATAGATTTTAGAAGTTTGCTGTCAGGTTTTGCATGTCCTCTGCATAGATCTGAATGATTGTATTGTTTGGATCATTTAAACATGGAATCATGTATTGGTGATTATATTAGAGTTGTAGTGATTTTCCTAATCTTTCCAATGTTAGAGAACACCCTTTTTGGTGGTCTAGAACTCCAGTTATAGCTGTTCAAAGTGGAATGACAGATTTCTGTGCAAATCTGGACAGAGATGCCTTCTTGGTGTTGTTTGACCTTGTTAGCTGTAGAATCATCTTAAAATGATAATGATAAAGTTATAGATAACTTCATAAGATTTTCATAAAGTTAAGAATCATGTTTACTGAATGTCTAGAACTCCAGTTATGCATTTCTAAAGTTAATATTAGCTTTCTGTCCTTAGTTGTATAAGCTCTGCTTCATGATGTATTATGACCTTGTTATTTGTTGAATCAGCTTTTGGTGTTAATAACAAAGTTTTATATAATTTCATTAGATTTCTAGAGAGTCTTTAATCACACTTTTTGCATGCCTAGAACTCTAGGTATGATTAAAACAAGTGACTGTGGTGTTGCTGTTCTGAATCTGTGTTTGTACCTAAAATTGTTTGCTTCACCTTGCTTTGCTTTGTGTGTTGCTATGTGTGGCTCATGCCTTTGATGGTGTTTAGTCGATATACCTAAAACCTTGTGAAAGTTGTGTCATGTTTGGTGCTACCTTCCTTGCTATCCTAGCATGATAGGTTATGGGATGTTTAATTAAGTAACGTGGAGTGCTTATATATGTTCGGTGTAACCTTGTGCTCATCTTGAATACTTTTATATGAGGCATCTCATATTGCCATTCTTCGCATTCATGCACTTGCATTGTTGCATCTCATCTAGGTATGCTAGATGCACCATGTGAAGGACATGATGATGGAGTCGAACCATAAGACGGTGTTGGTGTACCTATCCGGAAGATGGAAGGACCCCTGGAGTACATGCATGAACAAGAGATGCTCGCCAAGCGAGTGTCGTCTAACAAACACTAACATAGTGCTGGATCCTAGGAAAGCCTCAGAGCATTCTAAGCCTCCTATGTTTTTACAAATATCACTTGAGTCATTTATGTTTGATGCATTAGGTTATAAGAGTTGATTGGAACCACTTGATGCATAGAACTACCTTGTCCAGAAATATACCTTGAGCCCTATGTAGGTCCAGGATCGAATGTATGCTTAGCAATGCTTAGACCGGTAGAAGTCGGGTGATTTCTAATCACCTGCGAGATATAGGTGGATACCAAAGCACGGTTGGCTATATTTGCTATCGTGGAAATAACCATGTGTTGATAAATAAGAGGAGACCAGGCGGGATTGTGATAGAAAAGCAACAAGGCATTGAGGTCTTGGTGCCTATTTATCCCCATCTATGTTGGTTAAGGACCGATTCGCTGTACGTCCTCATGTCATGTTGATCGCATGCCTAGCACTTAGTTGGTCGGATAACTCGTTCCGACCACGAAGCCGAGTAGCTCAACTCAGGTCGGGACACGGTAAGTGAAAGTGCACACACTGGAGGTAGTAAGGATATGCGGGGAGCCAGTGGCATGAGTCCAAGGGCAGGCCGGGCCTGAACTTCCTAGCAGACTGGTAGTATCCCTGAGGGTGCGGCGCTGCTTGGACCCACGACTGTACCTGAGTTGTACCAAAGGTGACCTAAGACTACCTTGGCATAGGTATGTCTGGGTTTGTGTTAGGAATAACTCCCTAGCTGGTTGGAATCGATTCGAGTCACCGTCTCTCCCGGATAGTGAGAACTTGACTAAGCAACGACAACGTAGCATTAATTGATGGAATTTGATGGTTATGATGAATATGGAAATGTTACACCGGATATGGTTACTAATGCTTGTTAGCTTAATCAAATGATTGCTCTAGTACAGGTGCTAATCTAGAGATGAATAGCTATAATTAACTTGGTTACCAAATTATAAAATGTATAGCTCAACTAGTGGCTTTTATGCTAAATTTTGTCAAGCTAGCTCCACCTATAAAGCCTTGGATACTCCTTGGTGTCACTTTATTTCTGGTTTATGACGGGTAAGTCTAGCTGAGTACATTCGAGTACTTAGGGTTTATCCCACCATGTTGCAGGTAAAGTTCTCGACCTGCTGAAGATGGTGGCTAACCGTCGGTGGGCTCGGTGACTCTATATTTATTTCTCATCTATATGCTTTTATCAGAGGATGTCACTTATGCTAGCAATGTATTTGGAACTTATATTAATGTAATCATTTGAAAGCTATGTTTTTTCCCTAATCTATTTTGAAACCCATACTTGTACTATTATTTGTGAACCCATTTGTAATATTATTTCCGCTGCAACTCTGTGTATGTGATGTGTATTTGCTTAATCACGCGATCTTGATTGTGATGTTGATTTATCGAGGTCCTTCATGACACTCGGCGGACTACCGGGTTTATATAAGTGAAAGTATGCGCGTGTCAACATGTTAGCGGGGACAACCATACTTGATCTTATATAAATTGGGTGCTTCTGTCACAGCTGGCATCAGAGCAAGATTAAGCATAATAGTTTTAAAAACAAAGTTTTGATTTTAAAAGCCTATTTGGACTAAAACCTTAGCTACAGGCAAATTTGTCAAAACTTATTTGCAAAACTATGCTAGCGACAACCTCCAGTTAAGCCCAATTAAGGACCTTTTGGTGGCAATAAGTAAACTAATACTAACTACGGGGGGTTTACTTTCTTACAATTTTTATTTCGTCGTCCATACGGCGTGCTATTGTATGGATGCCATTCTTTTGAATGGTAATGTATGGATCAATATACCTCCACGCCCAGGTAAGATGGTGAGTGGCATGATCGCAAGATGTGAGTGTGCGGTCAAAGGGGAGACATACTTTTGATACTTTAGTATATATATCTCATATATATACGGAAGTATTTTGTAACAGAACCAACCAATTTATAAGAGCACAAGTACGAAAGCAATCACCGGAGTGATCAAACCGTCATACTTGAACCCATATAAACTCGATAGTCAACTGAAACCACGAAGGTTTTCAAACCAACTTGCATACAACCAAGATCGTAGTGATTAAACATAACAAGCCACATGTTACATCCATTTCACAAGTAGTTCACAAGTACCTAATACATCGGAGTTCACATAGTTATTACAAAATGAGTTCACAAATAGCGGAAGCAAAGTAGTCTGAGACCATCACACACACTTAGTTCAAATACAAGCCAGTTACATAGTCATATCCAGCAAAAGCAACATGATAAGATAACATAGATGACCATGCCCCATGATCTAGTCTTCATCCCCCACAGGGTGGAGACAATACTTGCAGTAGCCGTTATAGAGCACGTCATCTGCAACAAGGGGGAATAAACCCTGAGTACGAGAATGTACTCAGCTAGACTTACCCGTCGTAAACCAAAAATAAATGACACCAAGGAGTATGCCAGGCTTTATCGGTGGATCTTGCTTGACAACTATTTTGCATAAAAGCTTTAATGATACAAGAGCATAACTTAATTTATTAATTAAGCAACAAGTTATCAATATTAAGCCTGTCAACTATATTAGTGCCTATACTAGAGCAAGCAATTGATTAACTCCAAACATTAGTAACCATATCCAGGGATAGGTCCACACCCAAGACCTCCTTGCCCTGTTGCTTCACTATCGACATCCCGCCCGGTCTCCATTCATTATTAACACATGGTTATTTCCACGATAGCAAATATAGCCAACCGTGACCAGACATCATCCTAACTTGCAGGTGACAGGAAATCACCTGACTTTACCGGTCTAAGCAAGGCTAAGCTTTGATTCGCCCCTGGACCTAAATAGGATTCAGGGTACGTTTACTGGACAAGGAATAGATATATATGCAACAAGTGTTTGCATCCAATTCCTATCACTTAATGCATCAACAAATAAAGATACTTAAAGTAACCATTTTTAAAACACAGGAGACTTAGAATGCTCTGGGGCATGCCTTTTAGAAAAGATGAAGGTTGGTGATCGGGACACTCAAGGACTTCTTCGTTGGCTCCTTCTTCTGGGGCCTGCACCTCCGGAAGTACTTGCTCGAATTCCAGAAGCGTGACTCCCTCCGGAACACCTATTGCATGCATATGCATAGCATAAGAGTCATGCATGCATAAGAGATGGAACGTGATGATGAAATGTACAGCCATGTATAGATGGACGTATGAAAGACACGATGATGCAAGATTAACATCTATTTTACTGAGTAGGTGCATATCTCTTGTAGAAAACAAGAACTACACACTCACCAAGCTCTAACAACCTAAGATAATTTTGTTCATCTTCAGTAAGAGGTCTAGCATCTACAACTAACAATTTATCTTAATTAGCCTAGCATCTAAATCATCACATCAACTCATATAAAGCAAACAAGTCATTCATTGCACTCAACAGTTTTCAGGCTGCAAACAGCAGCTACAAATTTGATACATAACTGGAGTTATACAGGTCCAAATACCATGATTGAAGACTTTCTGGAAATCTTATAAAATTGTCTACAACTTTTGTTTAATCACCAAAGTCTAATTCAAACTTAAACTATGTCAAACAGAGTGATCTTACAAAACTGTCTGTGAGAGCAGGCAGTTGGGAGTGCTGTCTTCCAACTGATATAACTCTCAAACTACTAGGCCAAATGTCCTGAAATTTTGACACAAGCTATATAAACAAGTTCCCTACAACTTTGTTATTAACCAAATTCACAACAAACATCATCTTCACCAGTTAATTTTCTTAACTCTAAAATCTATCCAGAAAGTCACTATAAGTGAATTATAGTGAAAATAATATTTCATTACATACAAGAATAGAACTATGAGCACTATGAATGCTACCAACAGTTAACATACATCAAATGAACACTAGAAAACATAGTGGCCATTCCTAAATAAATTATTTTCATGCCTTTATTAATTTATTTAGATAATTAGGTTAAATAATAAACACATAGCCAAAGTGTATAGAAAATTCCACAAAAATTACAGTAGCTTATACATATCCCCAATAGACTACTGTATAACTTTCACATCATCCTACACAAAAATGACAAGCCAGTAGGGCTTAAAATAGCATAAATAGGAAACTCTAGTGAAAAGTGTCAAGCAATAGATTTTATATTTTTCTAGGGTTCATTAAAACACAATAACACTGTATAAAAAGTTTCATGCTCAAAGAATACACATTTTTTACCATGAAAAATAGCGCAATAATCTAGCATTTATTTAAGATAAATAGCAAACTACTATTTCCAACAAGATCATAGTGCAACCAATATTTTTCCCATGTAGTACATAACAATACAAGACTAACAAACTTGGAATTACATTTTTAGCAGTTTCCTAGCTCAAGTTATAGATTTAACAAAATTGAAACCATTTAAAAGCATTTGTCAAACTCTATTTTATTCTCCTAGAAAAATACAGGAAATAGTACATTTCATATTTTTATCAAATACTACATTTCATGAGGAACCCAACAAAATTTGGTTCACACAAATAGGATACTCCTAGCCCTAGATATTATTTTCCAAAGTTAGCACTAAAATCAGGAAAAGAAATACACAAAACCTAGAACAGCAGTCTCTGCCATACGGGACCCACACGTCAGTGGACCCCACTGGTCAGTCACACAGAGCAGGGGAACGTGGTTTGACCGGCTCAAGCTCACCGACGGTGACTCCTCCGACAAAACCGAGGGCACCTGTGTGCTCCTCGCGACAAGCCGCACCTAAAGGTGCCTAGGGTTCAACCCCTACCGAACTCTAACTAGGGTGGCGACGTGCATGGCGGACGGCAGCGAGGGCCCGACGGCACTCCGGTGAAATTTGACCATGGGGGCACGACTAAGCTCGGTACAAGCTTCTAGGGTTAGCAGGGAAGATGAGGGAAGGATGAGAAGGGAGTGAGAGAACTCCGGTGATAGCTGGCCACGGAAAGCTCAAAGTCCGGCGAGCTCCGGTCATGGCGGGCGGTGGAAGTGGCCAATAGGCCCTCACCTAGGCTCGATCGACGTTGCGAGTGGGTGGAGATGGTGGCCCGAAGCAAGGCGGAGCTACTGGCGTGCTGGCTTAGGCAATGGCAAGGCCATGGTGGCGCACGAGCTCGGCGATGCTCCTCAGCGTCGCTGTAGCTCGTTTTCTCCACGGCGAGCGTGAACGCGAGCTGAAGTGACCTGATTTCCGCGAAGGGAAATCCACAGAGTCAAAGTGTAATAAGACCATTGTAGATCATATTACCCAAATTCCAGTCGAATATCACATCCATATAACGATAATATCAGAGTACAAATAGTGCGGAATTACATAAATTATTACATCACCGCATTGGCGGAATCAAAAGTAGCATTCATTCAGAACAGCTTGAAGATAAGATCACCAAACTTGAGCGTAGGAACGAACCCCTCAACCGTCAAACTCTTCGAAGCTATACTCCTCAGTGGAACCTGTGTGCCAAAATTTATCAGTACGATTTGTACTGGCCACTCCCACCCTATGAGCATTGCTTTGTGGAAATTGGATGCAAGTTGGATATAATCAAAAGGAACCTATAAGGCTTGGGTTTCCTATGTTTTAGCATATCAAGTATATAAGAATATTTGGTCAAGTTTGAACACCATTCACACACCCATTCCACCCCATTCTCATCCAGAGCCAGGTTTCGATCCTGGGATCGATTTACCGCCATCTCCACACCACCACCACATCACAACCATACCATCGCTCAGTCGACAGGCCAACTCCCTCTCGGCACTGTCTCAAGGCCCGTAGCCCCTGGCTACGTTCGACACTCTCTCACGGGGGAAGAAGAAAAGGACTCATCTCACTATCTAGTTTAAGCGAAACCCAGGAAAGGTCCATAGCCGACAAGTCGGCATATGTTTCGATCGATCAACCATACACTCTGCAGAGGTTTTACATAACCACAAGATCCACCTTCCTCACTGACCGTCATCTACTGGGCTGATTCCGGCCGCTTGCTAGCCTAGGATAATGCCACTCTACCATTCAGCCCTGGTACACCGCAAGTCTGGTCTGGGGTAAAGGCCATCAAGAAAGCATACTACCATGCAAGTCCTATCATAGTGTGAATATAACAATAAGGTAAAGCAATAGCAGTTCTATATTAGCCATGCGTAATAGGTGCTACGAGGTTTGGTGGGATGTGGCACCTTCATTGCAGTCATCTCCGTACTCCTCATGGTACTCTTGGTCCTCGTCCGTCTGGTTCTCCTCCGACTCTACAAACGATCGCATTATAGTCGCGTTAGCGACGTCTATAGAGTAGCACAAAGAAGCAATGAAAATTCAAAAGATCCAAATGCACTCAAACATGGGTTCATTGCGTAGAGCTCGATTTTAGATGAATTTTGGTCCTGATCTTGTATTTTTCTGAGGTCATATGAATTAGTTATGAATTTCCGAAGATTAAATCCATTTCTGAAAATAATTAAGGCTGATTTATTCAGGGCTGACACGTGTCACACTATTACTGGTTCACATGGCATGTAGGGACGCAGCTGGTGAGGTGGTCGGAGAGGTTGCAGAGGTGGTTAGAAAGGTTGCAGCGGTGGTCGGAGAGATCGCTGAAGTGGTCGAAGAGATCACGGAGGTGGTCGGTGAGATCGCGGAGGTGGTCAGAGTGGTCGCCAACGTGGTTGGAGAGATTGCCGAAGTCCCCGACGCTAGCAAGGTCTCTTCATCGGCATGACGTCAGCATGGCGCCATCCGAGCTAAACCACGGTCTGACAGGTGAGGCGCGGTACATGGTGAACCCGCCTGTGTTGGTCCATAGACCGCAGAGCCGGGCTATGAAGGACTTGGTCCACTTACTCCTTCCCAGTGTTCGGTTCACGTGCACCAAGTGCTTGGACGTGTGGCCGGCGAGGGGAAAATCACAATCTTCTTCCCTGTCGTGCTCCTGCCGGTGGTGAGCTCACCGGCGAGCCCCTCCAGCGGCGCGGGTGTGCAATTAAGGTGGGCAAAAGCTTGGCCATGCCATAGCGGGTGTCCCGGTGAAGTTAACGTGGTGGTCGGGTGGCTCCAGTTGGCTGGTTGCGGTGAACGGCGGCGTGGGTTCATCGGCGTGCATGGACAGGCTGCAGTGGTAGCGAGAGCCCAGTTGGAGGAGCGTGTGAGCTCCACGGTGCTTCTACGACCATGGCGAGTAGGTCGAAGGGGCTCCAGGAGATCTCAACGCCTCCGACCACGGTGGTTGGGGTAGAGCGGAGGCGGTGGCGCTCCGACGAGGTGCGGTGCGGCAACGCAGGGCTCCAGTGGGCTTCATCCTCAGCTAAGGTGAGCGCGGTGTGTCTCTCATCATGGTGGAGCCAGTCAGGGTGTCAACATCGCCTTCACCGTGACGTAGAAGACGTGGTGGTCTTGCCATGGTTGTGCTCTGGCCATGGTGAGCACGTGCGTGCGTGTGATGCGTATGCATGGCATAAGCAGAGCGCTCGGCGCTGGAGTTCCTGAGCAGAGGGCTCGATGTCGCCCCCTTTCTTCCCTTTGCTTTGCATTTCCGTTTGGCTCAACAAGAGGGTCTTGGTGGTCCTTCTATGCTACCTGTTGGCTAAGCCGGAGCAAGAGCTCATGCTCCAACATGGTCGGTTCATGGCGTCCGAGAGGCTCGGAGTGGTCGTGCCGGTGTTCCTAAGCCGCTAGGGGTCGGTGAGGCTAGGCCTTGGGCTTGTGCGTGTGCAGTGCGTGTGCAGCGTGTCCAGGAGTGGGAATTCTCCGCCTCTACGTTCCCTAGGTGCAGGAACGCGGTGGCGTTCATGGCGAGTACGGCTAGCACAATGAGCGGCAAACGACGTGGCTCACCGTAGGGCTCGTGGCGGTAGGATGGTGGTGCGGTGGCGAGGCGAGGCCATGATGAGGCGATGCAGTGCCGTGCCGAGCAGCTACGTCACTATAGCCGATCGGGGCGGCGCTCCTAGCTCCGGCGAGGTCCGGTTCCACAGCGGCTTCCTTCCTCCTCCTTGCTTCTTCCTCTTCCCTGTCTCTCGGCTTGACGTGGTGTGGTGCTGTGCCACCAGCGGCGGCGGCGAACGGGCTGAGGGTTAGGGCTCGCAGGCGTTGGCTTTTATAGCCGAGCTCCAAGTGCTCCAATGGCGAATGGTGATCGGGCGGTGGCGATGCGTATGGCGCATCGGGCGGCCCGCGTGCGGTAGCGTAGGCTCGGCGCAAGGGGGAACAGGGTCATGCGATGTGCATGACCCCGAGGCCGCGTCTGCTCTGTGGTCGGCTCCTGATCACGTGGTGGAGAGAGCATGGGGAAGACGACAACGTTGTAGCTGGGCGGCTGACAGAGGGGCCCTGTTTGTCAGCTTGTCCTGATGCGGCCGTGTGCGGTGCGTGACGGCTGACGGGCGAGTCCGGCTCGTCAGCGGCTGTGCGCGTGAAAGGGTAGGCGAGGCTTGGCTGGGCTAGCTGGGCCGGTCGAGGCAAGCTGGGCTGCTGCTGCTCCCACCTTTTCTTTTTCTCTTACTTCGATTCAAATTTAGTTAGAGTTTAAACTTGAGCTTCGAGTTATGTAGTGGGTCCCACAAGGTGTTTCAATTGGTGGTCAAAATACATCCCATATATTAGGGTTTGTCATAAATATTAAGTAAGTTTAAACATCACATAAGGCAAAAGAATCCAAATCACAAGTGGAATTAAGGATGCATGCATGATTTGTTTATTTAGGAATTTAATTACACATGTGGCATAAAACCAAGCTATGCTTATGACTTTAACCTAGTTGGGTCACATCTAATCCAAAACTAGGGTTTGGCTTCTACATGTGTCACTCAACATCACATAGGGTTTAAACAAAAATTTTGTAGTTGTGATTTTTGGTGTGTGGATTTCTGGGTTGTTAAAGTCCTACCCCCTTAACAGAATCTCGTCTCTGAGATTAAAGTGTAACGTACCCTTCGAAGAGATAAGGATATTGTAGCCGGAGGTCAGACTCTTTCTCCCATGTTGCTTCTCTCTCAGTGTGATTGCTCCATTGGACCTTGCACATAGGAATAGTTTTGCTTCGGGTCTCTTTGGTGTCTCTACCCATAATTTGGATAGGATGTTCTTTGTACTCAAGTGTATCTTGAATGTCAAGTGTATCAGTTGGAACTACTTCATCGGGCACTCTCAAACACTTGCGTAGCTGTGAGACATGGAATACGGAATGTACACCCACCAATTCCTCAGGCAGCTCAAGTTTGTAAGCGAGTTTTCCAATCCTTTTGCGAATCTTGTATGGCCCAACAAATCTAGGGGCTAGCTTTCCTTTCACATGGAATCTAACAGTTCCACGTAGCGGGGATACCTTGAGATAGACAAAGTCTCCCACATTGAACTCAAGTTCTCTTCTTCTTTTGTCAGCATAGCTCTTGTATCGACTTTGGGCAATTCTCAAATTCTCCTTTACTTGAGCAACTCCTTCTGCATCTTGAATCTTAGCGGAATCAAAGAACGATCTTTCACCCGGTTGAGACCACATCAAAGGTGTTCTACAAGGTCTGCCATATAGAGCTTCAAATGGCGACATCTTGATACTGGCTTGGTAGCTATTGTTGTAAGAAAACTCTGCATAGGGTAAGCATTTCTCCCAATCAGAGCCATAATTCAGTACACTAGCGCGAAGCATGTCTTCTAAGATCTGATTTACTCGTTCCGTCTGTCCATCTATCTGTGGGTGATAAGCGGTACTGAAATCAAGTTTGGTTCCAATGGACTTATGCAGAGCTTCCTAGAATCAGGACACAAACTGAGGACCATGATCAGATACAATACTAGAGGGAGCTCCATGCAGTATGAGAATATGCTCAACATATAGATCTGCTAATTTTTTGGCATTGGTCTTGGTCTTAACTGGTACAAAGTGAGCAATCTTGGTCAAATGATCAACAATCACCCAGATGGAATCATTGCCTTTCTGTGAACGGGGCAATCCAACTATGAAATCCATGGATATGCTCTCCCATTTCCACTAGGGAACGTCAAGAGGCTTTAGCAATCCTGCAGGCCTTTGATGTTCAGCCTTGACTATATTACAGGTGTCACATCGTGCCACATGTCCCGCAATGTTTGTCTTCATGCCTTTCCACCAAAAGTGTTTCTTCAAGTCTTGATACATCTTTGAATTTCTAGGGTGAATACAGTACTTGGAATTGTGAGCTTCTGACAGAATTTCCTCTCGTAGCACTGGGTCGGATGGAACACAGATTCTGTTATTGAACCAGATGGTTCCTTGTTCATCTTCCTGGTGGTTGGTCTTGTAGCCTAGTTTCATCAGGCCACGGAGATATTCGATCTCTTCACAATTTTTCTGAGCTTCACGGATGCGATCTGTGAGATCATACTGTACGCGGAGCTCATTCAATAAGCCATGCGGTAGTATGTGAAGTTGGAAGTCTTCAATCTCTTCCTTGAGCTCAGGTGGTACGGATTCAATGATCAAAGTGTGACAGTAACTCTTGCGACTGAGAGCATCTACAACTACATTAGCTTTTCCCGGATGATAGTGAATTTCCAGGTCATAGTCCTTGATCAACTCTAGCCATCGGTGTTGCCTCATATTCAAATCTTCTTGAGTGAAAAAGTACTTCAAGCTCTTGTGATCGGTGTAGATATCACACTTGTTGCCTATCAAGTAGTGCCTCTAGATCTTCAAGGCATGCACAACTGCTGCTAACTCAAGATCATGAGTAGGGTAACGGTTCTCGTGTTCTTTCAACTGTCGAGAAGCATAAGCTACAACTCTTCCACCTTGCATCAATACACAGCCAAGTCCTTGACGGGATGCATCACAATAGACCAAGAAATCTTTGCTGATATCAGGCAATGCTAGCACAGGAGTTGTGGTAAGCTTCTGTTTCAATTCCTGGAAGCTTTGCTCACACTCAAGCATCCATTCAAACTCCTTGGTCTTCTTCAGAAGGTTGGTCATCGGGCGGGCTATCTTGGAGAAGTTTTCGATGAATCGGTGATAATATCCAGCCAATCCCAAGAAACTTCTGACTTCTGTCACATTACGGGGTTGTTCCCATTCTTTCACAGCTTCAATCTTAGCTGGGTCAACTGCAACTCCTTCAGCTGATAGTACATGGCCTAGGAAGGCAACTTCCTGTAGCCAAAACTCACATTTGCTAAACTTTGCGTAGAGCTGATGTTGGGCTAGTTTCTCAAGTACAGTTCTCAGATGATGCTCATGTTCTTCAGCGGTGGGTGAATAAACAAGGATGTCATCAATGAATACTACCACGAACTTATCCAAATCATCCATGAAAACCTTATTCATCATGCTCATGAAGTATGCGGGAGCATTCGTGAGTCCAAAGGATACCACAGTGAACTCAAACTGCCCATACCTAGTCACGAAAGCTGTCTTCGGGATGTCACTCTCTCAAATCTTCATCTGATGATAGCCAGATCTGAGATCAATCTTGGAGAAATACTTGGCACCTTGAAGCTGATCAAGTAAATCATCGATCCTTAGCAGGGGATACTTGTTCTTGATGGTGACTGCGTTCAAGTTCCGGTAATCAATGCACATTCTCATTGAGCCATCCTTCTTCTTAACAAATAGAATAGGGGATCCCCAAGGTGAAGCACTGGGTCTAATATATCCCTTCAAGATGAGCTCATCAAGCTGTTTCTTGAGCTCAGCCAGTTTGTCAACTGACATGCGATAGGGTCTCTTAGCAATGGGTCCTATTCCTGGCAAAAGATCAATGATGAACTCTACATCATGGCATGGTGGCATACCTGGTAATTCTTCAGGGAATACATCGGGATAGTCGCTGACCACAGGCACATCATGAACTGTCTTCTCCTCTTTTTGTGATTCTGAACTTGCTTTAAGGGCACATAGGATAGAGATGGACTTTCCAGACTGGGGTTCACATCTAATGACTTGGCCTGATGGGTGGGTCCCTTGGACGTATCTAGGTGAACATGATATGATACCTCAGTGAATGGTTAGCCAATCCATACCTAAGATGACATCTAGGTTTGTAGAAGGTAACAGGGTTAGGTCGGCTTTAAAGGTAAGACCCTCAATGGTAAGACTCACTCCCTTATAGATGTGGGTGCATTTTAGGTCTTCTAAAGGTGAACTGGTGATGATAGGCTTTCCACGTGGGGTTACAAGCAGGTCATGCTCTCGTGCAAACTTGGATGATATGTAAGAACAAGTTGCTCCAGAGTCAAATAAAACTGATGTAGTATTGCCATTAACTAAAAACATACCGTACACAACGTCAGGGGCAGCCTGTGCTTCCTCGGCGTCCAGATGGTTGAGACGTCCACAGGTAGCAGATCCCTTGAACTGAGACTTCTGAGTAGCTGAGTTCTAGGGCACTCAGCAGCTTTGTGATCCGGTTGGCCACAAGCGAAGCAGGTGAAAGGCACACCGCCTGTAGGGGTTGGCGTGGGTGCCTTCCAGTTTCTAGTGCTTGGTGCGGAGCGGTTCTGTGCTGGGCGTTCATTCACAGAGCGGGAACGGTTGAAACGGTCCTGAGTGTTGCGGTCCTGAGCATAACGGTCCCGGGTGTAACGATCCTGAGCAGGGCGGGAGTATTTGGTGGTGTAGCCTCTACTACCCCTACTCGATCCAGGGTTGTCATCCCTGTTGTGGCGAGAGCGCTCCCTAGATGGTGCATCTCTACGGAACCTGTTGCGATCACGTCCACGGAAGGACTCCTTAGGCTTACGCTTCCTTTCCCTGTACTCCTCTCCAGCTTCAGCACGGTCCTTCTCAATCTAGATGCAGCGATCCACCAGAGCACGCAGCGTGCTACTCTCAATACCGCCAAACTTCAGCTTGATGTGTGGGTTAAGTCCCTTGTGGTAATAGTAAAACTTCTCCTTCTTAGAGTTCACAACATAGGAAGGGGCATAGCGCAGAAGGTTGGTGAAACGAGTAGTGTACTCAGTCACCCTGTCCTTTCCCATCTTGATGTTGCGGAACTCCTCAGCTTTGGCCTCCATGATACCCTTGGGAATGTGATACTCAGTGAATGCTTCGACAAACTCATCCCACAAGATGTTGGCAGGGTCCTCATGGGAATCACTGAAACTGTCCCACTAGGCGCGTGCTGCACCTGTGAGCTGGTGTGTGGCAGCTCCAACACACTCATCGTTGGTGAAAGTGGTGAAGTCAAGCTTCTTCTCCATCTCCTTGAACCAGTCATCGGCCACAAGCGGGTCAGGGTCGGTGCCATCATAGGTAGGTGGCCTTAGCTTCAGAAATCCTTCCATCTTCCTTTAGAAGTCATTTTGCTGACCTCCATGGCGACGGTTTGCTCAGTTAACAAGAGCTGCAAGAAGTTGGGTCTGTTGCACCATCACTTCCGCCAGGTTCGGTGGTGGTGGTGGCAGAATGTTCTCCTCGGCAGGCGGCGGGGTATTCTCTAGGTTGAAGGGTATCCCTCCACGTCCATGGCCATGGCCACGGCCACGGTTGTTGCCACCATGGCCCCTGTTTGGTTCGACTGGTTCGGGGATGGGCGCACGTCCATGGTTCATTAGGCGAGCAGATCAGCGGTTCGGCATCTGCAACTTGGATCATATAAATTTTAGTGTTTGTGCCATAAGTGCTTATAATTCAATATGATTACATGATTTTGACGATTTAAAGAAAAACATTTATACTATCCAACACTCATTAGAAAGAAGCAATAAGATCCAAAACATTCATTACATGGGTTTTATTACATAGCATCATCTCCAGTAGCTACACTTGAAGACTTGCAAGAATCATACTACGCATAGTGTCTCATAATACATCTCATAAGGGGTACATCATGGGATACAACTTATGGAAGCCACTGACATGACTCATGACCACGCAGGGTCGTCTACTCTAACTCGTACACCGCAACTAAGATACGACTGTTCTGATAACCGGTCCTTTGATTTGTCCTTCTTGAGCTGACTTCCTAGTGCAGGTGACCTTGACAAGCTCGTCAGGGACTCCTAACGTGATGAGAACTCGGCAGAGGGTCTGTGCAAAACCCCTGAGCTCACGTAGGTCGAAGGTAAGCTTGGCGTGGTCTAGAGGTAGCGGTCCTAGAGGCGGCCATTCGATGTTCGTTGCCATCTGCATGTTCTAAGGAAACAGGTGTTAGCAGGCCAATTAATAGATAAGCCTTGCATAAAAGTAAATGCAGGGTCGGTATATAACCGAAAGAAGGGTTGTTCACGTCCTATTCTATCGTCCATTTCTGAGGGTTTCGTCCTATGGTCAAGTATGGCTCTGATAGCAACTGAGGGAAATCCACAGAGTCGAAGTGTAATAAGACCGTTGTAGATCATATTACCCAAATTCCAGTCGAATATCACATCCATACAATGATAATATCAGAGTACAAATAGTGCGGAATTACATAAATTATTACATCGCCGCATTGGCGGAATCAAAAGTAGCATTCATTCAGAACAACTTGAAGATAAGATCGCCAAACTTGAGCGTAGCAACGAACCCCTCAACCGTCAAACTCCTCGGAGCTATACTCCTCAGCGGAACCTGTGTGCCAAAATTTATCAGTACAATTTGTACTGGCCACTCCCACCCTATGAGCATTGCTTTGTGGAAATTGGATGCAAGTTGGATATAATCAAAAGGAACCTATAAGGCTGGGGTTTCCTATGTTTTAGCATATCAAGTATATAAGAATAGTTGGTCAAGTTTTAACACCATTCACACACCCATTCCACCCCATTCCCGTCCAGAGCCAGGTTTCGATCCTAGGATCGATTTACCACCATCTCCACACCAGCACCACATCACAACCATACCATCGCTCAGTCGACAGGCCAACTCCCTCTCGGCACTGTCTCAAGGCCCGTAGCCCCTGGCTACGTCCAACACTCTCTCATGGGGGAAGAAGAGAAGGACTCATCTCACTATCTAGTTTAAGCGAAACCCAGTAAAGGTCCATAGCCGACAAGTCGGCATATGTATCGATCGATCAACCATACACTCTGCAGAGGTTTTACATAACCACAAGATCCACCTTCCTCGCTGACCGTCGTCAACTGGGTTGATTCTGGCCGCTTGCTAGCCTACGATAATGCCACTCTACCATTCAGCCCTGGTACACCCCAAGTCTGGCCCGGGGTGGCTGAAACTATGAGTCATGAGCTGAGTCCACAAGGTCTCCATGAAGTCTCGGAAGGGTGTGGGGGAAATCCTCTGCGCCCCGTACCTCTCTCACACTGTCCGCTATCAACCTAGCAGTAGTGGCAATATCCTACCAAGTAGTTCGGCCGTCCCGCACCATATAGGGCGAGTGGTACGTAAGGCTTCCCGGTCAATTTGAGTACTAGTAAGTCCTTAGGGATGACCAAGCCAGAATGTCTTCATCAGGGTTTCCATTTACCGTGCCACCACAGCACCTCCACCCTGGGCTCCTCCCATCACAGGTTCACACCTAGGGGCACCTCATATACCATTTACCCACCATAGGTATCCATTTCTAGGGGTGCCCAGGTAGCACCCCACGGCAAGACTTGCCCTAGGCTCATCGTATACTCCAACTTGGTCGACACAACCCTCACCCTCCATGCACCCAAGTCACACACGCGGCACTCTCCCCATAGTCCAGATAACATCAGTTTCCACCACGCATCAATATGGTATATATAAGCGTAGTAGAAATAATAAGCAGTGAAATATAGCAGCAAGCGTGTGACTTAGCCTAACAGCAGGGTGAGCAAGGGTAAGGTTGCGTCAAGGTAAAGGCCATCAAGAAAGCATACTACCATGCAAGTCCTATCATAGTGTGAATATAACAATAAGGTAAAGCAATAGCAGTTCTATATTAGCCATGCGTAATAGGTGCTATGAGGTTGGGTGGGATGTGGCACCTTCAGTGCAGTCATCTCCGTACTCCTCACGGTACTCTCGGTCCTCGTCCATCTAGTTCTCCTCCGTGTCTGCAAACGATCGCATTATAGTCGCGTTAGCGACGTCTATAGAGTAGCACAAAGAAGCAATGAAAACTCAAAAGAGCCAAATGCACTCAAACATGGGTTCATTGCGTAGAGCTCGATTTTAGATGAATTTTGGTCCTTGTATTGTATTTTTCTGAGGTCGTATGAATTAGTTATGAATTTCCGAAGATTAAATCCATTTTTGAAAATAATTAAGGCTGATTTATTTAGGATTGACATGTGTCACACTGTGACTGGTTCACATGGCATGTAGGGACACAGCTGGTGAGGTGGTCGGAGAGGTTGCAGAGGTGGTCGGAAAGGTTGTAGCGGTGGTCAGAGAGATTGCTGAAGTGGTCGGAGAGATCGCAGAGGTGGTCGGTGAGATCGCGGAGGTGGTCGGAGTGGTCACGGACGTGGTCGGAGAGATTGCTGAAGTCCCCGACGCTGGCGTGGTTTCTTCATCGGCATGACATCAGCATGGCGCCATCCGAGCTTAACCGTGGGTGACAGGTGGGTCCGGGGTCAAACGGTGTCTGACAGGTGACGCGCGGTTCATGGTGAACCCACCGGCGTTGGTCCATAGACCGTAGAGCCGGGCTATGAAGGACTTGGTCCACTTCTTCCAAGTGTTCAGTTCACGTGCACCAAGTGCTCGGACGTGTGGCCGGCGAGGGGAAAATCACAATCTTCTTCCCCGTCGTGCTCCCCGCCGGTGGTGAGCTCACCGGCGAGCCCCTCTAGTGGCGTGGGTGTGCAATTAAGGTGGGCAAAAGCTTGGCCATGCCATAGCGGGTGTCCCGGTGAAGTTAACATGGTGGTCGGGTGGCTCTAGTTGGCTGGCCACGGTGAACGGCGCCGTGGGTTCATCGACGTGCATGGACAGGCTGCAGTGGTAGCGAGAGCCCAGTTGGAGGAGCGTGTGAGCTCCATGGTGCTTCTACGACCATGGCGAGCAGGTCAAAGGGGCTTCAGGAGCTCTCAACGCCTCCGACCATGGTGGTTGGGGCAGAGCGGAGGCGGTGGCACTCTGACGAGGTGCGGTGCCGCAATGCAGGGCTCCAGTGGGCTTCATCCTCGGCTAAGGTGAGCGCGGTGTGTCTCTCGTCATGGCGGAGCTAGTCAGGGTGTCAACGTCGCCTTTACCGTGACGTAGAAGACGCGGTGGTCTCGCCATCGTTGTGCTCTGGCCATTGTGAGCGCGTTTGTGCGTGTGATGCGTATGCATGGCATAAGCAAAGCGCTCGGCGCTGGTGTTCCCGAGCAGAGGGCTCAGCGTCGCCCCCTTTCTTCCTTTTGCTTTGTGTTTCCATTTGGCTCAACAAGAGGGTCGTGGTGGTCCTTCTATGCTACCGGTTGGCTAAGTGGGAGCAAGAGCTCGTGCTCTGATGTGGTCCGTTCATGGCGTCCGAGAGGCTCGGAGAGGTCGTGCCGGTGTTCCTGAGCTGCTAGGGGTCGGTGAGGCCAGGCCTTGGGCTTGTGTGCATGCGGTGCGTGTGCATCATGTCCTGGAGTAGGAGGGATGCTCCGCCTCTGCGTTCCCCAGGTGCAGGAACGCGGTGGCGTTCATGGCGAGTACGGCTAGCACAGTGAGCGGTGAACAACGTGGCTCACCATAGGGCTCGTGGCGGTAGGATGGCGGTGCGGTGGCGAGGCGAGGCCATGATGAGGCGATGCAGTGCCGTGCCAAGCAGCTACGTCGCTATAGCCGATCAGGGTGGCGCTCCTGGCTCCTGTGAGGTCCGGTTCCGCAGCGACTTCCTTCCTCCTCCTTGCTTCTTCCTCTTCCCTCTCTCTCGGCTTGACGCGGTGTGGTGCTGTGCCACCAGCGGCGGTGGCGAATGGGCTGAGGGTTAGGGCTCACGGGCGTTGGCTTTTATAGCCGAGCTCCAAGGGCTCCAATGGCGGATGGTGATCGGGCGGTGGTGATGTGTGCGGCGCATCGGACGGCCCGTGTGCGGTAGCATAGGCGCGGCGCGAGGGGGAACAAGGTCATGCGATGTGCGTGACCCCGGGCCCGCATGTGCTCCGCGATCGGGTCCTGGTCGCGTGGTGGAGAGAGCATGGGGAAGACGATGATGCTGTAGCTGGGCGGCTGACAGAGGGGGCCTGTTTCTCAGCTTGTCCTGATGCGGCGGCGTGCGGTGCGTGACGGCTGATGGGCGGGTCCAGCTCGTCAGCGGCTGTGCGCGTGAGAGGGCAGGCGAGGCTTTGCTGGGCTAGCTGGGCCGGTCGAGGTAGGCTGGGCTGCTGCGGCTCCCTCCTTTTCCTTTTCCTTTTCTTTTTCTCTTGCTTCGATTCAAATTTAGTTAGAGTTTAAACTTGAGCTTCGAGTTATGTAGTAGGTCCCACAAGGTGTTTCAATTGGTGGTCAAAATACATCCCATATATTAGGATTTATCATAAATATTAGGTAAGTTAGTTTAAACCTCACATAAGGCAAAAGAATCCAAATCACAAGTGGAATTAAGGATGCATGCATGATTTGTTTATTTAGGAATTTAATTACACATGTGGCATAAAACCAAGCTATGCTTATGACTTTAACCTAGTTGGGTCACATCTAATCCAAAACTAGGGTTTGGCTTCTACATGTGTCACTCAACATCACATAGGGTTTAAACAAAAAATTTGTAGTTGTGATTTTTGGTGTGTGGATTTTTGGGTTGTTACACGAGCAGGGCGAGGCAAGGAATTGCGAATGAAGGCAGCGCTTGCTCCAGAGGACATGTGGGGTTGAGGTGTCCATGACGGCCTAATTTGTGGGGGCAGCGCTAGCGTACGGCCTCCACTTGTCGAGCTCGACCTGACGCTGGTCGGTCATGTCGGCCTGAACCCGAATGCCATCAGAGTTGGCATCGAGTGACTGTCAGCGCATTTTCAAACCTTCCTCAATCCTAATTGGTGGTGAGTTAGCAAAATTACCTTGAAGCAAAGTCATGGAGCTATGATAGATCTACAACTGTTCTATAAACCATCAGCTAATTTGTAAAGGATCACGAGTTACATCAACCCAAAGTAAGCTTCGTCAAACTGTAAATGCAGCTATGACTTAGAAAATTTTCTAAGTGCTGAATCAGCACCCAATTCTGACTTGTGGGACATGTTTGGGACTATTCCACACATTTTCATGACTTCGCCACTAAAAAAAGTTTGTTCCATATATAATTTTCTACAACTTTGCTTTAGGTTGCTCAGACATGCAAACATTATATGGCACTGTTCCAGTTCAGTCAAACAAAAGCACTCAAGAGGAGCACCTAGTCAAACTAAACCCTAGAAGCATAATTAGGCAAAGTCATTAACATGAACATTGTTCCATTAGACATCCTAAGTGTATCTAAGGTATTTTAGTTACCAACATCAATCACTTGCACTCAATCACACAAGATCATAAGCATACACATAGGAAAAACACAATATACAATTCATGTTTCACATGTTTCAAGTGCATGTTTCATATGTAAAAGTTCATATAAGAATGCTTATGCTCATGCAAATGCAAGTGCAATTATGCAATCCTAACAGCTAGGGTGTTACAGCCCTTCCCCTTTATAAAAATCTCGCCCTGAGATTTGAAAAGCGTACCATTTTGAATAAAAGGTAGGGTATACATCCTTCAAATAATCTTCCCGTTCCCACGTTGCATCGCTCTCACTACCCTGATTACTCCACATAACCTTGTAAAACTTGACCACCCGACTTCGGGTTACTCTCTCTTATATCAATAACCCACACCGGTCTTTCTTCATAGGATAGATCTGATGTCAACTTGATATTTCTAAGTGAAACTCTTTCTTCGGGAACGCGGAGACATTTCTTCAATTGAGAGACATGAAAAACATTGAAGATAGCTCTCATCTCATAAGGTAGCTCTATCTTGTAGGCTACTCTCCCACTCTTCTCTATGATCAGGTATGGGCCTACATATCTAGGTGCAAGTTTCCTCTTTACTCCGAACCGTTGCACACCTTTCATCGGTGATACCTTCAGATAAACTTGATCACCCACTTCAAACTCAATGGGCTTCCTTCTTTTATCCGCATAGCTTTTCTGCCTAGCTTGAGTGGCTTCCATATGTTTCTGGATAGTATGGACTTGTTGTTCAGCCTCTTCGATGAAATCAATGCCATAGTATCTCCTTTCTCCAGATTCAACCTAGTTCAAAGGAATTCTACACTTGCGGCCATACAATGCTTCGAACAGAGCCATCTTGATACTTTCTTGATAACTATTATTATAGGAAAATTCAGCCAAGGGTAACCACTTATCCCATGAACCTTTGGAAGATATGACACAAGCTCTTAACATGTCTTCCAATATTTGATTCACCCGCTCCGTCTGTCTGGAGGTTTGTGGATGATAAGCGGAACTTCTAACTAAGTTGGTGCCTAACATCTTTTGTAATTGTTCCAAAAAACGAGCAGTGAATTGAGGTCCTCTATCAGATACAATGGTTCTAGGAACACCATGGAGACGTACTATCTGATTAAAATATAACTCAGCATAGTCACTTGGTCGATAGTCAGTTTTAACTGGTATGAAATGAGCAGATTTCATTAAATGATCCACTATTACCCATATAGAATTAAAATTCTTTTGGGTAGGGGGAAGTCCAACAATGAAATCCATACTAATCTCTTCCCATTTCCATCCTGGTATAAACAATGGTTGAAGAAGTCCAGCAGGCTTCAAGTGAATTGCTTTGACTCTACAACAATTGTCACACCTTGCAACATAAGTTGCGATTTCTTTCTTCATCTTGGTCCACCAAAAGCGAGATTTCAAATCTTGATACATTTTGCTACTTCCCGGGTGGATAGATAACTTGGATGAGTGAGCTTCTTCTAAGATTTGGTTTCTAAGCTCTTTGTCTTTCGGTACTACAAGTCTGTCCTTAAACCATAGCACACCTATCTCATCTACACGAAAGTGTTTTGTTTCTTGTTCATTCATCTTCCTTTTTATGTGGAACACACCCACATCGGATTTCTGAAGCTTGATGATTTTACTTTCCAGAGAGCAACTAAGAGCGATACTATGCAACACAGCAGGATGTAACAGATGTGCCAAATGATAATCTGCTTCCAAGAGAGAATTGCAATGAGATTTTCTACTCAAAGCGTTGGCAACAACATTTGCTTTACCCGGATGATAATTGACTTCTAAGATATAATCTTTGATCAACTCTAGCCTTCTTCTCTGTCTCATGTTCAATTCTGGTTGAGTGAAGATATACTTGAGACTTTTATGATCGGTATAAATATGACACACGTTACCGAGCAGGTAATGCCTCCAAATCTTCAAAGCATGAACAACAACAGCTAACTCTAGATCATGAGTTGGATAATTAGCTTCATGCTTCCTTAGCTGACGCGAGGCATAAGTAATAACCCGGCCTTCCTGCATAAGGACACATCCTAAACTAGTACCTGATGCATCACAAAACACATCAAAAGGTTTCAAGATATCAGGTTGTGCCAAAACAGGAGTTGAGGTCAATAAGGTCCGCAAAGTGCAAAAAGCAGTCTCACACTTTGGAGTCCAAACAAACTTCACATCTTTTTGAAGCAACCTGGTCATGGGCTTGGCTATCTTAGAGAAATACGGGATGAAGCGACGATAATAGCCAGCCAAACCAAGGAAACTTCTAACCTCATGCACTGAAGTTGGTGCTTTCCAATCCAAGACTTCTTGCACCTTAGACGGATCAACCAAAATTACTTCATCGCACAACACATGACCCAAGAAAGGTACTTTCTTTAGCCAAAACTCACATTTACTAAACTTGGCGTAAAGCTTATGTTCTTGTAGCCTGGATAAAACAACTCTTAGATGCTCAGCATGTTCTTCAGCATTCGTGGAAAAGATCAAGATGTCATCAATGAAGACAACTACAAATTTGTCCAATTCCTCCATGAATACTAAATTCATCAGATAGACGAAGTATGCAGGAGTGTTGGTCATATCGAAAGACATAACAAGATACTCATACAACCCATATCTGGTGGAGAAAGCGGTCTTAGGCACATCCTCTAGTCTAATTTTTATCTGATGATAACCAGCTCTCAAATCAATTTTGGAGAATACCTTTGCCTTAGACAACTGATCAAACAAAATATCAATGCGGGCAATGGGTACTTGTTCTTGATTGTCACAGCATTGAGTGGACGATAATTCACACACATGCGCAATGACTTGTCCTTCTTCACAAATATAGCAGGACAACTCCAGGGAGAAGCACTAGGTTGGATAAGACCTTTTTCTAACAGATCTTGTAACTAAACTTTAAGCTCTACTAACTCATTGGGCGGCATCCTATAAGGCCTTCTAGAAATAGGTGCAGTGCCTGGCACTAACTCGATCTTGAATTCTATATCACGATCCAGTGGTAGACCAAGTAAATCATTAGTAAATACATCTAGAAACTCACAAACTACCGGGATATCCTCGATTCCTGGAGTCTGGATAGCATTAGCAGTGTTGTGGAGGTCCAGATCTCTGGGAAGTGGCACTAGGAAAACCTCATTGCTAATAGGATCCCTCAACATAATGACCCTAGTGGAAGTATCGATGAGCATTCCATGACCGCTCATCCACTTCATCCCCAATATTACATCTATACCTAATCCTAGCAAAACTACCAGATCAGCCATATACACTCGTCCCTCTATTTCGATACTCATAGTCAGTACTATTTGATTGGTAGAAATATTACTTCTAGCTGCACTAATGCAATAACTACCCGTGGATAGTGTAATTACCTTCTAATTGTATTTTGATGCAAAAGCTGGACTCATAAATGAATGCGAAGCACCGGAATCAAATAGGACAACTGCTAGATGTTGATTCACAAGAATCTTACCCGCAGTAACCACCTCTCCTGAGGGTATCTCAGTCATGTTGGTGTCGTTAACGTCTTGATGAGCACCAGAATTCCACTACTTTTGATTATTCTTCTGAGGATAAGGACAATGCTTAGACCAATGACCTATCCTGCCACAATTCTAGCAGGGCCTGTTAGCTGGTGGAACAAAAGAATTCCCTGGTCCTGTGGTGCCCTTTGGAAGAGGAACAGTAAATGACTTCTTGAACCTAGTCTTTGCCTGATTCTTCTTTTGAGGTGGCCGGTACCTAATGGCTGTAGCCGGGGGGCAAAACCGAGTCTTAGTCACTAGAGCTTTAGCCTAAGAGGCACTTGCCTCAAAGGCCCTCTTGCGATTTTTGGAAGCTGCATAGACATTATTGTTATTCTCTTGAGTAAGAGCATCACTTACGAACTCATTGAAAGTGACACTCTTGTTTTTCCCCATGGACTTCATCAATTTGGGACTAAGCCCTCTCTTGAAGCTAGCAATTCTCTTTGCATCTGAATCAACAAACTCTAGAGCATACCTTGCCAAATGATTAAATGCATGACGATATTCAGTAAGTGTCTTTGTGCCTTGCACCAGCTTCATGAACTCATTGTGCTTTATTGCCATCGAACTGGAAGGAATATAATGACTCTTGAAAGCCTCCTAGAACTGATTCCAAGTGATCTAGGCATTCTCAGGTAAGGTGGACCTATAATGACACCACTAGATACCTGCTAGTCCTTGTAGCTGATGCGAAGCATACTCCGCCTTCATCTGCTCCGTCAACCTGAGCAAACAAAACATGTGCTCAAGCGTGTTCAGCCACTGTTCTGCCTGGAGCGGCTCTTCAGCTTTAGGTACTGCAACAACATTGGCATCTAAGTCCATGCCATCATCATCAGCGAAGATCACCTGTGGTCCTCCCACCACGGTGTACACTAGAATAGGGTGAGGAATTGGATTGATCTGATTATTAAGACTGTGAACGTCAATCTGTATCTCTTCAATTTGGCGGAGGAGGTCATTCTCTCTGACTTCAGCACGAATTGCTGTCATGACCCTAGCATTATTCCTAGTTTGTGCTAGACGGATTGCGTCATCTCACTCATGAGTCAACTGCATGATCTGATCATGGTTAGCATCTCTTTCCCTGACAGCACATACAAACTACTGCCTGCGGTTTTCCAAAGCACTCATAAGACCACCAATATCATTTTGAGCTATCCTAAGCTCATTGCCATGGGACCATCCTCAAAATTTAGCCACACTGCCTCAGACGGGGCTACTCGAGGAATGGACTCAGCTGGTCCGTTGATCAACTCATCACCAAACTCCTGACAAATATCAACTAGCACTTCCAAAGCTACCACCTGTGCCCCTTCCCAAGGGGTTTGTCCATCAGCTTCGACGCTCCAACCAAGCCACTGGGGTCTGTTTGCGTGGACGGGACAACCACCTCAATGTTGTACCACAACAACCCTCCTTCAACCTCCCCTTACTTCCAAGTATAACGAGGCGGCTCCGCATATCCCACTGAATGTAGCACCCTCCACAACAGGGTTGGAGTGCCAAACACATGCAGGAATGTGCTGCTCCTAGGCGGTAGTGCTGGTGCGGCCATCTGTAGCAACATAGCCATTTGAGTGTGAGAGGATTATCTTACAGGATGAGAAATATATAACGAAATAATTAAAGATAAGGGAGGGAGTGATGCAAAAATATAATGGCATGAGTGAACATGATGCATGCACATTCCGTATGTCCTCACGAATCTTAGGAAAAAATAAAATTCTAGCGACATACACGGTGGCATACATACGTTCTCTCATATACGTATCTAGTCGAGCTACACGTTGAGTTGTTAGTGTACCTGCAGACAAATTCATTGCAGCCCATCCCAACAAAAGAGAAATAAGCACACAATGAAAGCAGTAAACTAAGATACTCTCCATATATACATCCCCGGATATATATACTTTGGTATCCAAAGCTACCCGACAGATATACCCACAATTAAGTACCTTCATATGTAAATGTGTGCAATATGTAAATATTCCAGTAACCACAACTAACTCTCCCCTAGACCGATAGTTGGACGGTCATGCTCTCACAACTCACACTTACCTAGGCATAGGGGCAATTGATCCATACATTACCACCCAAGCGGATGGCATCCATACAATAGCACGCCGTATGAACGACGAAAGAAAATACAAGCAATTACCCCCCAAAGTCATTACTTAAATAAGCCACCTAAAAGTCCTTATTTGGGCATAGAGAATATGACCACTGGCACACTTAAGTAAAATTTCAGATTTGAACACACCTATATATAAGTAGCTATAAGTTGTCAAAACTCATTTTTTGCAAACAAAAATCATTGTTTTAAATACACATATGACATGTTTAATGTTGAATCTAGCTCCGATACCAGCTGTAACAGAATCGACCAATTTATAAGAGCACAAGTACGAAAGCAATCACCGGAGTGATCAAACCGTCATACTTGAACCCATATATACCCGGTAGTCAACTGAAACCATGAAGGATTTCAAACCAACTTGCATACAACCAAGATCATAGTGATTCAACATAGCAAGCCACATGTTACATCCATTTCACAAGTAGTTCACAAGTACCTCATACATCAGAGTTCACATAGTTATTACAAAACGAGTTCACAAATAGCGGAAGCAAAGTAGTTTGAGACCATCACACACACTTAGTTCAAATACAAGCCAGTTCCATAGTTATATCCAGCAAAAGCAACATGATAAGATAACATAGATGATCATGCCCCATGATCTAGTCTTCATCCCCCGCAGGATGGAGACAATACTTGCAGTAGCCGTTAAAGAGCACGTCATCTGCAACAAGGGGGAATAAACCCTGAGTACGAGAATGTACTCAGCTAGACTTACCCGTCGTAAACCAAAAATAAATGACACCAAGGAGTATGCAAGGCTTTATCGGTGGATCTTGCTTGACAACCATTTTGCATAAAAGCTTTAATGATACAAGAGCATAACTTAATTTATTAATTAAGCAGCAAGTTATCAATATTAAGCCTGTCAACTAGATTAGTGCCTATACTAGAGCAAGCAATTTATTAACTCCAAACATTAGTAACCATATCCGGTACAATGTTGTAACATCATCATCATCATTATAACCATCAAGTTCAATTAAGTGTATCTACGTTGCCACTGCTCAGTCAAGTTCTCACTATTCGGGAGAGATGGCGATTCAAATCGATTCCTACCCAGCTGGGGATTTATTCCTAACACAAAACTAGGTCTACCAGCCACGGTAGCCTTAGGTCACCTTTGGTACAACTCAGGAATCGTGGTTCCGAGCAGCGCCGCACGCTTAGGGAATCCACTCTGCTAGGTGGCCAATCTCACCTTTGGACTTATGCCAATGGCTCCCCGCACATCCTTACTACCGCCAGAGTGCGCACTTTCACTTCCCGGTCCTCCGGCTTGAGTTGAGCTACTCGGCTTCGCGGTCGGAATGAGTTATCCGGCCAACTAAGTGATAGGCATGCGTTCAATATGACATGAGGACGTACGGTGAATCAGTCCTTAACCGACATAGATGGGGATAGATCCACACCCAAGACCTCCTTGCCTTGTTGCTTCTTTATCGACATCCCGCCCGGTCTCCATTCATTATTAACACATGATTATTTCCACGATAGCAAATATAGCCAACCATGACCAGACATCATCGTAACTTGCAGGTGACAGGAAATCACCTGACTTTACCGGTCTAAGCAAGGCTAAGCTTCGATTCGTTCTTGGATCTAAATAGGATTCAGGGCACGTTTACTGGACAAGGAATAGATATATATGCAACAAGTGTTTGCATGCAATTCCTATCACTTAATGCATCAACAAATAAAGATACTCAAAGTAACCATTTTCAAAACATAGGAGACTTAGAATGCTCCAGGGCTTTCCTTTCATAAAAGATGAAGGTTGGTGATCGGGACACTCAAGGACTTCTTCTTCATTGGCTCCTTCTTCTGGGGCCTGCACCTCCGGAAGTCCTTGCTCAAATTCTAGAAGCGTGACTCCCTCCGAAACACCTATTGTATGCATATGCATAGAATACGAGTCATGCATGCATAAGAGATGGAAAGTGATGACGAAATGTACAGCCATGTATAGATGGATGTATGAAAGACATGATGATGCAAGATTAACATCTATTTTACTGAGTAGGTGCATATCTCTTTTAGAAAACAAGAACTACACACTCACCAAGCTCTTACAACCTAAGATAAAGTTGTTCATCTTCAGTAAGAGGTCTAGCACCTTCAACTAACAATTTATCTTAATTAGCCTAGCATCTAAATCATCACATCAACTCATATAAAGCAAACAAGTCATTCATTGCACTCAACAGTTTTCAGGCTGCAAACAGCAACTACAAGTTTGATCCATAACTGGAGTTATACAGGTCCAAATACCATGATTGAAGACTTTATGGAAAGCTTATAAAATTGTCTAGAACGTTTGTTTAATCACCAAAGTCTAATTCAAACTAAAACGATGTCAAACAAACTGATCTTACAAAACTGTCTATGGATTCCAGAGAGCAGGCAGTTGGGAGTGCTGTCTTCCAACTGATATAACTCTCAAACTACTAGGCCAAATGCCCTAAAATTTTGACACAAGCTAGATAAACAAGTTCCCTACAACTTTGTTATTAACCAAATTCACAGCAAACATCATCTTCACCAGTTAATTTGCTTAACTCTAAAATCTGTCCAGAAAGTCACTATAAGTAAATTATAGTGAAAATAATATTTTATTACATACAAGAATAGCACTATGAGCACTACGAATGCTACCAACAGTTAACATACATCAAATGAACACTAGAAAACATATTGGCCATTCCTAAATAAATTCTTTTCATGCCTTTATTAATTTATTTAGATAATTAGGTTGAATAATAAACACATTGCAAAATTATACAGACAATTCCACAAAAATTAAAGTAGCTTATACATATCCCCAAAAGACTACTGTATAAATTCTACATCATTTGAGCAAATATAACATCCTACACAAAAATGACAAGCCAGCAGGGATTAAAATAGCATAAATAGGAAAACCTAGTGGGAAGTGTCAATCAATAGATTTCATATTTTTCTTTGGTTCATTAAAACACAATAACACTGTACAAAAAGTTTCATGCTCAAAGGATACATATTTTTACCATGAAAAATAGCACAAGAATCTAGCATTTATTTAAGATAAAGAGAAAACTCCTATTTTCAGCAAGATCACAGTGCAACCAATATTTTTCTCATGTAGTACATAACAATACAAGACTAACAAACTTGGAATCACATTTTTAGCACTTTCCTAGCTCAAGTTATAGATTTAACAAAATTGAAACCATTTAAAAGCATTTGTCAAACTCTATTTTATTCTCCTAGAAAAATATAGGAAATAGTATATTTCATATTTTTATCAAATACTACGTGTCATAAGGAACCGAACAAAATTTGGTTCACACAAATAGGATACTCATAGCCCTAGATATTATTTTCCAAAGCACAAAAATTAGGAAAAGAAATACACAAAACCTAGAACAGCAGTCACTGCCATATGGGACCCACACATCAGTGGACCCCACTGGTCAGTCACACAGAGCAGGGGACGGTGGTTTGACAGGCTCAAGCTCGCCGATGGCAACTCCTTCGGTGAAACCGAGGGCACCGGCGTGCTCCTCGCGACGAGCTGCACCTAAAGGTGCCTAGGGTTCAACCCCTACCAAACTCTAACTAGGGCGGCGACGTGCATGGTGGACGGCGGCGAGGGCCCGATGGCGCTTCGGCGAAATCTGACCATAGCAGGCGTGGCTAAGCTCGGTACGAGCTTCTAGGGTTAGCGGGGAAGACGAGGGAAGGAAGAGAAGGGAGTGAGAGAGCTTCGGTGATAGCCGGCCACGGAAAGTTCGAAGTCCGACGAGCCTCGGTCATGGCGGGCGGCGAAAGTGGCCAATAGGCCCTCACCTAGGCTCGATCGACATAGCTAGTGGGTGGAGATCGTGGCGCGAAGCAAGGCGGAGCTACTGGCGTGCTGGCTCAGGCAATGGCAAGGCTACAGTGGTGCATGAGCTCGGCGGAGCTCCTCGGCATCGCTACAGCTCATTTTCTCCATGGCGAGCGTGAACGCGAGCAGGGCGAGGCAAGGAAATGCGAATAAAGGCAGCGCTTGCTCCAGAGGACGCATGGCGTTGAGGTGTCCACGACGGCCTAACTTGTGGCAGCAGCGCCGACGTACAGCCTCCACTTGTCGAGCTCGACCTAACGCCGGTCGGCCTGAACCCGAACGCCATCAGAGTTGGCATCAAGTGACTGCCAGCGCATTTTCAAACCTTCCTCAATCCTAATCGGTGGTGAGTTAGCAAAATTACCTTGAAGCAAAGTCGTAGAGCTATGATAGATCTACAATTGTTCTATAGAAACCATTAGCTAATTCGTAAAGGATCACGAGTTACATCAATCCAAAGTAAGCTTCGTCAAACTGTAAATGCAGCTATGACTTAGAAAATTTTCTAAGTGCTGAATTAGCACCCAATTTTGACTTGTGGGACATGTTTGGGACTGTTCCACACATTTTCATGACTTGGCCTCTAAACAAAGTTTGTTCCATATATAATTTGGTACAACTTTGCTTTAGGTTGCTCAAACATGCAAACAGTCTATGGCACTATTCCAGTTCAGTCAAACAAAAGCACTCAAGAGGAGCATCCTAGTCAAACTAAACCCTAGAAGCATAATTAGGCAAAGTCATTAACATGAACATTGTTCCATTAGACATCCTAAGTGTAGCTAAGGTATTTTAGTTACCAACATCAATCACTTGCACTCAATCACACATGATCATAAGCATACACATAGGAAAAACACAATATACAAGTCATGTTTCACATGGTTCAAGTGCATGTTTCATATGTAAAAGTTCATATAAGAATGCTTAATGCTTATCCTCATGCAAATGCAAGTGCAATTATGCAATCCTAGCACCTATGGTGTTACATATTTAATTGTGGGTTAGTTTTGGTATGGCTATATATGCATATTCTATATGTATGTATAGACGTATTTACTTTTGAGTTGCTTTGATACGGAAGTGTATATATATATGGAAGTATTTAGCTTGCAACCTAGAGACCAAATTTTTATTTCCGCATACATATAATTGTGGGGTTGGGCTAAAATGGAATCTTCTGCAGGTACGCTAACCACGAATGCGTAGATTGAATGTAGCTAACGACTAGCTATATATCGAGAGAGTACGTGTTATGCCACCGACATAGAACGTGATTGCCACCTTAGGCTGGCAATTTCGTGAGGACGAATAGGACGAGCATGCATGAATTGTTGCTTGTGCATAAACATGCTCCTCTCACCCTTGTTCTATTAATGGATCACTTGTTGTAACCATATGGACATGTTGTGCATGACCAAAAACTAAATTGCTAAATGTAAGTAAAACTTGTTTTGAAGAGTTATCCACCGACTCAGTAAAAAGGAAATAAAAGATAACAGTATCTTACCACCATGTTTTGCATGTTATGTGAGAACTTTGTGCTTGGTAATAGCCGCTTAAGCTAATTGGATTGAGTGTTTCAAAATGCTTGCTTAAGACCATGATGTATGTGTGGATGCTAGTTATCTAGGTAGTGCCGTAGCTGTCACCCTTTTGTCCTCGGTAAGCATACGAGTGTTGAAGAGCGCTATCCTAGAACAACGTCCAAGTTTCGATCATCTCATGATTGTCGTCTCCAATTAAGTTCTCTCTTAGGAGCCTAAGCCTATACATGTGGTTGCTAGCCCGTGAACGTTGCGCTACAAAGACCTATATCCATGCCTTTGCTTGACTTTAAGCCACAGCTTAGTTCCCTTGAATGCTTGCATATGTCATGGATGTCTTGCTCCTGTGTGTGAAGACCCTGCCCAAAAATCCTTATCGAACATCTCTGCCCTTATCCTAAAGGTGATCCGGTGCAACACTAACCTCTTGCTGCCTGAACCTCAGAGTCTTTTCCTTACAATCATTTCATTGCTTTATCAACTGAATCCCTAGTCAATGCATTGGCTCTATCCCTTGAATCTTGTTTGTTTTGTCTCCAACTCTTTCAAGTCTCTAGATGTTTATCAGTCTTGATCTCATGTTGCTGCTCGGCAAGACCAAATCTCATGTTAATCTTTACCTGGTAATCACATTGGTGGACACAAGGCGTATATGGAAATTAAGCAAGAGTCCCCTGCTCAGTTGTCTTCGGCAATTAAGCTATGTTCTTCTACGCTGTGTTTTAATCTTTGGATGACCTCCTCATGGACTCCTGACCTTGTGACTACCTTTGCTTGCTATCCCTCCTTTGCATAGTGCTTGTTCATACGACCCAATCTATGTAACTTGAAATTTCACTTTGGGTGTGTGATCAGTAATGGTGTTATGAGTAGCAACTACAGTGCCACAATGAAACCGAGAGCCTCCTGTGGGCGCGCACACAAGGTTGTGCTACTCGGCACATGCTGGTATCGAGGTTCCTAGTCATGATCCATTATAGAACTACAACGATATGTTATTTTCACGTGAGCTCTTCCTTGGTTATCTCTCCTTATCTTGTCAGAAGATCTATATGCCAGACCTAATGTAGTAGGAGAGCTTCCTTCTAAAGATGTCTAGAGGATAACCTTGAAGAACAGGTCATTGACATAAACATTAATAGACTGCAAGAGGTGGTAGACAAGTGACTCTACTTGACTGTCCCTGTAATGACATCGGTCAACTAGTGAGCAACTTATGTCATCCCCGTTGGATCAGAAAGGTACGCAATACTTAAAGTTGGACAAGTTATCTGTCGGATGATAAATGGACCGGGATACTATGCCCCATAATAGGTCACCTGGTACCCATGAGCTTCCTGTCCAAGTTCTCAATCTTTTGGTGCATAAGGATCATGCAGACTTGTACTATTATTTGTGAACCCATTTGTAATATTATTTCTACTGCAACTCTATGTATGTGTTGTGTATTTGCTTAATCACGCGATCTTGGTTGTGATGTTGATTTATCGAGGTCCTTCGTGACACTTGGTAGACTACCAAGTTTATATAAGTGAAAGTATGCGTGTGTTAACGTGTTAGCGGGGACAACCGTACTTGATCTTGTATAAATTGGGCGGTTCTGTCACACTTTCGGCTACCGACGCACATCTCCAAGTACAACGGTGAGACCAACCTGGACCATTGGCTGGAGGACTACCACCTTGCCATGAAGGCTGGGGGATCAGATGACGACTTCGCCGTCCAATACCTTCCTCTGCTTCTATCAAGCTCAACCAGAGCTTGGCTCAAGTAGCTCGAGCCCGGCAGCATTCGCTGCTGGGGTGATCTTCGTTTGGTCTTCATCAACCACTTCCAGGGTATCTAGACCTGCCTAGGGAACACCTATGATCTCCGCAACTATAGGCAGAGGGCCAATGAGACCCTCTGGGATTACATTTAGCGCTTCTCCATGAAGCGCAATGTGCTCCCAAACATCACCGACGCCGACATGATCAATGCCTTCATCTGTGGCATGACCTATGAGGCGCTCGTCCACGCGCCCGACCGTGAGACCCTACACATGATGTGAGAGCTCCTAGACGTTGTCACCCAGTATGGCACCGGCAAGGAGGCCGTCTAGGCCAACTTCAGCGGGAAAGCCAAGGCCACCAGCCACCTCAGTGGTGGTGACGGCGCCAATGATCTCTCCTCGTCCTAGTGATGCTGTGGCAGGCGGAACAAGGACTGGAAGCGCCATGGGGAGGAGATGATCACCACGGCCGACCGCACCACTAGACCTTAGCCCCGTGGGCATGTTGAACATCCGAAACACTTCGAGAAGGCGCTCGAGTCCCCCTGCCCGTTTCACGGGGGGCATGTGAAGCATCTCCTTAAGAACTACGCTACCATGAAGGGATACATCCGTAGCACCGTTGGCCAATAGGGCAAGGCCTAGAAGCCTGCCCCGAAGGCTGGTGACCTGGTGGATGGTGCCCAGGAAGACAACGAGTTCCCCAAAGCCGAGCGTTGCCTCTTGATCTTTAGCGGCTCCTAGGCATATGAATTCTGCCGGTAGCATCGTATCACCGAGCAGGAGGTGAACGCCATTCACACTCTCACCGCGGCTCTGATGGTCCCAAACGGCCATCACCTTCAACCAAAAGGATCATGCCGATCGCGTCCCACATCTGGGGCACTACCCGCTCATGGTTAGCTCGATCGTGGGCACCACGTGCCTCACCAAGGTGCTGCTGGATGGGGGCAGTGGCCTCAACATACTCTACGCCAGCACCCTCGACAAGATGGGCATCCCTTGGAGTAGCCTATGCCCTAGCAAGGCACAATTCTATGGGATCATGCCAGGGAAGGAAGCCATGCCCCTCGGACACATCTGGCTCAACGTCACCATCAGCTAGCTAGACAACTTCCTCAAGGAGCCGCTCACCTTCAAGGTCATTGACTTCCTTGGTGTCTACCATGCCCTCCTCGGTCGACTATGCTTCGCCACGTTCATGGCCATCCCCAACTACACATACCTCAAGCTCAAGATGCCCGGCCCAAAGGGGGTCATCACTGTTGAGGGTAGCTTCAAGCAAGCCTACTACTGTGAGCAAGAATACGTCACCCAAGCAGCCACGCTCGCTACCCCCTATGCTCCCGACGGCCCTAGCCGTGATGCAGGAAGGGCACCAATGGAGGAAGCAACCAAGATGACAGCGGTGCTCGACAGACCAAGCATCAGCAAGGCGCTCAAGACCTCTGGCTGCAGCTGTGGCTCAGCTGGCTCCTCCATCTAGGCACTCGGCTCCGCAGAAGGGGCTGATCGAATCAAGGTGAGTTCCAACCTTTGCCCATGAGGGAAGGCCATCGCCAAGCCATCCACCTAGAAGTGACGCCTCCCGAGCCATGGCCCGCCTACCGACCTCCTTCGTTGGCCTACCTCTCCAACAACAAAAACCAAGATAAGTCCCGTCCTACCGACCCACTTACTTCACTTACCTCTGTTCACTCTATTTGTTGTCTTCCTTGACTCGAGCCATCCTAGCGATGGCTCGGCCGCACTGGAGGATCGACTGAGCTAACCACTTGCTGACCTTTTCTGAAGGAGGACCGCTGCGAAAGGCCCCCGAGCGAGGCAAGGATGGGACGGTTGGAGCAGGAGGAGCAGGCGAAAGATCAAAAAGGTGCTAATGGAGCAGCCCCAACCATCGTGTTACCAGCTATGTCCTCTTTCCCCTCTCTTGTGTCCATTTCATTTTTTCTTTGCAGCTATCTACCCATCTCCCGATCCTTCATCGGAGCAACTTTCATTTTTGGAGATTTTCAACTTCTTTAGAAAATTTGGGAGTAATTTGAAAAATAGACTCAGTGGTAGTTCTGTAAATAATTCAAAAATCAAGATTTACATCACCGCTTACCGCCGGCGCCACGCCACTGCCGCCGCCAAGCGTTTTGCGCCGCTTCCTCGCGCCCTAGCACGTCATCATCGCCGTGGCATCTTTGTCATGTGCTGTCGAAGCCAGACGAGCTCCTCCCGGCTATAAATAGCCGTACCGTCGTCGTCCCTCTCCTCCTTTCTTGCCTCTGCTCGTCGCCGACGACCTCACTACGCTCGCGAAATTCACCGCCGTCGTAGCATCCTAAGTCAGTAGCATCCGGCAGTAGTTCCGCCTCGTCTTTCTGCTCCTCCCAAGCCTGATCATGTCGCCCCTAGAAGTCCAGTGCCACCACGCGATGTCGTCTTCCTCAGGACCGGCCGGAGCTCCGCCACCATCAACCTCACCGTGGCCAGGTCATTCCAGAGCATCTCCGTCTTCACCGAGCACATCAACGTGTTGGTGGTGAGTCCTTGATCGTGTTAATCCCTTCACTTTAGACGCTACCGTGTTGTAGTCGGTGTTCCACCGTGCCACGCCGCGAGTTCACCGCCATAGCCGCCATGGCCGGCGAGATACCTTCTTCGGTGTGCCCGCGACTAGTATGAGTGTCGAGATAGGTCCGCCGTGTGATGTTGATCGTGTTGATGCCAACCGTATCGCCGGAGCACTCGTCGACGGCGCGAATTGGCCGGTCGGAGTCGGGCAGCGCCGCCGAGCTCGCGTATGAGTCACTGACGGGTGGGGCCGACCTGTCAGCGACAGAGAGAGAGAGAACAGAGAGTTTTTCTAATTTCTGATTTTTGAATAGTGCAGCAATTTTTCAATTTTATAGGAATTTATTTACACATCCAAAAATTCTGAAAATGTTTGTGTAGCTTCTGTACATGCTCTAGTATGGTTTAAAAATTTGAAACTTGAAATTTGAAAAATATTTAATGTTCAAATATTCAGTCCATTAATTAATAAATGCAATTTCCATGATTTTTGTAGGCCACTGTATAGCTCAAAAATTATTAAATTTATTTTGGCACACTAATTTGTTATGAGGAAGCTTACATAAAATTTTGAGGTCATTTGGAACAAGTTTATTTTTGGGCTTATTTCAAATTAATTAAAAATTGAATAAAAGCAACCCTAATTGTTAGGGTTAGGGTTTAATTTTTGTTTGGGTCATGTTGTGTGACCAGTAGGGTTTCAAGATTAGTTTGGTCAAGTCACATGTGTGATCCTTGACGGTAGATTTACAAGTTGGTTTTGTTGGCTTGCAACTGTACCGTGAAGGAAAATCGTATTCGGGGTGTTGTTACATTTCATGTACCGTGAAAGCATCATGTTTGCATTATCATCATGTTAAAGCATATGTTATCATTTCATGTAGAACCCGAGAGTGAAACGATTCTAGTTGAGCAAGTCTTGGAAGAATCCCCGGTTGTCACGGGATTTGATAATTGTGGTACTGATCTAGAACCTGAGATCGTCAACGAAGGCAAGCCCCGGTTTATGCATTAAACCATTACCTTGTTTACTTTGAAAAGTTTATCACTTATGTTACTTATTGCATTAAGTTGATTTACTTCAAATGTTACCTACTTGATGCATTGCCTACCTTGTTGATTGTTTACCATCCTTGACGATGATTTCTTTTACAAAGGCGTAGAATTGCTTAGTATGCTTTATGGTAGGTTTGCACAGTAAAAATTTCGATACAATCAAAGATGGCATACTGGCCAAAGAAAGAAAGAAAGAAGATAGAATGAACTAGAGACTAGTTGGGTGGCTTATCTTGAATGTTGGGTAATGTTGCCGACTATGTCGCTTAAAGGCCACTCATTGTGGATCTTCTGAACTAAACACTTTGTAGTACTGGTCACATACTCCGGTAAGCCTACTTCGGCTAATCCGATACTAAGACGAATGCCCACGCACTGGGAGTGGTGAGATGGCGGGAGTAGCGTGTACCCTCGTGGCTTGAATGTGGTCGGATTTGAGGCGTGCTGTGCTCTCGGGTGGCGTGGAGACGGCTTAGTACGGGAGGATCCGGTAGCGAGGTTGATATATGCAAGATTAAGTTCTACATATGTTGTGTGATAAGGAATCCCCAGCTGGGACTTGAATCAATTCGAATTGCGGTGCTCCGCGGATATGGAGACTCGATTCAATACAGAAGCAATGCAGGACTGGTGAATTACTAAAACATGAGAAAAAGAATGGAATGAGAAAGATTGGAACATGAGATATGAACACTTGGTTGGAGATAATGAACTAAAGTACTTAGGGGTAAAACTTGAAACTAGGATCAAGAATAGTAAGCTTTTGGCAAAGAACTTTTGAATCTTTCTACATCCTTACCTTGACCCAACACCTGCATCCCTAAGACCTTCGTTTTTTATCGTTGGGTCAGTCTTGTTGAGTACGTTTGTACTCAGGGTTTGTTAACCCTTGTTGCAGGTGAGTCGCATGCGCAGGCTTGTTTTGGTCCCTGCTGCATGTCAGTGTTTGAAGTCGATGACGATGAGGAATGATGAATGGCCTTTGGACAAGACACTAGTTTGTGTGAAATAAATAATGTTAATGTAATATTATCCCGCTACTATGGTTTTATGACACTTATGGTTATGTAAGTTTGAAATATCTGGTTTGTAATATTAAAACTTAAGTCTTCCACTTTATAATCTCTGGTATGTATATTGAAAATTGTTGTAATCTGCAATGACTGTGATTGGGATCCTGTTTGGAAAAGATTCGTGGATGATTTGGGTTTCCCAAGGACACCCGATAGACCTGTTAAGTTATTGGGAACTTGTGTACTCTATCTGAGGTCTGTTGAGACATCAATAGGTGCACGTGGGCCCGATTTCTTAGGAGGTTCTGCCACACTCGCCGATTATCACATTGAATCGGCTTGCTTTGGGCGAATCAAAATAGCGAGTTCCCCTACTTCAACCATATGCATTGGAAAAGGGGACTTATCAACTTGCATCTCAGTAAGACTCAATCATCCCTCATTAAGGGCCGATTAGACCTACTATTGACGGTCACTAACATCAATTATAAACCATCAACATAACCTTCATATATGTTTAAGTCTATCACCAAATAGAGGTATAGGGGTTTAAACTAATAAATTCTATAAGTTTTGGTGAATGTGTGTTTTCAGCAGGGTTTATCGAGAAAACCGTCAAGGGGGACCTATTCGTCAAAGGAAATTATGAAATTCCACCGCGTAAACAGTGTTGGAAGATTCTAGAAGACTCTAGGAGGCTCTCCACCAAAGCAGACCCCGAGGGGCTATAATGTGGGCCCGGTCGGCCCCACCTATAGGCCAGCCGGCCTATAGGTCCCACCGGTCAGCCTTCACTTCGAATGTTGGTTCTCCACCGTCTCCTAGATTGCATCTACGCTGTTCTTTCACGTCGGCTTGATCTAAGGGTCTAGAATTGATGCTCTGGCCTATATATACCAATCCCTACCCTCCTCCCTCAGCAGATCCCTGAAACCCTAATTCATATCATGAGGATCAGAGCCAGCCATCAAGAGAATATTAGTCCTCCATAGGATTTAGTCTTATGATTAGAAATAGTGAGATAGAGAGTGAGGGAAGAGTTTGGAGGAGGTGTCGGACTGTTGGTGCTCTCTCTATGCCTTGTACCTTGGTGGATTCAAGTTCTACCTAAGCTTGCTTCTGAGATTTCTCTGGTAATCAACTTCTGATTCAATTAAGCATCTTATTTGTATTGTTCATCGGGTTTGTGACTCTTTTGAGTGCTTTATTCTCTACATAGGGGGAGTAAAGTATTAATCATAAGTGTAAGTGTGCTGCTTAGACTTGGGTTAATCATGGATGCACCCTACATTCCAAAAAGTGGTAGATCACGTGAATGACATAAGTTCTATATAGCCTATACTATATAGCTTCATTGATCCTTTGTAGTCCACCTCCTATCTGTAGGTGCACATAGGACACGGTTGCGAAGGAAAGCATCCTCTACTGGTGTATTTCCCTAGTAATGTCCCTAGTTGGATAGTAGAAGACATAAGCTTACCCAAGTTAGAACTAGAGAACCCTTGTAATCCTCCCTACGCTCCTATTTATCCTAACCTTGTTGCTACCCCCAATTAAGTTAGACCATAGTTAGTCTCACATGTTTCCCTGTGGATACGATACTTGACATACCTCCGGGTGAAAGCTACAGCGGTATCCGTGCGCTTGCAGATTTATCTGTGTGCGTTAAATATACCAACAAGCTTTCTGGCGCCGTTGCTAGGGAAATGATTGTTGAATTAACTTTGAGCCTAGCTTAACATTTTATCTTTTATTTTATCTTTTGTTTTACTTTTTCTTTTAGCATGGATTCCACTCCTATCTATCAATATGCTAAACCCATGAGTGCACGCCTAGAGCCAACAAAATCTTCAAAGCCTATCATAACACCTGGCTATGAGCTGTGCTCGTGTTTTATAAAATTGATTCGGGAAAAATCCTTCTCGGGAGAAGGCGATGAAAACCCATACTCACACCTATTGGAGTTTGAATAGACATGTGCATGCTTGCGTATCGCTGGCATGTCTAACAAAACTTTAAGATGGAAGTTGTTTCCATTCTCTTTGACAGGAAGAGCTAAACATCGGTACAGTCAAACCGTAGGAAGTATGCAAGGAGATTGGAAAACGCTATGCTCTAAATTTTGTTTATGCTTCTTTCCCATCTCTAAAGTGGTTAGCCTTCAAAAAAAGGTTCTGAATTTTAGACAACTAGAAGAAGAATCCCTTGGTACATCGTGGGATCATTTTAATGAACTCATCATCACTGGCCCGGACCTTGACATTTAAGACCCTGTACTTCTTCAACATTTTTACATGGGTCTTAGTGTAACACCCTAGTGTTAAGCATGCATTTTGCACTTGCATTTCATGAGCACAAGCATCATCCAATCATTCATGAGCATGAGCATGTGAAGTTTCATTTCATTCACCTTCTCTTTATCACATGTGATGTTGCTTATATACTTACATATGCTTGTGATCACATGTGACCAATGTGAGAAATTTGTTGTAAGGTCACAAAACACCTTAGACATATCTAGGATGGTAAATGGAACAATGTTTGTATTCATGACATGGGCCAATTTTGCTTCTAAGTCCTAGTTTACTCATAATGTCATTTTTCATGATCCTACTTTGACCGAAGTTGAACTATAGCATAGAGTGTTTGCATGGCAGCGCACCCTTAATAAAAGCTATAGCTTATCTTATGTGGAACAAACTTTGTTTAAGGGTCATGAGCTAATTCAGTGCCTAACATGGTCAAATAGGGCCCACAAGATTCAATCAAATGCTATTTTAGGGACTTGTGAAATTTTCTCGGACTTACAGTTTCAAAGTATACCACTTTTGAGCGCTGTAGTTTGAAAACCATTAGGAATTTGACTAAACTTTCTAAAATAAAGTTGTAGATCTCCTATAGCTCTACAAATCTTAGTAAGGGAGTTTTTGCTAATTCTGCATAGATTAGGAGTAACAATGGCACGAAGATGGCTTATCAATCAGCCTGATGGCCAGTTTGAACTGGCAAGCCGTGCGTATCGTGGCCGACCGGCGTTAACTCACGTGTGCCGTGTGGTGGCCATACATCGTCGCCGGCCCAGCGTCGCTGTGCTGAAGAGAAGAGGCCGGGCGCTCGCTCTCCACTCTCACTTGCGCTCTCTTGCTCTCGCTCTGCTCTCTCTCATAGTCACCGTGCCAGCGCAGGCATCGCACCCGCACGCCGCCATTGAGCCTCTGTCGATAGCACTCACCATCCTCGCTGCACCTCTATCCAATCCATTGCGCTCATAGCTCCGCCTTCATCTCCTCTACCTCCCTGACTCCCCACTGCCACTGTTCGAGCCAAGGTAAAGCGACATTTGACGTCGCTGTCGCCGCCACGGCCACGGAGCGCTGTCGAGCTTTGAGCTCATCTTGACCAACCTTATCCACCGCTCCTCCTACCTCTTTCTCCCCTAATCCATCATTGTCTTAAGTCATAGTAGCTAACGTCGTCATCTTAAGTCACAGTAGGAATGCGCGCTCGCTAGGGCTGTGAGCTCAAGCTCTCCGCAGCCGGCACCGACTAGGTCCTATCATCCCCCTCTAGCACGTGTTTTTGCATCTCCATTAACCCTAGCACCATCACCGAAGATGGAGATCCATCATGGACCACCGTCTCATCGGAACAGTGACCTCACCGTCATCGTGCTCGCGCGCGCTGTGCCACCATGCACGCGGCCGTCCTCCTCCGGCACCGCTACTAACCCTAACCTTCACCCTTTAGCCTCGCTAGGTCACCATGAAGCTGTAGCAAAGATCGCCTAAGTCTCTTGTGGCCGGAGATGGCTGGTGCACCGCTGCCGAGCCGCCATGGCTGCCGGCGAGCCTCTGAGTCAACCGAGGGTACCCCTTAATGTAGCTTAACAAGACAAGTGTGGTGGTGGTGATGCCATCGCCGAAGACCTCATCGTCGGCGAGTTCTCGCCGGTCAAAGCTGGTGCTCTGCTCTGCCTCGCTGACGTGTGGGTCCCTTTGACCCACGGGGCCTAGCTATCAGTCAGAGTTTAAATTGTTTTCTTTATTTGTTTTCACAGATGTAAATGGAAACTTCAAAAATCCATATCTTGTTCTAGGAGTGTCCAAATGGGGTGATCCAAATTTTGTTGGATTCATCATGAAGTATACTATTTGATAAAAATATGAAATCAATTTTTTGGGGTATTTTTCTAGGGGAATTAAATTAAGCTAGTAAAGTGCTTTCAAATTTGTTTCTATCTAGTAAAATGCATAACTTGGGCTAGGGAAGTGCTAAAATTGTGATTCCAATTTTGTGGGTCTTGTGTTGGTATGCTCTAGCTAGGAAAAATACTAAACCTACAGTGGGCATACTTGGAATATGGTCTTTCTATTTCACCTTAATTAAATGCTAATTTCTGGTGAAATTAATTGGGGTAAAAATACAAAGCTTATGACCATACAAATTTCTACACAGTGTTCTTATGCTACGATGAAAGTAAGGAAAATATGAAATCTATTGTTTGACACTTTTGACTAGGCTAAACTATTTTTACTAAAATAATCCTATGGAACTTGTCATTTTTGTAGAGGTTGCTGTACTTATCCAAATGGCATGAAATTTGTACAATAGACTATTGCGGTCATATGTAACATACTGTATTTTTCTTTGAATTTATTGATCATTGGAAATAATTATCCTCTAAATCACCCTATTATATAAGGAAATTAATAAATGCACATAAGTAAATTATTTTGGCTTAACCACGATGTTTTCTATGGTGCTTGTGATGCATATGATCTATTTATATTAGTAGTTGTGCTTGGAATTAATTGGTTATAGGCAGCTAGTTAATTATTGCTTTATAATTCAACTAGATGGCTGCATGAGTAGTTTCTGTTATGGTGCAAATTCATCATGATAATGATATTTTATGTGAAACTTGTCAATAACAAAGCTATAGACAGCTTACTCATCTAGCATGTCCAAAACGTTCATCGTCATAGGCCTAATGGTTTGAAAATTATAGCTTTTAAAAGTCTGTTGTCAGATTTGCTTGTCCTCTAGATAGATCTAAAAGATTGAATTGTTTGACCTAGATAGCTACTGAGTCATCTTAAGATGATTATAAGAAAGTTGTAGACAATTTTATAAGTTTTCTAGAAAGTCCAAGATCATATTATTTTGGATGTGTAAAACTCTAGTTATGGTCAAAACAAGTGGCTATTGTTTTGCAATCCAGAAATTGCCTAAATGGAAATTTGTTTAATTAATGGAGAGGAGATATGCACCTACTCAGTAAAAGAAAATTTATCTTGTTATCACTTTAATACATTACTGCTAAGGATACTTATGATTATGCATTTTGTCATATCATATCATTCATGTCATTATCTATGCATCCATGATATCTTATTTCATGCTCATACATATAGGATCGCCTGAAGGAGTAACCCTACTGGAATTCGAAGAAGAGGCAGAGGAGAATTAGGAGACACCATAGCTAGTAGCTCCCGAAGGCGAGGAGCCAGCCACTGAGGAACTTTTGGAGTGCCCTAACCACCGACCCACTTCTTTCCTGAAAGGCAAGCCCCGGAGCATTTTAAGCCTGCTATGTTTTACAAAATATCACTTGAGTCCTTTATGTTTGATGCATTAGGTTGTCAGAATTGATTTGGAAACATTTGATGCATAGAACTCTTTGTCTAGATAAATATACCTTTGACCTTGTATAGGCCTAGGATCAAATATATGCTTAGCAATGCTTAGAAAGGTAGAAGTCTGGTGATTTCCTGTCACCTGCGAGATATAGGTGGATACCGAAGCACGGTTGGCTATATTTGCTATCGTGGAACAAAACCATGGGGTAATGTAACTAGAGGTCGGGTGGAGTCTATGTGTAGGTTGACTCATGTGATTCCATCTATGATGATTAAGGACCACATCGTTGGAGGCCCTCTTGTAATTTTGAACGCATGCCTCTCACTTAGCTGGCCGGATAACTCATTTTGACCGCGAAGCCGAGTAGCTCAACTCAGGTCGGGCCTTGTTCTGTTAGAGTGCGCATAGTGGAGGTAGTAAGGATGTGCGGGGAGCCGGTGTGAGGCCAAGGGCAGGTTAGAGTCCTGATCGACCTGGCATCCGGTAGTGTCCCTGATTATGCGGCGCTGATCGACCCACGAATTGGACCTGAATTGTACCAAAGGTGACCTAAGGTGACCGTTGATCTGGTCTACTTGGGTTTGTGTTAGGAATACTGCCCATCTAGTTACAAACGATTCAAATCACCGTCTCTCCCGGATAGTGAGAAACTTGACGGAGCCCCTTCATCGTAGTAATTGGATTATGGAATATGATGGTTCTGATGAATATGAAATTCTTACACCGGCTATGGTTACTACTGTTATGCTACTAAATGATATACCACATGTTTGGCACAGGTTAGTTGCTAATCTAGAGATGAATAGCTATAATTAACTTGATGATCGAATTATAAAATGTATAGCAGAATTAGTGGCTTTTTATGCAAAATGGTGTCAAGCTAGCTCCACTTATAAAGCCTTGCATGATCCTTGGAGTCACTTTATTTTTGGTTTATGACGGGTAAGTCTAGCTGAGTACCTTCTTGTACTCAGGGTTTATTTCCCACTTGTTGCAGATAACACAGTCTTTCATGGCTATTGTAAGAATTGCTTATGTCCCGCTGTGGACGAGGAGTGGGCCCCAGGAAAGGCGCTTCTACTTATATATCTTATCTGTGATGCTTTTGTGGGTGGTGATCATGAACTGGCTTGTATTAAACAATGGTGTGATTTGTTGGTTTTAAAACTACTTTGCTTCCGCTATTATTACTTTATTTAGAACTTGGGCTGTAATAACTTTAATCATACTCTGATGTAAGGCAATATATTTGTGAACTCTATATAATATGTGGCATGTATGTTGAATCATGTACGATCTTGGTTGTATGTTGGCGATGAATCGAGACCCTTCGTGGTACTCCACGGACTACCAGGTTTATATGGGCTCAAGTATGATAGTGCGACCGCTTGCGGACTGCCATTGTACTTGTGCTCTTAAAAATTGGAAGGTTCTATTACACTTAGCAAGGATTCCAGGGAATCCCTAATTGCAGCCTCTTGAGGAGCTTTCCTTCATTTGTCTTCTAGTGAAGCTAGGGTGATGCTTTATAAAATTAGTGGAAAGACTCCCTGCATAAGCATTCATAATAAACTCCTCAAAGAAGAGAAGGAATCCTCTCCCAAACAAGAAGAGGAAGTTTTGATAGCTAAATCACAACCACTCTGATCCTAAGGTTTAGCTATCAATCCTGAACCGCCAATACCCCAAAATCCTCCAAGAGAAGGAGGAATTCCACCTTTGGAAATCCCTGTTAAACTTAAGGAAGACCTCTTTGGTGCTGATTTTAGGAGAATATTAAATTCTCATAAGAGACCTTTGAGTGAATATAATTCAAATTCTCTCAAGAAGGGATCTCTTAGGAAGCGTCCTTATTCCCATATAGGACATTGAGAAGAATTCAAGGATGGCATGTCAAGTGATGCCATAGAAGGAGAACCAAGCCATTTAGAAGCCACTCCTATTCTCTCCCCTTCTATGCCCACATTAGATGTCTTATATGAACCCATCTCTCAACCCATCCTTGACCCCGATGATCCCTCTTATGCTCTTTCTCCTAAGTCTCATGATGACCCTAGAAATCCACTAAGACAACCAAAGCATAGGAATCATGAAGGCCACAAGGACGACCAAAAAGAGCAACGACAATGGCAGGAATGTATTAAGAATTGGCTAGAATGTATTAAGAATTCATATGCCATTGCTAAAGAATGGATGGACAAGGATGAAGCCTTATGGGTAGAATCCAAACTTGGCCTAGATTCAAATGGTGAGTTTAACTCAATTCCCTTTGCAAACATGACTCATCCAAGTTTGGAGGAAGCCTTAGAAGAGATCAACCCAAGAGCCACCAATCCGTGGGAAATCCTGGATAAAAAACATCCAATGAATGTCATAGGCATGGAATGATGGAGACAATGTTGTCACCTATAGACATTCATGAAGAATCAACCCTAGAGCTTGAAAAGGAAGACTACATTAGCGAGCATGGAAGCTACTTCATTAACACATCATCAAATCCATGCTCACATGAGAAATCTCCTAAAGCAATTGGTCTCTCCAACATTGACACACACAAGATCTTCAACCCCCTCATGCTTCCTATTCATAAAGACTTTGAAAGGGTGGTTGTAGATGCATATGTTTATCATAAATATTGCAGATCTCATTGTGTGAATCTTGAGATCATTACACAAAGGTTGATGTTGGAGAGGAAACCATTTCATCAACTTGAAGCAAAGGTTTCCCAAGGACAAGCTTTTGTCCTAAAGCAAGCACTTTTGGAAGATAATATGAGTTTTCACCTTCTGTTGTGATACCCTTGTGAAATAAGCATAGAAGCATAGTTGTGAAAATATAACTTCGGGCATTTTTGTCACTAACCATTGCAGGATTGAAGCAAAAAGAATGAAGGATGACGACGCAAGGTATGTCCAACCAATTATCATGTAACATTGAATCACATCCATCCAAACTTGATTTTGCATTGCAAAATTCAAACTAGGGGATGGACTTCTCTAAAAAATCTTATACCATGTTGCTAATTCATCTTGGTTGTCTCTACCTTTAAGCCTTGATCAATTTGCTAAATAACAATCATGCTCTTTCATCTCCATTTGAATAAATCTCTATAATACTTTCATGCTACCCTTGTTTGCCATAGTATACATTGGTTTGGAAGTACTCGCCATACGTCTAAATTAAGCATATATGCATTCGTGGTCTCTTATTTCATGCTCATGCATATAGGATCGTCCAAAGAGATAACTCTTTTGGAGTTCAATGAGGAAGAAGAGGAGGATCAGCAGGAGACGCCTCAGGCCATAGCTCCAGGAGAAGAGGACCAAACTCTTGAGGATCTCCCTGAGTGCTTGGATCACCAGCTAACCTCTTTCCTCAAAGGCAAGCCCTAGAGCATTCTAAGTTTCCCATGTTTTACAAAATATCACTCGAGTCCTTTATGTTTGATGCATTAGGTTATAAGAGTTGATTGGAAACACTTGATGCATAGAACTACCTTGTCCAGTTACATATACCTTTAACCCTATGTAGGTCCAGGATCAAATATATGCTTAGCCATGCTTAGACTGGTAGAAGTCGGGTGATTTCCTATCACCTGCGAGATATAGGTGGATATCGAAGCACGGTTGGCTATATTTGCTATAGTGGAAAAGAACCATGGGGTAATGTAAATGGAGGCTAGGTGGAGTCTATGTGTAGGTGGACTCATGTGATTTCGTCTATGCCGGTTAAGGACCGTACCGTTGTTAGCACTTCTGACAAGATTGAACACATGCCTCTCACTTAGCTGGCCGGATAACTCGTTTTGACCACGAAGCTGAGTAGCTCAACTTAGGCCGGGCCCTGTTCTGTTAGAGTGCGCACTCTGGATGGTAGTAAGGATGTGCGGGGAGCCAGATGTGAGCCCAAGGGTAGGCCGGGCCTGAACGTCCTAGCAGCCGGTTGTCTCTGATTGTGCAGCATTGGGCGAACCCACGAAATGTGGACGTAAGTTGTACCAAAGGTGACCTAAGGTGACCGTTGATCTGGTCTACCTAGGTTTGTGTTAGGAATAAATTCCCAGCTGGTTGAAATTGATTTGAATCGCCGTCTCTCCTGGACAGTGAGAAACTTGGCTAGCTCCAACATCATAGTAACTGTGTTAGGAAATATGATGGTTCGGATGAACATGGAATTACTACACTAGCTATGGTTACTATTGTATGCTACTAAAATGATATACCATATGTTTGGCATAGGTTAGTTGCTAATCTAGAGGTGAATAGCTATAATTAACTTGATGACTGAATTATAATTGTACAACTGAATTAGTTGCTTTTTTATGAAAAATGTTGTCAAGCTATGCCTTCCTTAACTAAAACTAGACATGGGGTTTAGTTTGGTTATTGATCTAAAAATTGCTTATGTAGACACTGGCTATTTTGTTGGACTAACCCCTATAGGAAACTCTTAATTCAATTTGGGTAAGTCACGAGATGAATTCAAATCGGAGATTAAGCAAGGCACATGATGAACTTCAATAACTTGCACAAGAAGACACAGCTCATTCATCATAGATGTAAGAACTACACCTCATTCAACATGGATGAAAGAACTATAAGTACCAAAGTTCATTCACTTTGTCTTTTGCTGCAAGTTACCTTTGCCTTGAGCGATGCCTATATAAAACATGATCTCTATACTAAAGTAATCCCAAAACCATCTTTTCATTAGCATAGAGGGAAATTACAAAATTCTGGACAAACAACCCATGTTTCAAAATTGTATATTCCTTCGGGTATGTGTTGTCCACTAATCCTTTGCAGGCATAAAACAATGAGTGAGGCGGAAGGTCTAACAAAGTGTCAAAGATCAAAGAGCAGAAAGATGGCATGACAAAAGGATGAGAAAGAAAGGGTGCAACCTAGGAGAGAAAGAACCTCATGAACAGCTCAAGATGCGAGACTAGCTGAACAAGGAAAACTTCAAGCAAAATGGGAAGGATCATCACGAGTCATCTACCCATCATCATAGGGTGTCTCCACACTCCAATGACAAAGGTAACATTCTAAGGTAAATGGTCATTATTCAAAAAGCTTTTCCTTGATTCTGGTATGCATATAAATAAGAAACAAAACATGTTTGGGTTACAACTCCATTACTTGATCTAACCTGACTAACTCAACATATTCTTTAAGCTTGTTCCTAGCACTATTTTCTTGATCTCATAGTTTTAACCAATTGAGCTAAAATATTGCACATCATATCTCTAGAATAAGTAAAGTTTTGGTTCTGTTGGTGTTTTCCCACCAATGGAGCCCATGCACTTGATTTCTACCTTGTTTTATGAGCAGGACACACTTCAAGCAAAGTGTGCGGCAAGACAGTCGATTCCCCAAACTTCTACAAGTGAAGGTCCTGAACCTGTTAAACCAAAATCAAAACTCAAAACCAAGATAGGTTCGACGGAAGAAGGTGACATCACTATTAGAGGCATCATCACAAGAATCTTTGTCTTCAAGAACAAACCGAGGTACTCGATCAATGAACTTCACAAGGAGAAGTCCGGTTCGAAGGACTTAAGACACCAAACCCTCACCAAAAGAGCTAGCTTGGGGAGAAGCACTCCCATGTATCCACGTAAGTATTCTTTCTCCATTTGTTTTAGTTTTTAGTTTCTTTTAAATAGTTAAAAAATGATGAATGAAAACAAAATAAAAAGTTATCCTCATAATAAATATATATAGTTGTAGTAATAATATGTGATCTAGTAAAATCAAAAAAGGTGTGTGTGTCTAGTTTGATTTAATTTGTTTTTGAGAGCTGAATAAAATAAAGAGGACTTAGAATAATCTCTTAAAGAGAAATGATGAATAGTTGCTCCATTTTAATTCCTTTCAAGTGTCTAGTTTTTAGCCTTGAATTCTCCCGAGTTTTGGATAAAACTGATTTGATATAAAGATTTACTCTGAACTTGAAACTCGAGGGTAGCATATGCTTGATCTAAGTCTAGGTAATTGACGGATATGATATGAGAAGGTCTGAGCTGTTGTTTATCTTGTTCCAAGTGACACTAAAGTTTTAGAGATTTATCTTTTGAAAAACACAAAAATACTACATGATGAATTCCTGTATGATAAAGCTTTAATTCCCACCAGAGCCATACATGTTAATTAGGCTAGGAAAACTTCGACATATATGCTGCTTGCTTTTGCATTGAGTTTTGTCAAGCTTTGTTGACCCTTATGAGAGGTTTGTCATGCTCTTAAAATCAAGATCACGTACACACCACCCAAATATGCACTACTCCTACATTGGGGGTAAGCGCAAAAACATGCCCTCCATCTAGATTCACCCAAAAATATTCTACTCCTACACTAGGGGTGAACACAAAAATGTGCTTGTTAGGTTTTCCATTCACCAAATAAATGCTCCAAGTTCTTGTTACTATCTCTCAAAAGTTTTGTTGCAGAAAAGAGGCATGGGGCTATGCAAAAGTTATTCATTAAAAAAAGAGAGAAAAATAAAGTATTGGAAAAAATGGACAAGTGTCTGAGATATTGAAGACAATGGGTACTTAGATGCCCGCCTAAAAAAAGAGAAGAAAAAAAGAAAGATATGAATAAGATAGCCCCTGTTCTTTCGCAAAAATATTTCCAAGTTTCAAGAAAGAGATATGTTTTCAAGGAGCAAAGTAGAATTAGGTTAGCCACCATATATATCCACGACATATCCTCACACATGCACATCTTGATTTGATTGTACGACTCAACTCTCTTTGGATCCATTGTTTGACTTTACAATATATGCATTGCAAGTATGCTCTAGCTTTCTCCCTACCTATGAACTCCACATAAGCCTTAGTGGCTGGAAGAGAAAAGGCATAACATTATTTTTGCCTTGGTGAGGATCCACAAATACCACATATATTGAGAGACTTGAGAGTGTCATACAATGGAATCTTTGAGTTTTATTTTAAAAACTTATAAAAACTCTAGAACAATGGTTGAACAAAGAACTCGAGACATAGTGCTTGATTTGATCATTTTGTCTTTTAATTGCTCAAAACCCAAGTGAAGGCTGAGAAGCCCCATGGTTGAAGGTAATATGGGTAAGTTTAAAAGTCAGATCAGTTTATTCTAATCTGGAAGAGAGTTTTTCATTGAACGCATGTGTACTTTTGAGGCGTGAAAGCATTGTAGCAACTCCTGATCCATTGCTGAGTTTAGCTTTGCATAGAGACTGACAAAGGTTGAGCTTGGGGGAGCTTGTTGATGGTCACTAACATCAATTATAAACCATCAACATAACCTGCATATATGTTTAATTCTATCACCAAACATAGGTATAGGGGTTTAAACTAATAAATTCAACGAGTTTTGGTGAATGTGTGTTTTCAGTAGGGTTTATCGAGACAACCATCAAGGGGGGCCTATTCGTCAAAGGAAATTATGAAATTCCGCCACGTAAACAGTGTGGGAAGATCCTAGAAGACTCCAGGAGGCTCTCCACCGAAGCATACCCCGAGGGGCTGCAATGTGGGGTCAGCCGGCTCCACCTGCAGGCCAGCCGGCTTATAGGTCCCACCGGTCAGCCTTTGATTCAAATGTTGGTTCCCCACCGTCTCCTAGATTGCATCTACGCCGTTCTTTCAAGTCGGTTTGATCTGAGGGTCCAGAATTGATGCTCCAGCCTATATATACCAATCCCTACCCTCCTCCCTCAACAGATCCCTGAAACCCTAATTCATATCATGAGGATCAGAGCCAGCCATCAAGAGAAGATTAGTCCTCCATAGGATTTAGTCTTATGATTAGAAATAGTGAGATAGAGAGTGAGGGAAGAGTTTGGAGGAGGTGTCGGCCTGTCGGTGCTCTCTCTATGGCTTGTACCTTGGTGGATTCAAGTTCTACCTGAGCTTGCTTCTGATATTTCTCTGGTAATCAACTTCTGATTCAATTAAGCATCTTGTTTGTATTGTTCATCAGGTTTGTGACTCTTTTGAGTGCTTTATTCTCTACATAGGGGGAGTAATGTATTAATCATAAATGCATGCTCTGCTGGTGTCTTTCCCTAGTAATGTCTCCAGTTGGATAGTTGAAGACATATGCTTACCCGAGTTAGAACTAGAGAACCCTAGTAATCCTCTCTACGCTCCTATTTATCCTAACCTTGTTGCTACCCCTAGTTAAGTTAGACCATAGTTAGTCTCACACGTTTCCTTGTGGATACGATACTTGGAATACCTCCGGATGAAAGCTACAATGGTTTCCGTGCACTTATGGATTTATCTATGTCCGTTAAATATACCAACACCTGCCGGCGGGAAACATTGCAATCATTAGTGACATCCAAAAAAGAATTATGATATTTACAATAAGCTTTCCTTTTCAATTCCACAGGTGATGGCAATGTATGAGTAATTCTAATATAACCGAATCTAAGTAATTCATCAAAGATTCGGTCACATTTAGGAACATTAAAAGTAAACTTCACTTCTTCATTCTGATTCTTATGAATCGGCTTGAGAGAAGGACATGTAACTAATATTTTTCTGCTAGCCATCTAATTTCAGCAGCATAGGATTCTTATTTTCATCATCCGAGCTATCGGAATAGCCATCTATAACATGCACATTCGGACGATGTGACCTATAAGTATCACGAGACTCTTTGAGGGGGATTCAACTGAAACGGCCTTTTGCAACAATTGATTAACGTTAACAAACTCATAATGCTCAAGTTTCTCTCTAATGTTAGGACATAGGCCAGCAAAACATAAATCAGTCAAGTCTCTTTTAGAAATCATTAAATGAAAACATCGGTTCTTGATTTCTCTAAATCGTTTGAAAAAAAAATCAAGGATGGGCTCATCACGCCCTTGACAAACCGATGCAAGATGAGACAATCTAGTTTCTTGAGCACCATTATAAAAGTGATTATGAAAATTTTCTTCTAGCTCAGCCCATGAACCAATAGAACAAGATGGTAATGGAGTAAACCATGCAAAAGCTGTGCCAGTAAGAGATAAAGGAAAATTACGAACGTTCATAAAATCATAAGCACTAGTTTCACCTAATTGTGCAAGAAACATGCTAATATGCTCCATGGTTGATTTACTATCATCACCACTAAATTTATTAAAATCTGGTACACTCCACCCATCAGGTGCTTTCATGAAATTAAAATGCGAAGGATACAACTTACGGTATGTAGTCCTACTAGGCTTGATTTGTACACCCAAGCTTTCCTCAAGTGATTTAGATAATTCTTCTCTAAACTGATTTAAAGTATCACTAAAATCGATAACGGGAGCTGCAGGAGCACTATCAAACCAAAGAATTTGACTTGGTGAGTTCAGTGGGTTAGGAAGAACCATGTTTTGCCCTACCAAAGCTTGGTTTGCTGCTGATCTTTGATCGGTTCGTGTGTTTTGAGCCGAATTTTGATCATAGATAACCAATTGTGAAGATGGAGCAACACTGGCTAAACTGGCCTTATTGGTTTCAGATGCCGAAGGGGTTGATTTGCCTTTGTTTGCTACTGCATATAATCCTTGATTCTCATAAAAATTTAAAGGCATGCCAAATTTAGGTTGTTTAGAAGTAGAAGCAACACCTGATTGATCACCATCGGTTGTTTTCCCTTCCAACTTATCAAAACGAGCCATGATCATATTTACCGCAGCTAAAAGACTATTATCAATTACTTTCTTATGATCATCCATCATGGTAGCATAATTGGCATGCGTGGGATAAGGATCAACATATGAATCATCGTCATACTTGGGTTTGTCGGTGGTCCTTACCTCAGGTGCAACGTGTGTGGATGATGTAGAATTGATCAATTCGCTGAAATCTGGCTCTTTGTATTGGGTGACCTTGTCCCTCCGATCTTTAGTGCAAATCTGAAGAAAAGCCTTCAGAACGGCATTGAACTTGGCCTCCACTTGTTGCTTTAGCTCCTCGGGAAGCTCTTCAATGGTCTTGGGATGGTTGATGTTAGCATCATGAGCAACGTTAGTCTTGTCACCCTTCTCACCTACAGCGTCACCCTTGTTTCCCATGTCACTAGTAGATTGAATCTTGGATTGCTTCGCTTTCCCCAGTGGAGTGGGCAAAAAGTATGTTGACATTGGATGTGAACCGAATCACACACCAGCAGGTCTAGCAATCCTAGGGGTTGCAAATCAACCCACAACCAGGAAGAATGTGAGCGAACCGATGAAACCGATCTAAAGATTGGTTAGGCCGATTTTGGGCTCGTTCCTTGCGTAGAAAACTCCCGACCACCTCCTGGGATGACCCATCAGGGAGGAGCACATGGAGGATGTCCTAGGACTAGCAAGGCCGCATATAACGCTGTCAAATCTCACCGGGACACATGATGAACAACAAGGTTGATAGAGGAGAAGATAAAAGGGTTTGTAGATGTGTTTTTTGATGATTAAGGGATGGATCCTTCAATTGGTTGTGATCCTCTCATATATATAGAGGGGGATGGTCTTATCCCAATAGAAAACAACTCCAGATCATAATCTCCAAGTTTTTTGTTAAAAATCTCGTCTAAATCCTGATAAAAAAGAGTTTGAGTCAGACTGAACCGGCTTGGCCGGTTTCATCGAGCCTCAGCAGGGTCAAAATTACTGGGTAGTAGGCAAACCGGCCTGGCCAGGTCCCAAACCAGCCAGGCTGGTTGGGCAATGGCACACAGGCAAACCAGCCTAGCTGGTTGGCCGATCGGCTAGGCCAGTGAGCCAGGGTAGCCAGCGCATGGCACAGGGGTAGGCATGGAAAGCTAGCTTGCTGCTCGGCTAAGCTGGTCAGCTAATAGGGGAACAGTAGCACCAGGTAACAAATGTGACCGAGCAGCAAATGTGCAAGTTCATAAACTTTAGCCGATCTAGAAGAGAAAAAAAGAAAGGGAAAAGGGCACGGCAACCGAGTAGGCAAGTAGCACACTGCAGCAGGACATGCACCAAGGAGCAAAGAGGCAGCACTACAGTAGGCTTGGCCAGCCTAGGGGTAGCAGTGCACAGTGGCAGGAAGTAGCTAGTAGGGGCCCAGCCGACGTAGATGGCCCTATAGGCCATTCAGCAACAGCAGGGGGACGGCTTAGCTGGATTGATGATCGGCCATGTGAAAGGTTCTTGTGTGGTTTTGGTAATTGACAACCTAGGTGGACTAATTATGTTTATGTGAGATACACAGGTGATTAGTCCATAGGTACATGTGTGTGAGCAACATATGCCATGAAGGTGGAAATGGCTCGGAGATGTTGCCAAGCTCACACATGTGATGATGAAGGAGCTCATTGCACATGAGACATGTCATTGAGTCATGTGATCAAGGTGGAGAAGTGTCGATAGAATACCATCGGTAGTCATCCGAGGGGTATCCCACGAAGGTAGATTGATTGGCAGAGATGCGTGTAATCGAGAACAAGAAGGCAACAGAGACACACGAGTTAGACAGGTTTAGGTCGTCAGTATGACGTAATACCCTACTCCTGTGGTCTGTTGGATTGTATTATCTATCGTATGATATTGCATGTATTTGGAGGGGGTCCCTGCCTAGCTTATATAGTCCGGGGGTAGGGTTACCAGTCGGTTAGATCTAGGAGATAACCGGAAAGTAATAACAGATTACAGGAATCATGGGATCATATGTATCCTAACAGATCTCATAGTATCTTCAGGATATTTTCCCAATGTCTTGCGGGATGCGTCGGGCAGTGCCGTGCCCCACAAGGCTTCATCTTGTGTGCTGGGCCACCCCTAGGGGCATAGCCCATGTGGTCTGCCATGGGTATCCAGGGTCGAACCCCCCATAGCTAGTCCTCGAGCGGCTTGTATCCGTTCTACAATGCTGTCTTGAGCTTGTCCAAGCAGGTGTGAACAAAGCCAAGCAATCAAACTCATGGTCCAACCACCGTGATGAGTTGCCGAGCAATTGTGAACCATCATCCGAGCAGTGTGAACCATCGTCGAGCAGCTGTGAACCATCACCGAGCAGTGTGAACCATCACCGAGCAGCGTGAACCATCACCGAGCAGCGTGAACCAAGTTAGGCTTGGCATAAGGATGTAAGGAGCTCAAGTTCAAAATCAAAAATTTCCTCACAGTGGACCAAGTGTGCCCACTTAAAGTCCGGCCATGAGAAAGGGAGATAGTCTTCTTCAGCTTCGGGAGCACGTGAAGTTTTCGAAATTAAAGCAAACACAATCACCGCGAGGTGAAGTGTGCCCACTTAGTCCCCGAGCAGAAATAGTCAACAGAAGAAAGTCCCCAGTGCAGTGAGGAACCAAGTCATATTGATGACATAGTCCCCGAGCCACAAGTGGAAATCTTGGAGAAAACAAATCACGGAGAAAAAACTAGAGTAATGGCTGTACAGTAGTAATTACTGAGCCGTAATAGATGGCGGAGAAGTCGGTGAATATTCGGTGAGCAGTAAAAACTTATGGCGATAAATGGGTGATATGGGCTACATTTGCTCGAAAGCCTAGGTAGCGGCCCACCACGCTATTTCAGAGAATGCGGAGAGGTGCAAATCGTGGAGCGGTTTCCCAAAAACCCTCGAATGCGAAAGGTGGGGGGAGTGCTTTATAACTGTGCCACCGCACCCCACATTCCCACCTTTGCCACTTTGCCGTTTCATCTTCCTCCTCAGCCCTCGCGCTTCCAGATTCATATTCACACATGTTTCCACCACCAATCCCAAACCAGATCTGAGAGATGGTGCCGAAGAAGGGAGCTGGTAACCCGAAGAAGGCGAGTGCCAGAGTCAACCATGACGACGAGTGGGTGTCGTCACGCATGGGGGAGGCAGAGCTCAACAGGATGGTGGAGGCGGGTGTTCTTCCTGACCGCGTCACCGCCAGATGGCGACCGACCAGTGGTGAGCCCTACCTAATGCCTCATACTAACGAAGCTATAGTATTTGAGGATTACTTCTGGCACAGGTTAGGATTTCCTATTCATCCTTTCTTGAGGGATCTATTGGAGTTCTAGAGAGTCAGTCTATGCAACCTGCACCCAAACACTATCTTGAACATTTCAATTTTCATTCATTTCTGTGAGGTGTATCTCAGGATTCTTCCCCTGTCACCTCTTCTGGCTGAAGAAGAAAGGCGGTGGTGGTTCCAAGGTGGTCGGCAGCGTGTATCTTTAACTGCGCGATGGAATGGCGGGCGAGTACCTCACTGTGCTGCTGAACACGTCGTTGAAGGGGTGGAACATTAGGTGGTTCTACATGAAGCAGAGCCACCCTGCCATCCGCTGCGACACCGACCACATCTCGGAGAGCTAGAAAAGCTAGTCGGAGAGGCCAAGCAATGCTGATATGGATGAGGTGAGGGAACTCCTCAGCCAAATAAAGGGCGTAAAGATGAATGGCGGACTAGTGGCGGTGAGCTTCATAGTGCGCTGTGTCCAGCCCTTCAAGGAGAGGGCCCACGCAGGCTTTGACCTCAAGTGGGACACCGACGGCACCCAAGAGAGGACAGAGATGCTGTCGAGGGGTGATGTGCTAGAGCAGGCCGCAGAGCTATTCGCTTCGTTTTCCTAGTTCAGCATGTCAGGGTAGACGAGACCCTTTGACTACATGAACCCGCCTCCTTAGGTAAACATCTCAACTATGTGAACCTGATCCTTTTTTATCCTGTACCATTGCCGACCAGTGAACTGATTCACTTATGGAAAAATCCAATCGTAGGAACGAGCGGTGTACTTCTCGGGCGTGTCGAGGGGCAATTGGCTATAGGTAGTAGACTCTCGGCCACCAACTCAGCCTAAGGAAGGTGTCGTTAGTCCCTCATCGGAGTCCGGAGGCGCGGACGCTGGTCGGACAGAGAGTCGTCCCCTGGTGTCAGAGAAAGTCTGGGGGAAGAGGGCAGCGGCAGATGAGCCAGCCCAGAAGGAGAGGAAGACGGCAGGTGCCGCTCCCTGCAAGCCAGGCGGCATCTCACTTGGCGGTGACCGAACCACTTGGACGCAGAGTGCGGCGATGTCCGAGTGGTCAGATTACGATGGGCCTCTAATAACTCCTCCTCCAAGCACTGAAGCGCCTCCGTGCAACACGCGTGTGGAGGAGCAATCGAAGGGAGGGGAGGGAGTCCCCGAGCAGCAGGCGAGGGGAGTCCCAGAGCAGCAGGCAAAGGAGAGGCCAACGGCGAAGATCACGAGACCTCCACCCTAGGGCACGGGAGTCGACCCTAGGGCCACGCCTAGGGGCTTGGGTAGGCAGCGCCGGTTTAGAAAAGTGTACCGGTAGGGCGACATGTAAGTATCCTTGCCTTAGAGTTATTTTGTTGTCAGATCCTCATCGCGGTGGCGATTGACGAGCTGATCTGATGCAGAGCGAGGCGTATGGAGGAGTTGAACCCGTTCGTCCAGACCGACGAGCAACTGGGGGCTGGTCCTAGCGTGGAGGCGATGCCGGCAGATCCCATCCTAGAGTCCCTAGGCACTCGGCGTCCTACGGAGGAATCAACCACCACTACTGGTGGACTTGGCAGCAGTCAACAGTTGGCATCGATGGCAAACGGGTCAGCGATGATGCCTAGGGCAACGACAGAAGCTGCCGGGGCTTTGGAGGCGGATGCTGGAGTTGTCGATGCCACGCCGAAATCTAGAGCAGAGAAGCCTGTGGTGCTAGAGGAGCAGACGGCACTCCCTGAGGTGTTAGAGTGCGTGGTCAGACATGTTGTGTGGCCACAGAGCCCTCTGGTGGTGCCGCCAGTTGTGGAGGAGGACGAGGTGGAAGAGATTGAACATGAGTAATCACGGCCCCAAGTTGTCTGAATCCTTCACGCAAGCGGGGCAACAAATTGGTGGTCGTTGAGGAGGAGGACACCACCAGGGAGCTCAGGAGGCTGGAGTCCACCCTGTCGATGGTGATGAAGCAGATCAAGGTTAGCATTACATCATCAATGTTCATCTTTAACATTGGAGATTAGAGTTCTTCATAGTCTTGGTGCTTTTGCAAGGGATAGCTCGGACTACCGAACAACGACGCCAGCTGATCAAGAGGATGGAGCCCCTCGTTGAAGAAAATGTAAAGCTAAAAGAGGCGATGAAGCTTATGGAGAAAAATGTCCAGAGGGCCCAGCGCGAGCAGGATCTTGCCGAGTCTCAAGTGTGGGATCTAGAATACCAAAAGGGGGCTCTATCTGAGTAGTTGGCGACCATGTCCGAGTAGTTGTGGGGCAGGTCTGAGCAGCTGGCCACCGTCTCTGAGCGGCTAACAAGGGTTTCCAAGCAGCTGGAGCGGAAGTCCGAGCAGCTCAGAAACGTCTCCAAGCAGAGAAAATGTATGGCATATCGGCGATTTTGCTTTGCTTATTGAACAACTCCAGGAGGAGGAGAAGAAAGCGATTGGGCGAGCGGAGAAGTTGGCTGAGGAGCTAAAAGGTGAGTACTTTGTGGTCGGAGTTATTGCTAATTGATTTCTTTTGTTTGACGGATCCTTGTGATGCCTGTAGACTATTGTTGGAGGACCAACACACAGTTTGATGTGCTGGAGCAGGAGGCCAGAACCCAGAGGAGCAAACTTGATGCTATAGTTGCCGGAGTCAAGATGGTGCTCGATTCCGTCGACCTAGAGGTGGCTCCTCAGCCCAACGATAGGCCGCCGTGTCCAGACACCATCATCAATAGGTGCAAGGCGGCGTGCGAGAACTTCAAAAGCTTCAACCACGATGCCACCATCACTGCCATTACACACGCCCTAGCAGTGGTCCAGTCCCACTACCCTATCATTGACCTTCAAGTGATAGGGGCCGGATTCGCCAGAGGGATGGGATCGATGGAGCATCAGCAGCTGGAAGATGAGGTGGAAGACACGGCGAAGAAACTGGCCGGCGATGTCAACCTGTTTAGCGAGATGGACGGCGATGGCAAAGCCTAATGATCTGCTCGAAGAATATTTTGTAACAACTAGAGAGGGTAGTTAAAACGCGCAAGGGCGCCGATAGACATTTATGTATATGTATAAATGTTGTAAAGTGACATGTGCATGTTTATGCAATTTGCTAGTATTTCGTGAAAAAATCATTGTAGTGTTAACCCTAACGCAATTATACGTAGTATAAGTAGCGTCCGAGCAGTTAGTTCATTACTAAACTCTTGGCCTTGGCTAGCCCATAGTCCATAACATCAAGCGCGGAGCCCGTGCAAGTGTAGGAGGAACAGGTGTGACCAAGGAACCATAGCCGACCACCCATAACGCAGAGCCTGGAGCCCATAGCACATGTAGGGAGAGATTGGAGACTGGGTCTTCTCCAAAGAACACAGAGCGAAACGTGCTGCTCGGCGGTTGGCGAAAAATCTTGGAGATATACGTAGTATAAGTAGCGTCCGAGCAGTTGGTTCTTTATTGGACTCTTGGACTTGGCTAGCCCATAGTCCATAACATTGAGCGCGGAGCCCATGCACGTGTAGGAGGAACAGGCATGACCAAGGAACCATAGCTAACCACATAACGTAGAGCACAGAGCCTATAGCACCTATAGGGAGAGATCGGAGACTAGGTCTTCTCCATAGAGCACAGAACAGAACATGTGTTGCTCGGCGATTGGTGAAATATCTTGGAGATATGGAGAAGCATGGCAGAGCGTTTATGGAGATCATGTATTGGAGTTTGTTAAGTAGTAACTTAGAGCAGGCGACGGCAAATGGAGATTAAACCATAATGGAGATATAATGGAGACAAATTATGGTGACCAAAACTTCATTCATTATGGAGTGGAGAATACATATCTGGAGCGTTTCAAGGATAGAAACGTATAAGGTGCTCGATGTGCCATGAATTGGGGACATCAAGTCCGTCCAAGTCGCATAGCCGATAAGACCCTGGTCGGGTAACCTCTTTGACCACGTAGGGCCCTTCCCAAGGGGAGGAGAGCTTGTGCATCCCTTTTGTTTGCTGTTTTCTGTGGAGAACAAGGTCGCCGACAGCAAATGAACGACCTTTGATGTTGCGGTTGTAGTATCTCCGCAAGCCTTCTAGATATTTGGCTGTGCGAACATAGGTGATCAAGCGTTCTTCTTCGGCCCTATTGATGTCCTCTGTCCGAATAGCTGTGGCTTGCTCTTCATCATAATGTTCCACCCTAGGTCCTCGGAAGGTAATGTCTGCTGGTAGTATGGCTTCTGAGCCATAGACCAAGAAATAAGGAGACACACCGATGCTGCTACTAGCTTGAGTGCGCAGTCCCCAGACCACAGCTGGTAGCTCTTTGAGCCATCTGCCCAGATGCTTTTCTTCTTTCTAATATAGCCTCTTTTTGAGGGCATCAAGGATTATACCGTTCGCCCGTTCGACCTAGCCGTTGGCTCTAGGATGGGCAATGGAGACGTATTTGATGGAGATGCTTTGGTCTTCCCAGAAGTCCCAAAAATGATGACCAGTGAATGTAGTTCCGAGGTCGATGATAATGCTGTTCGGGAGACCGAATCTGTGGATGATATCTTCAAACAGATCGACTGCCTTCTTAGCAGTAGCCAAAACAAGCGGTTTGTATTTGATCCACTTGGAAAACTTGTCGATGGCGACGTACACGTACCAAAAACCACCTGGCGCTAGCTTGAAAGGCCCGATCATGTCCAGTCCCCAGCATGCAAAAGGCTAGGAAACTAGGATGGTCTGCAGTTCTTCTGCTAACACGTGGATTTGCTTGGCAAAAAATTAACATCCTTCACAACATCAGACGAGGTCTTCTGCATCAGAGATGGCCGTGGGCCAGTAAAAACCAGCTCGGAAAGCTTTGCCGACTAGGTTTTTCGAGGCCGTGTGGTTGTCATAGGAACTAGAGTGAATTTCAAGAACTAATTTCACTCCCTCTTCTTTGGTGTTGCATTTCTGCAGTATCCCTTCCATGACACTTTTCCTTGTCAAGTTCCCATCCACCAGTACGTAATGCTTGCTTCGATGGATTAGGTGTTTGGTTTTAGTCTTGTCGGCGGGTACATCGGCGCTAGTGAGGTACTTGATGAACTTTTCCCTCCAATCGGTGGCCGGCAAAGGTACTGTAAATACCAGCTGCTCGGCGGGGGGAATTTCTTGAACTTCCTTCTCTTCCTTAATAGACCAGGTAAAGAGGTGTTGAACAAAAACCCCAAGCGGGATTGTGGCACAAGAAGAGCCTATCTTAGATAGGTGGTCGGTGAGCTGATTTTGATCTCGTACCACGTGGTGGTATTCGATACCGTAGAACTTCCCTTCGAGTTTCCTGATTTTGGCGCAATATGCGTCCATCTTCTCACTGGAGTAGGACCAGTCTTTGTTGAGCTAGTTGATGACTAGCGTGGAGTCCCCGTATACCATGAGGCATTTGACACCGAGCTCAACGGCTATATGGAGTCCATGGAGACATGCTTCATATTCGGTGGCGTTGTTGGAGGCTAGAAAATGTATTCGGAGAACGTATCGGAGCTTATCCTTGCTCGGCGTAATGAACAGAATGCTAGCACCAGCATCGTTGATGTTGAGGGCGCCATCGAAGTACATCACCCAGTGCTCGGGGCAAGTAGAGGGGATGGGCTCTTGGATCTTGGTCCACTCGGCAATGAAGTCAGCGAGCGCCTGTGACTTGATGGCAGGCCTGCTTCTGAATTCAATGGAGTAAGTGCTGAGCTCAATAGCCCACTTGATGATGTGGCCATTGGTCTCTTTATTGCGGAGAATGTCCCCTAGAGGGAACTCGGTGACCACAGCAATCTTGTAATACTCAAAGTAATGGCGGAGCTTGTGTGATGTGATCATAATAGCGTATAGCAGTTTCTAAACTTGAGGATAACGAGTTTTGGGCTCATTAAGGACCTCGCTGATGAAGTAGACTGGACATTGCACCTTGTAGGCATGCCCGACCTCCTCGCGTTCAACAACGATAGCTGTGCTAACGACGCGTGAAGTGGCGGCGATGTAGATCAGTAGAGTTTCATCTGGTCGAGGCACCGTCATGATCGGAGGCTTCATTAAAAATAACTTGAGCTACTCGAAAGGTGTATCTGCCTCCTCCGACTAGGAGAAGCACTCAGAGGCCTTGAGGAGTTTGGAGAACGGTAGTCCCTTTTCACCGAGGCGGGATATAAAGTGGCTGAGAGCAGCCTTGCAACCTATAAGCTTCTGTATATCCTTTACGAACGTTGGCCATTTCATGTTGGTGATGGCGGAGACCTTGTCGGGGTTGGGCTCGATGCCATAGGTGCTGATGATGTAGCCCAAGAGTATGCCGGATGGAACTCTAAAGATGCACTTTGAGGGGTACAACTTCCATCTGTACCTTTTTAGGTTGGCGAACGTTTCTTCGAGGTCAGCGATGAGATTATCGGCGGTCTTGGACTTGACGACCACATCATCAATGTACGCTTCAACATTGCGGCCTATCTGTTGATCAAGGCACATCTAGATGGCCCTTTGGTAGGACGCCCCAGCATTCTTGAGTCCGAAGGACATGGTGTTACAATAATACGCACCGAAAGGAGTGATGAACGACGTCTTGATCTGGTCATCTTCCTTGAGGGATATCTGGTGATAGCTGGAGTAACAATAGAGGAAGGAGAGCAGTTCATAGCTGACGGTGGAGTCTACAACCTCGTCTATCCGAGGCAGACCGTAGGGGTCTTTAGGGCAGTGTTTGTTGATATCAGTGTAATCAACGCACATTCTCCATTCTTTATTCTTTTTTTGAATGAGAACAGGGTTTGCTAACCACTTAGGATGATATACTTCTTTTATAAATCCGATAGCTAGGAGCCATTTTATTTCTACCCTAATAGCCACCTTCTTGTCTGGCGCAAATCATAGGAGTTTCTGCTTGATCGGTTTGGCGGTCGGTGAGACATTCAAGGAGTGCTCGATCTTCTCCCGTGATACCCCTGGCATGTCTATAGGTTTCCAAGCAAACACATCGGTGTTGGCACATAGGAAGGAGATGAGCGTGCTTTCCTATTTGGGGTAGAGGTGAGCCCCAATCTTCACGGTCTTGGAGGGGTTGTCGAGGCCGAGGCTGACCTCCTTGGTTTCCTTGGACTTAGCGGAGGCACGCGGAGGCTCCAGTGCTGGGATCTCTAGCTCGTCGGTGGGCACCATCTTGGCATTGGTGACCATGCTTGCCATCTAGATGGAGAGGTCAGTGGCTTCGGCGAGGGCGAGACTTTCTGTCTCGCAGGCATAGGCGATGGAGAGGTTGGCCCATAGGGCCAGGACTCCTGCAGGCGAAGGCATCTTCAGCACTAGATAGGCGTAATGTGGTATAACCCTAAACTTGGCCAGAGCTAGCCGACCAAGTATGGTGTGGTAGGCGGTGTTGAAGTCAGCGACGTAGAAGTTGATGTGCTCGACATGGTAGTTGCTAGCCGTGTTGAACTATACTTGTAGGGTGATCTCTCCAAGCAGTTTGGATGCCCTGCCAGGTACCACACCCCAGAAGGAGGAGTTGAAGGGTGTGAGATCTCCTATCCCAAGCCCTAGCTCCTTTAGGGCTCTAGTGAAGAGGAGGTTCAGAGCTCTCCCACCATCGATGAGCACTTTTCTAAAAAGTACTTTCTCGACGGTTGCATCAAGGACAAGGGGGGAAATGCCCTGTGTAAGGGATGTCCGCCCACTGGTTGGCCCTGCTGAAGGTGATGGGGACCTTTGACCAGGGGCGATAGCTGGGGTTGGCGACGGCGTCTTGCGCATTGACGGCGAGCACCCGACGGGCGGTGAACTTCCGATCTCTTCTGCTCTCAGCGGTGGTGAGGCCCTAGAAGATGGTGGTGACCACCTTGTCGTGATCCTAGAAGGCATTGTTGTTGCCCCTAGGTGGTCGGCGGCCTTTGGGTCCATCATTGTTGTCGTCATCCGGCTTTTTAGCCTAGAACTCCTTAGCCAAGCCGAGGCAGTCCTTCATCTTATGCTTGGCATTTTTATGGAGAGGGCACAGGCCTTCGAGGATCTTCTTGTACTACTCATCGTAGTTGCGCTTAGTGTGAGGTTCATCAACAGTGGTGATGATGTGCTCTAGTCGGTGGCGGTGATATTGAGAAGATTTGGATCCTTCTAGCCGATCACGGCCACTGTCCCGATGGTGACTGCGGTCGTCGTAGCGGCGGTCACTGTGGTGTCGGTCATCGGGTCACTCGTCGCTGCGGTGAGTTGGGCGATGAGTGCCCACGTCCTCGTTGAAGCGTACTTCGGCTTCTTCGGCTTCGGCGTACTAGTTGGCGGTCATAATCATCTCGCCAATCCCCATGGGTGGCTTGCGATTGAACTTGGAGCGGAGTTCACGGTGATGGAGTCCTCGGACAAAGGCGGTGATGACCACTGCTTCTGTGATGTTGGGAATAGAATTCCTCAACTCATAAAAGCATCTGATGTAGCTATGGAGGAGCTCAGACGGCTTCTGGTAGATGCGGTTCAGATTGTGCTTGGTGCCCGACCGAGTACACGTAGCCATGTAGTTGTCGGTGAAAACCTTCTTTAGCTCTTCCCAGGATCCAATGGACTCTGGGGCGAGGCTTGTGAACCAGTTCATCATAGTTGGCTTAAGCATGATGGGAAGATAGTTTGCCCTGACACTGGTATCTCCCCGGCGGCGCGCATAGCAGGGGCATAAGCTTGTAACCACTATGTGGGGTTCATCCATCCTTTGTAGGGCTCGACCCCAATGATTTTGAAACCACGGGGCCACTGGAGTGTTCGGAGTGCCCTTATGAATGCTTTGGGCCCTTCGGGATAATCGCCGTCGTGATCTGCGGCGTTGAGTGGCTGGAGGGCTGAGTCCGGATAACCAAACTCTTGCTCGTACTCTTGACGGCGGTGTACTTCTTCATGGTGATCGAAACGGCGCTCGTCGATACATCATCACGTGTCTTCGAGATTGTTGAGGTGCGCTCGGTCATCCTAGTTGACTTCCTAGCCATGTTGGCGAGGGTGTTCGAGGCGGTTGCCCCTAGCTCCCCCATGGAGGGGTTGTCTATCGTCGTGGTGCTGGTCGGTGAAACGACTTGGGCGGTGATCAGATCCTGGCATGGTGGATCGGCGAATCGAGCTTGTGGAGTATGAAGGTCTCTGATCCTGGTGGATCTCGTTGACCTGGCAGTGCACCGCTTTAAGCACGGCAGCGACCTTGGTGACCTCCGGTGTCTGTGGGAGCCAGGCGAGCTCGTTGGCAGCCACGACCAAGTTGGCGCTTGGGGTCTTGTATACGTCGTGGCCATCAACACTGACAAATTCGTCGTCGAGGTTGCGTTGGAGTTGGCGTGGCCTTCCTTACGAGTCGAGCTGGGCCTCATCTAGCACAAGGGCAGCCTCATTTGCTCGGCGCTGCGCATGGTTGATGTTCCTGTTGATGCGGGTGACATGGTCTTCCTTGGTTTCCCCTTCCTGTGGAGGGCTATCGACGCTGACGTTGAAGATTACGCCTCCACGGAAGGGAGGGAAAGGAGGTTGTTCGGCGGTGGTTTCGGCGACAGTCTCCGTAGAGCCCTAGGACTCAGAGTCTGGATTCTCCTCCAAGATGGTATGGAGGGATACTCCGAGGCATCGGCCGACGTGTAGCATGTGGATAGCCAGCGAGAGCTGGTTGACGATCTAATCGGCGAGAGGATGGATATCTCCCACCTGGTCGATGAATTTGCCCCTTAGGGCATCTTGATAGGCGGCGACAACGCTGGTGAGCCCGAAGGGTAGGGCCATAACCCCTAGAGTTTCCCGAGCAGCCTCCAATAGATCTAGATCGGAGGGTGGTCGGCGCTGAACCAGAGTGGTCAGAGCCGATTCTGTGATAGAGAGGCAATCGGCGAGCTTTTGGCCAACCTGATCGATGGATGCGATCAGATCATCGTTGTTGATTTGCCTCCTCTGGTAGCGGGGGAGCAGGTGGTGAATTGTCGATGGAGGTGACCTCGGAGGCGATTCTGGGATCGGATCTGTAGTCACAGGTGTTGGGGTGATCGGCATAGAATTTATCTGCACCGACTCGATGAGCTCTTTGACTCCGTCAGCATTGATGATCCACGAGATCGATCCGATCGTGAAGATCTGGCCGGGCTATGGGAGGGACAAAGAGCCTACAAAACATACCATCTTGTTTGACATGGAAACAGCATGCACACCCCTACCTAGCGTGCCAACTGTCGATAGAATATCATCGACAGTCCTCCGAGGGGTATCCCATGAAGGTAGATTGATCAGTAGAGATGCGTGTAATCGAGAACAAGAAGGCAACAGAGACACGAGTTAGACAGGTTTAGGCCATCAGTATGACGTAATACCCTACTCCTATGGTCTATTGGATTGTATTGGCTATCGTATGATATTGCGTGTGTTTAGACGGGGTCCCTGCCCGCCTTATATAGTTTGGGGGCAGGGTTACAAGTCAGTTAGATCTAGGAGATAACCAGAAAGTAATAACAAATTATAGGAATCATCGGATCATACGTATCCTAACAGATCTCGTAGTATCTTCAGGATATCTAACTGGTGTCTTACGGGACGCATCGAGCAGCGCCGTGCCCTGCAAGGCTTTGTCTTGTGGGCTGGGCTACCCCTGGAAGCATAGCCCATGTGGTCTATCATGGGTATCCGGGGTCATACCCCCCACAAGAAGATGAAGGCATGACTTGGCTTGGTGGACCAGTTGCAAGCATGAAGGGCAAGTTGGAGGCTTTGGAGCGATGGACCGCGTGGCGGTGAAGCTTGAGCAAGACTTGGTGTCAATGGACGAAGGCAACAGTGAAAAGCAATTGAAGTCAAGATCGATGAACCAATATGATCACGTGATGATATGAAGTGGATCATATCATTGTTGATTGTGTTAGTCCATGTGTTGCATCGACATTGGAGGAGATGGAATGGAATGCACAAGGCAAAGGTATAACCTAGGGCATTTTATTTCACCGGTCATAGGCATGTAGAGAAGTTGATGACCGGGTTTAGGATATATGGCCATACTATCAAGAGGGGCAAACTTGTTTGCATATCGGTCATCTAGTGCCACTTGAGTGATCTAACTTTGCATCGTCGCTATGATCGAGTGACATGGCAAGTTGAGTGGCTAATCCTTTGGAAAATGTTTGTGAAAACCTAACACACATACACATGGTGGTGGACACTTGGTGGTGTTGGCACACTTGCAAAGGAGAAAGAGTTGGAGTTGAAACGGATCAACTCCGTGAAGAAATAGAGGCGAATGGAGGTCACTATGAGTGACCGGACGCTGGCCTCAACTAGACCGGCGCGTCCGGTCAGTGGCAGCATTGAAGGTGCAGGTGTCAGTCTTCGACCGGATGCTAGGTCACTTCATGACCGGTTGCATGGTGGGTGCGTCCAGACCCACTAACGTGGTAGTGCAGAGAAGAGGAGAAGGACCGAACGCTGATGCCGCATCCGATCGTGACCTATCGGACATGTCCGGTCGTAGTTGAGCAGCTCTGGGAGCTCTCTGGACTTGACCGGACGCTGCCCCTCCTGCATCCGGTTGTGATCAAACTAACGCGTCCTATCATCGTTTGGCTCTCTTAGGACTTCTCTGGAAATGGCCAGACTCGGTAGAGGTGCGTCCAGTCTTAGCACTGTGCTGCGTTCAGTCATCACTTGACCATTGGCGCATGGCAGCTGACCGTTGAGATTAAGCGACTGAGGTTGAACGGAGGCGACACATGGTGTGCATCCGTTGACCAGACGCTGGACAGGGTGCGTCTAGTCGATCTGACCAGAGTGTCCGGTCGCCCTGAGCAGTGCCTAGTGAAGGGGTACAATGGCTCTATTTTTTGTGGGGTTATAAATAGAAGGGGTCTCGGCCATGGCTGACCGAGAGCACCTTGGGGGACTTTGTGTCAGTGCTTTAGAGTGCTTCGGAGCCCTCTAACTCACTCTAGCTTGATTGTGTTCATCCGATTGAGTGAGATTCTAGTGCGATTGCATCATGAGGTTGCGTCGAGTGGCACTAGGTGATCGTCTTGCAAGCCAGTGATGCTTGTTACTCTTGGAGGTTTCCACCTCCTAGATGGCTTGGTGGTGGTCTCCATCGAAGCCCGCAAGAAGCTTATGCGGTGCTCCGGAGAAGAGCTTTGTGAGGGGCATTGTGCTCGCCCCGCGGGAGCCGCGAAGAGCAACTCTAGTAAAGCAAGATGCGAAGGGCGACAAGTGGTCTAGCCGGGTCAAGTGCTAGAGCTTGTGGTAAGCACTCCACGTGGGAGAGTGTGACTTATGGGTCATCACTAGCAAGAGGATCAGCGGCAACCTTGGAGCCTGTCTCAACTGGGACTAGCGTGTTGGCAAGCACGTGAACCTCGGGATAAAATTCATTGTATCATCCTTGTATTCCCATTGGTTTGCATCCTCATTACACAAGCTTGTATTTACTTCATTTACAATGTGCTTGTGTAGTTGCTCTTATAATTAGTTAGCTTGTGTAGCTTGCTAGTTACCTTCTAGCTTGTGTAGCATAGAAGTAGCTCCCTTGTGTGGCTAATTTGGATTGTGTAACCTTGTTAGTCATATTGCTTAGTTTGTGTAGCTAAGTATTTGTGCTCTCTAATTGGGCATTGGTTGCCTTGTTATTGAGCATTGCTAGTGAGCTTAGGTGACTTTGTGCTTTTGCTTACTAGCACAAGTAGGAGCTTCCTCATTGCTTGAAGTACTAGTGGCATAGGTTTGTGTGATCTTGTTCTAGAATTGGTTAGGTGAGTTCTAGCTAGCCCGGCACCTCTGTTGCATAATTAGGATCTTTGCAAGGTGCTAGAGAACATCTATAGAGGGGTGTAGTCTTGGCTAGACCGATAGTTTTAATTCCGCACTTGTTTTTGTTAGCCGGCGCGATTAAGTTTTAGAAAGGACTATTAACCCCCCTCTAGTCCGCCATCTCGACCCTACAAGTGATATAAGAGCTAGGTCTCTCATTTGTGGTCTTCACCGACCCGAGAGGATGGCAACTTATGGGCTAGATGTTGATTGTCCACTCATTTTTTATGGCACACACTTTGCACGGTGGAAAAATTGGATGATATGCAATTTTAAGTTTATTTGCCCTCAAATGAGGTGGATGGTAGATGTAGGCTTTTCTCAAGTGTTGGATGAAAATAATCTAACTCAAGCACAAGAGAAATGCCTATATCTCGACACCCAAGCTATTGACATCATGTATAGGTCTTTGAATGATAGCATATTTGGAGAGATCATTGACATGAAGATCACCCATGAGATTTGGAGTTATCTCAATGAGAAATATGGGATGGTCTCTGATGATGATGATGAGCCCAAGAAGGAGGCACATGAGGATGTTGAGCATGACCACAACTTGGTGATTGTGGAAGATTGCTCCACCTCATGGTCAAGTGATGATGATAATCATACTACCACAAGATCACTTGACAAGGTTGATGATGATGCCACAAGTGATGCCAATGATGATGCTACTCCATGCACACTTGATGGTGATAATGATGGATCATGCTATGAGAGTGATGTTTCTTCAAGCTCTCAAAACTACATCACATTGCTTCATGTCACAAGGTGACACTAAGGTATCTAATGCAAATGTGATTGATCTTGATTCATATGAGGAGCTTCTAGATAGATATGGTTGCATGATCAAAGCTTTAGAAAAAGAGATGGATAAAACTGAGAAATTGAAAAATGAAAACTCTTTTTCTAAAGAACACATGTGAAGAACAAAAGCATCTACTTTATGTTACTACTTGTTCACGTGAGGAGCTAAAATTGGTTCATGAGGAACTTAGTGTTGCTCATGATAACTTGGTACAAGACCATGCTTTTCTCACTAAGGAGATTTCCAATGAAAAAACTAAAACTAGTGAGAGCTCATCACATGGGTCAATTGATCAATCATATATTGTTGCTAACCCTTGTGATGTAGGCAAGAAGCATGTATCCACCTCTTGTGATGATATATTAGAAATGCTATGTTCTTCACATATAGATGCTTGTTCTACTTCTATGTCTTGTGAGACTAACCATTTGAAGGAGAACAATGAGCTAAAAAATGATGTGAAGAATTTGAGCAACAAATTAGAGAGGTACTACAACTCTCAAGTCACCTTCGAGCATATGTTGAACAACAAAAGAAGCTATGGTGACATGAGTGGCATTGGCTTAAACAAGAGCAAGATCAAGGGGAAGAGATGGGGCAAGAGAAGATATGAAAGAGAGATGAAGAAGCAAGAACAAGATAAACTCTCTCATTTCATGTGTTTCAAGTGCCATGAAGTGGGACATCTTGCAAATAGTTGCCCCCATGAAGAAAAACTCAAGTTGAAGAAAGAAGAAGAGAGGCTAAGGCATGTCAAGTGCTTCAAGTGCCACACATGGGGTCATCTCACCTCTATGTGCCCAACCAAGCAATTGGTGAAGCAACAAGTGAAGCCTCAATCAAAGCTACAAGTAGAGCAAGAAAAGACACCCCAAAAGCAAATCAAGATCAACCATGATGGTAGTGATTTGATGAATAAGAAGAAGAAAACTAGAAGGGGTGGAAAAGCAAGAGAAAGAGCAATGCGTCCAAGGATGAATCAAGATGCAAAGCAAATGAGCAAGAACAAAGAAGAGAAAATGAAGAAGATTGCTCACATTAGATGTTATAGTTGTGACATATTGGGTCACCTAGCTTCGGGTTGCCCAAACAAGCTTGATAAGAAGGCTCAAGCAAATAAGGAGAAGCAAGGCAATAGGAAGCACCAAATGAGCAAGTAAGAGAAGGCTCAAATGAAGAGGAAGTGCTACTCATGTCGGGAAAGAGGACACATGGCATATTCATGTCCCCTAGGTAACACTCCTAAGCCTATTTCAATTGATGATGATTCTATGCTTAGGAAGGATGGCAATGGTACCTCATTGGTTGCAATTGCAAAACATCCCGCTATTCATACTAAGGCTATGCCTAAGTATGTTGCACCTAACTTGAGAGGACCCAAACTTGTTTGGGTACCATCAAAAAGTGGATGAATGATTGTAGGTACCATGGCATTGGAGACCTGATTCAATTGATTTCATATTGATCATCATATGTTGAGTCAAGATATGAAGCCTAGTGCACATCCAAAACCCAATGCCATGATAATTGAGTGAAGTCCAAAAGTGCTACATCATACAAGTGCTATAATTCAAGTTGTTGATGATTCATTGGATATATTTAATGGCTTGCAAATAATTGAGTTGAAGCTTGCTAGTTGTATGATCATGAGCTAACCAAGGTATATCTCTTGTTGATCATTTCATTTGGGTTCATATGAGATGATTGAATTGGATAAATATGCAATGTTGCTTGCTATAAGATGATTGAACGGATAATAGCTTAGTAATCAAGTTTGAATTGATTTGTGTTGGATAAGTTCATAAGATGACATTTAGTAAGTGGATTGAATGGATTTATGTCTTGTGAAAGTATTCAAACAAGTTAGTTTCAAGTTTGATTCATATTTGATGAAGTATAGCTCAAGTGATTGAAATCTGTCCTATAATTAAGAATCTGAGCTCGCTGTTATCTTAGCCATGTTTGAGTGATCAAAACTTATTGGATTGGCATAAAAATTGGTACACATACTCTAGACTTATGGTTTAAGATGCTATACAAATTTCACGAGATTTGAATAAGTGATGCTTCGGTTATAGAGTGGATCTTGTCAGTTATAGTGCAGCAGTTTTCAGCATATAACAGTGGTGGAAGAATTGAAATCTGTTAGAAATAAAGAAGTCAAATAAAGCTTAAATTTTTACAGCTACTAGATAATTTAGTGAAGCACATCTCCAACAAATTTCGTAGTATTTAGATCTGTACTTTGGGAGATATGCATTTTTCTTTGAAGAGTACAGAATCTGCCAGAAAAGTGACAATTATTGGATTTATTTGGAGTCACTTTGATTGAAAGGTCCTCAAGTTTGAATCATGTTTATAAGTTATCGAGGCACCTAAGTTTGGTTTTGAGATGATCTAGAAGCATGACAAGAAATGAGTACAAGGCCATTTGATTGTGGAAGTGTACTTTGCACACATTTGGTACTCAAATTGGAAGATCAAGATCAAACTCAAGATGAAGATGAAGTTTAAGTTCTAGTGACTATTGGAAATCATTTGATAGAAAGAAAAGGACTGAAACAACTAGAAAGAAAAAGATTTAAAGAAGGATTAAAGGTTATTCATCAAGCTAAGTCCATCACTTGGATCAATCAATCAAGTTATTTCAAGTGAGTGTCAAGAATGGTTCTTGGAGAGAGGTCACTTCTCCCTAGTGTAGGGGCTTGCTGCCTATGTGTAGGTAAACCAAGTTTGGTACTTGGAAGGCTAACATGGAAGTGATGATCCGAGGGACATTTGAGATGCTTAGTTGAAGCAATCAAAAGGGTTGATCAAGAAAAGCAAGCAACACCCAAAAGAGAGCTAATCATGATATTTCAAGTGGTATTCTCACATTGATGCTCTCATGCAAGCATTGATCAAAGGATGAAGCAAGACAACCACAACAAGAAAGTGCACTTGATCATAAGTGGTATTCATTTCATATGGGTGAAGAATGGAATTCAAAATGGTATATATTGGTCTTCACCAAGCTTATAATTGGACTTCACATTGCTATTGGAGTAATGAATTGAAATCTATGTGACTATCCTCTACTCCAACATAGCAAATGTATCATTGTAATGTGCATGATCATTTCATCCCTTACTAGTATGTGATTAGTGCATATAGTTCATACTTCATTAGATCATGCATAACAAATGAAAGTTTTAAATTCATAGCTTACCACTATTGCTTGATTGATTAATTGATCTAGTGGTTAGTATATGAATTTATTCATGAGCTAAGTGAACCCAAGTACTTAATTTAATTTGGATTGCCAACAAGTGATAAGTACAACATTGGCAAGATAACCCTTGCAAGAAGTGTGAAGAAGCTTGTCATTGGTTCAAACCAGACTTGGAAGCTTAGGCAAATCAATTTAGTTCAAGTCAACCATAGAAGCTCATGATAATGAAAAGAGTACAAGCACAAAACAACAATACAAATGGATATCTAGTTTGTTTGTTTCAAGTGGTATCTAGACTCAAGTATTTCATCAAGAATTCACAAGTGATGTCTAGATCAACTCATAAGTGATATCCTATAAGTGGTGCTCATGAAGATAGCAAATGTTTAAGAAATGGTTTCTATTGATAAATCCAACAAGTGGTTCCATACTAGAAAAATCTTTCAAATGGTATCACATCTACACATGGTATCAATCATGTAAGATGATGGTTCCACAAGTGATCCTCAACTTTAAGTGATCATCAAATGAAGAATGCATCCCTCACCTACAAGAGCTCAAGTTTATCAAATGGATGACCCATGAAATGACTTAGGGGGAGGTGTCCCACAAATTGATATCAAGATCAAAGATCCTATGTGTGGTATCTCAAGAAGCTCTACAAGTGGTATCTACAAGTGGTGTCATTCCAACAATCAAGTGATGTCCATAAAAAATGCAAGATTCAAGCTTCAACCATCTACCCCAAATGCAAACCTTTGCATCAATGAGAAGCACGCCTTTTATGGAAATTGATGACAAAAGGGGAGAGATTGTACAAAGATATGAAAGCTTTGGAAGAGATTGAGACAAAGAAGTAAAGGTTGGACATGGACATGGAGGACATGGACATAAACAAAGAAGGGGAGCAACATTGAAGGATGTGAAAGGATCAAATTCTTAGACAAGAAAAGCACACAAGTAGGGGGAGCAAGCTCATAAACTTTGATTGGTTGCATTTGATATGTGCATATTCATGTGCTAGCTTGCATTGCATAAAGTTTTTAAATTCAAAATGCATGCTTGTGTGGTGTATGCTACTTGTAGATGATTGATGAAATGAAAACTAGCATGCATAGGATGATAGCTAGACACTTGGTATGCTTTTTCAAGTAATGCTAGTACCTTGCTTTTAATGTTGGTCTTACGAGGTATCTAGTGCTTTTATTTCCAAGTGATATCAAGCTACTCATGGTGTTAATGATGGTATTAAAAGTGCAACTCCAATTGATATCACACTTTAAAGGTTTACTCTACACACCTTAGCATCATTTGGTAGTAATTACCCTCCCACAATTCCAATCTATGCATATATGCGAACTTCAAACCAAACACTCTAGCACATATGTAGGGGGAGCTAATACTACCATTTCGGGTTTGTGGTACTTGTCCAAAATCATTTGCACATGGTAAAATTGCTTAGGCAAACAACATGAATCCAAAAGAGCTAAATTTCCATATCTTTGTAGAGTTGTCATCAATTACCAAAAAGGGGGGATTGAAAGGTTCTTGTGTGGTTTTGGTAATTGATTGACAACCTAGGTGGACTAATTATGTTTATATGAGATACATAGGTGATTAGTCCACAGGTACATGTGTGTGAGCAACATATGCCATGAAGGTCACACATGTGATGATGAAGGAGCTCATTGCACATGAGACATGACATTGAGTCATGTGATCAAGGTGAAGAAGATCAAGACATGACTTGGCTTGATAGACCGGTTGCAAGCGTGAAGGGCAAGTTGGAGGCTTTGGAGCGATGGACCGTGTGGCGGTGAAGCTTGAGCAAGACTTGGCACCGATGGACGAAGGCAACGGTGAAAAGCAAGTGAAGTCAAGATCGATGAACCAATATGATCACGTGATGATATGAAGTGGATCATATCATTGTTGATCGTGTTGGTGCATGTGTTGCATCGACATTGGAGAGATGGAATGATTGCGCAAGCCAAAGGTATAACCTAGGGCATTTCATTTCACCAGTCATAGGCGTGTAGAGAAGTTGATGACCGGGTTTAGGATATATGGCCGTACTATCAAGAGGGGCAAACTTGTTTGCATATCGGTCATCTAGTGCCACTTGAGTGATCTAACTTTGCATCGTCGCTAGGATCGAGTGGCGTGGCAAGTTGAGTGGCTAATCCTTTGGAAAATGTTTGTGAAAAGCTAACACACATACACATGGTGGTGCACACTTGGTGGTGTTGGCAGATTTGCAAAGGAGAAAGAGTTGGAGTTGAAACAGATCAACTCGGTGAAGAAACGGAGGTGAAAGGAGTTCACTGTGAGTGACCGAACACTGGCCTCAACTAGACCGGTGCGTCCGGTCAGTGGCAGCATTGAAGGCATAGGCATCGGTCTTCGACCGAACGCTGGGTCACTTCATGACCGAACGTGTGGTGGGTGTGTTCGGTCCCGCTGACGTGGAGGTGCAGAGAAGAGGAGAAGGATCGGACACTGATGCTGCGTCCGATCATGACCTACCTGACGTGTCCGGTCACAGTTGAGCAGCTCTAGGAGCTCTCTAGACTCAACCGGACGTTGCCCCTCCTGCATCCGGTCGTGATCGAACTGACGCATCCTATCGTCGTTTGGCTCTCTTAGGACCTCTCTAGAAATGACCGGACTCGGTAGAGGTGCATTCAGTCTTGGCACTATGCTGCATTCGGTCATCACTTGACTGTTGATGTGTGGCAGCTGACCGTTGAGATTAAGCGATTGAGGTTGGACAGAGGCGACATGTGGCGTGCATCCGTTGACCGGACGCTGGACTGGGTGCGCCCGGTCGATCTAACTGGATTGTCCGGACGCCCCGAGTAGTCCCTAGTGAAGGGGTACAATGGCTCTATTTTTCGTGGGGCTATAAATCAAAGGGGTCTCAGCAATGGCTGACCAAGAGCACCTTGGGGGACTTTGTGTCCATGCTTGAGAGTGCTTGGGAGCCCTCTAACTCACTCTAGCTTGATAGTGTTCATCCGATTGAGTGAGTGAGCGATTCTAGTGCGATTGCATCGTGAGGTTTGCATCGAGTGGCACTAGGTGGTCGTCTTGCAAGCCGGTGGTGCTTGTTACTCTTGGAGGTTGCCACCTCCTAGATGGCTTGGTGGTGGCCTCCGTCAAAGCCGGCAAGAAGTTTGTGCAGTGCTTCGAGAGAAGAGCTTTTGTGAGGGGCATTGTGCTCGCCCCGCGGGAGCCATGAAGAGCAACTCTAGTAAAGAGAGACATGAAGGGCGACAAGTGGTCCGGGCGGGTCAAGTGCTAGAGCTTGTGGTAAGCACTCCACATGGGAGAGTGTGATTTGCGGGTCACCACTATCAAGAGGACCGGCGACAACCATGGAGCTTGTCTCAACGGGGACTAGCGTGTTGGTAAGCACGTGAACCTCGAGATAAAAATCATCATGTCATCCTTGTATTCCCGTTGGGTTGCATCCTCGTTTCACAAGCTTGTATTTACTTCATTTACATTGTGCTTGTGTAGTATCTCTTGTAATTAGTTAGCTTGTGTAGCTTGCTAGTTACCTTCTAGCTTGGGTAGCATAGAAGTAGCTCCCTTGCGTGGCTAATTTGGTTTGTGTAACCTTGGTAGTCATATTGCTTAGTTTGTGTAGCTAAGTATTTGCACTCTCTAATTGGGCATTGGTTGCCTTGTTATTGAGCATTGCTAGTGAGCTTAGGTGGCTTTGTGCTTTTGCTTACTAGCATGAGTAGGAGCTCTCTCATTGCTTGAAGTACTAGTGGCATAGGTTTGTGTGACCTTGCTTCTAGAATTGGTTAGGTGAGCTCTAGCTAGCCCGGCACCTTTGTTGCTTAATTAGGATCTTTGTAAGGTGCTAGAGAACATAGATAGAGGGGTGTTGTCTTGGCTAGACCGATAGTTTTAATTCCGCACTTGTTTCGGTTAGCCTGGCATGATTAAGTTTTAGAAAGGACTATTCACCCCCTCTGGTCTACCATCTCGACCCTACACCATGCCGATTTCATAGAAAATGATGCTGATTTTCCTTTCCTTCTCTTTCCAATTTCCAATATGATATTCCAAATGTATTTGTCCTTCTATATAATTATTAGAAATATTATCCAAGAACAAATTCACTCTTTTGATCATTTTTGTCATCAACACTTACCCTCTTGAATTTGATAATTGCCTACAGGAGCTAGTCCATATGTGCAACCAAATTCTAAGCAAGTAATTTTTATTTCAATAATTAAACTAGGGACGATGCCTAATTTGATTAAGGAAGACTAATTAACCTAAACACCATGCTTAACTTAAAAGCCTATGGAAGTATGAGCTAAACACCCCGACAAAAGCATACTAGAATAGAAAAAGGATGTAGGATAGACTACACGATAATCATTCAAACAGAGGTGAGAGCATGAATGTGTGGTGCTCCTAGAGCTCCAGGTCAGTACCCTGGGAGCAAGCTCCCCAACGGGGGCGTGGTGACGGAACTACCCCGGTGGGTGCAGTCCGTGGTGCGGGAGGATTAGATGTCGGAGGTGTTCGACCTGGAGTTGATGAAGGACAAGGGCATCAAGGAGGAGGCTCGATAGATTTTTAGAGAGACCATGACTAGAGGTTGAGGATGAACCTTACTGGTGGGGTCCACGTGACAGAGAGGACGAGAGGATAAGGATACAGGGCCAAGATAGTCATTTCCCAGGCTTTCTCCATGCTGGCACAGTGAGTTGACATGCCACGTCATTAAAAGTGGCAAACATAATTTAACTTTTACTATTTATGTAGCAAACGGTAATTACCAAACTAATAAAGTTGGTAATTGACAAGTGCTCTCAGTAAGGACGGCAAATATTTAAATTCCCCTGACCAAACAGGGTGCTCTTTCCTATCACTTCCGCCGTCACCGTAAGACTGTCGATGGCCATAGCCATTGCCACGGTCACCTTCTAGCCGTCTCCCCCCATCCTTCCTCAACTCCCACCTCCATCGTGGCCACCGGCCTGCCTCCACCACGACGATAACTATTTCCGCACGCCGTTTCCGTGGTGTAAAACCTAGCCCCAACCGCTCCCGAGGCAAGTCCGGCCCGGTTGCCCACCCCGATGATGGATTCGGCACACTCGAAGCAGAGCCCTGGCGCCTCCGTCGCCTCGTGGAGCTACAGATGCACCGCTTTGGCATCGAGGCCGACGCCGCCTACCACGACCTACGCTCGGCGGTGTGCGAGGTCAACAGGGACCGTGTGGTCCTAACCTTTCTCTGCTCATCGCTGCGCTACTTAGCAGAAGCGCTCCTCTTCTTGCTTGCCTGCGCCGTCGCAGCACGAGTGCTGCTAGGGATGGTCTTACGGGCTTGGTGGTGGCGAGGGTTGGGGAGGGGATTGTGGGGTGGAGGTGAAGGCGGCAGAGCGGTTGTGCGAAGGAGGGACCACAGCCTGGGAGGGAAAGAGGTGGTGGTTGCTGTGTTGTCATCGCCTATGGAGGCAGCTCGGATCAGTCGTGTCCTAGAACCAGCAAAGGAGGTCTGGAGGAGGTACTCACAAGCGAAGTTGCCAGACTGGTGCCTGAAGGTTGGAGCAACGGTGATGAAATTTGGGCCAGAGATGGAGAAGTGGGCAAGAATGGCAAACAGATTGGTCCGAGGTGAATGCCCGTAAATTTCAATTCTAGGCTGCTGGCATAATTCTAAATGTGTTGCCCTAATGCTTGTCATGATTATTTGAAATTTGCATGATAACTTAGCTCTTGTCATGATTATTACCTTGAAATTGTAATAGTTCTTAAAGTTTTGCTAGAAATCTAACAATGACAAAAATTTGGCACGTGAATAAGATATTGCGTGTGAATCTTATTATCTTTAGCAATGTACTACATAGTCCAAATGTGAAACAAATAGGTGGAACCTTGTTGTTACTGTATTTGAAATCAAGTTACCCACTTCATACTTGCATTGTGGGATGCTACTATTGTTTTCCATATATATTAATGTACACAATCGGTCAACCAGAATTATAGGTACATATAACATATTTACTCTTTTTCTTTGGGAAGTAAAGTGGATTGTCCTTCGTCCTAGAATTACTTGTTGCTATTACTGAAATTTGTAAATCCTTTTTTTTGTGCCAGCAATAATTGATAATAGAGTCATGGGGAGGGATTACAGATATGATGATGCAATTCAAGTTAGTGCTTTTTACTTTTTAACATTGGTGCTATAATCTTTCATATATGCGAATGACTTTTGAGTTGTATCATTAAGTTCGAGAAGCATTGATTTCTCTTCTTTAATGCAATGGCATGCACTTCTCATGTGCATTTGAGAAAAAAGAAGCATAGATTCCCACTTTAAACTGTCCCTTTGTTAGCAGTAACAGAGTGATTGTCACATGCTAGAGATGAAGGGAAATTGGAGGAAGGTTTATGGTGATGTCGACAGAATATCATCGACAGTCCTCCGAGGGGTATCCCACGAAGGTAGATTGATCGGCAGAGATGCGTGTAATCGAGAACAAGAAGACAATAGAGACACACGAGCTAGATAGGTTCAGGCCGTCAGTACGACGTAATACCCTACTCCTATGGTCTGTTGGATTGTATTGGCTATCGTATGATATTGTGTGAGTTTGGAGGGGGTCCATGCCTACCTTATATAGTCCGGGGGCAGGGTTACAAATCGGTTAGATCTAGGAGATAACCGAAAAGTAATAACAGATTACGTGAATCATGGGATCATATGTATCCTAATAGATCTCGTAGTATCTTCAGGATATCTTCCTAGTGTCTTACGGGAAGCACCGAGCAGCGCCGTGCCCTGCAAGGCTTCGTCTTGTGGGCTAGGCCGCCCCTGGGGGCGCAGCCCATGTGGTCTGCCATGGGTATCCGGGGTCCTACCCCCCCACAGCTAGTCCCCGAGCACTTTGTATCCGTTGTGCAACACCGTCTTGAGCTTGTCCGAGCAGGTGCGAACAAAGCCGAGCAGTCAAACCCATGGTCCGACCACCGTGATGAGTTGCCGAGCAGTTGTGAACCATCGCCGAGCAGTGAGAACCGTCGAAGAGCTGCGTGAACCATCACCGAGCTGCGTGAACCATTACCGAGCAGCGTATCCCAAGTTAGGCTTGCCATAAGGATGTAAGGAGCTCAAGTTCAAAATCAAAAATTTCCTCGCAGTGGACCATGTGTGCCCACTTAGAGTCCGACCATGAGAAAGGGAGATAGTCTTCTTTAGCTTTGGGTGGCGCGGAGTCTTCTAGATTAAAGCAAACACACTCACCGTGAGGTGAAGTGTGTCCACTTAGTCCCCAAGCCTGACAGTAGGTGACGTTGTCACGTGGTGCCAAGGTCCAAAGTAAAGAAAAGCACAAGACCAGCCGAGCAGGCTGCCAGTCCCCAGGTGTAACCCCGAAATGAGAAGCACATTCACCGCAAGGTGAAGTATGCCCACTTAGTCCCCAAGCCTGACAGTAGGTGACGTGGTCACGTGGTGCTAGGGTCAGAAATAGTCAACAGAAGAAAGACCCCCGTGCGGTGAGGAACCAAGTCGTATTGATGACGCAGTCCCCGAGCCACAAGTGGAAATCTTGGAGAAAACAAATCGCGGAGAAAAAACCAGAGTAATGGATGTACAGTAATAATTACTGAGCCGTAACAGACGGCGAAGAAGTTGGTGAATATTCAGTGAGCAGTAACAACTTGCAGCGATAAATGGGCGATATAGGCTGCAGTTGCGCGAAAGCCCAGGTAACGGGCCACCACGCTGTTTCGGAGAATGCGGAGAGGCGCAAATCGTGGAGCGGTTTCCCAAAAACCCTCAAAAGCGAAAGGTGGGGGGAGTGCTTTATAACTACACCACCGCACCCCATGTTCCCACCTCTGCCACTTTGCCATTTCATCTTCCTCCTCAGCCCTCGCGCTTCCAGATTCAAATTCACACGCGTTTTCGCCACCAATCCCAAACCAGATCTGAGAGATGGCGCCGAAGAAGGGAGTTGGTAACCCAAAGAAGGCGAGCGCTAGAGTCAGCCGTGACAAAGAGTGGGTGCCGTCATGCATGGGGGAGGTGGAGCTCAACAGGATGGTGGAGGCGGGCGTTCTTCCTGACCGCATCACCACCGGATGGCGGCCGGCCAGTGGTGAGCCCTACCCATTGCCTCATACTAACGAAGCTATAGTATTTGAGGATTAATTCTAGCGTGGGTTAGGATTTCCTGTTCATCCTTTCTTGAGGGATCTATTGGAGTTTTGGAGAGTTAGTCTGTGCAACCTCCACCCAAACATAATCTTGCACATTTTGATTTTCATTCATTTCTATGAGGTGTATCTCGGGATTCTTCCCCACTTCAACCTCTTTCGTGACCTCTTCTGGTTGAAGAAGAAAGGCGGCAGTGGTTCCAAGGTGGTCGGCGGCATGTATCTTCAACTATGCGATGGAATGGCGAGCGAGTAGCTCATTGTGCCCCTGAACACGTCGCTGAAAGGGTGGAACGCCTGGTGGTTCTACCTGGAGCAGAGCCATCCAGCCATCCGCTGCGACGCGGACCACATCCTAGAGAGCCAGAAAAGCTGGTTGGAGAGGCCAAGCAGTGATGATATGGATTAGGTGAGGGAGCTCCTTAGCCTAATAAAGGGCGTAAAGATGAATGGCAGACTAGTGGCAGCGAGCTTCATAGTGCGCCGCGTCCAGCCCTGCAAGGAGAGGGCCCACGTGGGCTTTGACTTCAAAGGGGACACCAATGGCATCTAGGAGAGGACAGGGATGCTGTCGAGGGACAATGTGCTAGAGCGGGCCACAGAGCTATTCTCTCCATTTGCCTCATTCAGCGTGTCAGGGCAGACGAGACCCTTTAACTGTATGAACCCGCCTCCTCAGGTAAACATCTCAACTATGTGTTCCTAATCCTTTTTTATCTTGTATCATTGCCGAGCAGTGAACTGATTCACTTATGGAAAGATCCATTCGCAGGAACAAGTGGTGTACTTCTCGGGCGTGTTGAGGGGCGATTGGCCGCAGGCAGTAGACGCTCGGCCACCAACTCAGCCTGAGGAAGGTGCCGTCAGTGCCTCATCGGAGTCCAGCGGTGTGGACGCTGGTTGGATGGACAGTCCTCCCCCAGTGTCGGAGAAAGTCCAGGGGAAGAGGGCAGCGGCAGATGAGCCGGCCTGGAAGAAGAGGAAGATGGCGGGTGTCGCTCCCCGCAAGCCGAGCGGCATCTCACTTGGCGGTGACCGGACCACTCGGACGCAGAGTGCAGCGATGTCCGAGTGGTCGGATGACGACGGGGCTCCAGTAGCTCCTCCGAGCACTGAAGCACCTCGGAGCAACACGTGCGATGAGGAGTGATCGAAGGGAGGAGAGGATGTCCCCGAGCAGTAGGCAAGGGGAGTCCCACAACGGCAGGCGGAGGAGACACCGACGGCGGAGACCGCAAGACCTCCACCTCAGGGCACGGGAGTCGACCCCAGGGTCGTGCCTAGGGGCTCTGGTTGGCAGCGCCGGTTCAGAAAAGTGTATCGGCAAGCCGATACGTAAGTATCCTTGCCTTGGAATTATTTTGCTGTTGGATCCTTATCGCGGTGGCGATTGATGAGCTAATCTAATGCAGAGCGAGGCATACGGAGGAGTTGAATCCGTCCGTCCAGACCGGCGAGTAGCCAGGGGCTGGTCCCGGCGCAGAGGAGATGCCGACAGATCCAATCCCGGAGTCCCCAGGCGCTCGACGGCCTATGAGGAGTCAACCGCCACTGCTGGTGGACTTGGCAGTGGTGAACGGTTGGCACCGAGGGCGGACGGGTCAGCGGCGATGCCCGGGGCAATGACAAAAGCTACCGTGGCTTCAGAGGCAGATGCTAGAGTTGCCGACGCTGCGCTGGAGTCTAGAACGGAGAGGCCTGCAGTGCTAGAAGAGCATATGGCACTCCCTGAGGTGGTGGAGGGCATGGTCGCACACGTTGTGTGCCACAGAGCCCGTGGTGGTGCCGCCAGCTGCGGAGGAGGAGGACGAGGTGGAAGAGATCGAACGAGAGGAACCACGTCCCCAAGCTGTCCGAATCCTCCGCAAGCGGGGCGACGAAGTGGTGGTCGTTGAGGAGGAGGACACCACCAAGGAGCTCAGGAGGCTGGAGTCCACTCTGTCGACAGCGATGAAGTAGATCAAGGTTAGCATTGCGTTATCAATGTTCATCTTTAACATTGGAGATTGGAGTTCTTCATAGTCTTTGTGCTTTTGTAGGGGATAGCTCGGACTGTCGAACAACGGCGCCAGCTAATCAAGAGGATGGAGCCCCTTGCCGAAGAAAACACAAAGCTGAAGGAGGCGATGAAGCTTATGGAGAAAAATGTCCAGAGGGCCCAGCGCCAGCGGGATCCTATCGAGTCTCAAGCGCGGTATCTGGAATACCAAAAGGGGGCTCTATCCGAGCAGTTGGCGACTATGTTCGAGCAGTTGCAGGGAGGTCCGAGTAGCTGACCACCGTATTCGAGCAGCTAACGATGGTTTCCAACCAGCTGGAGCGGACATCCGAGCAGCTCAAAAATGTCTCCGAGTAGAGAAAAGGTATGGCATATTGGCGATTTTTCTTTGCATTGTTGAACAGTCATATTGTTGCTTTGGACTGTTATGCTTGTAGAGCAAGATGCGGAGCTCGGCCAGCTACGCCAAACTATCGAGCAACTCTAGGAGGAGGAGGAGAAAGCGACTGGGCGAGCGGAGAAGCTGGCTGAGGAGCTAAAAGGTGAGTACTTCATGGTCGGAGTTGCCGATGAATTGATTTCTTTTGTTTGACGAATCCTTGTGATGCCTGCAGACTATCATCGGAGGACCAAGGCATAGTTTGATGTGCTGGAGCAGGAGGTGAGAACCCAGAGGAGCAAGCTCGATGCCGTAGTTGTTGGAGTCAAGCCGGTGCTCAACTGCGTTGACCTAGAGGTGGCTCCTCAACCCGACATGAGGCCTCCGCGTCCAGACACCATCATCGATAGGTGCAAGGCGGCGTGGGAAAACTTCAAAAGCTTCAAATGCGACGCCACCATCACCGCCATTACACACGCCCTAGCGATGGTCCAGTCCCACTACCCAGCCATTGACCTTCAAGAGATAGGGGCCAGATTCGCCAGAGGGGTGGGCACGACGAAGCATCAGCAGCTAGAAGATGAGGTGGAAGACGCGGCGAACAAACTGGCTGGTGACGTCGACCTGTTCGGTGAGATGGACGGTGATGGCGAAGCCCAATGATCTGCTCGGAGAATATTCTGTAATAACTGGAGAGGGTAGTTAAAATGCGCAAGGGCATAGACAAACATTTATGTATATGTATAAATGTTGTAAAGTGACATGTGCATCTTTATGCAATTTGCCAGTATTTTGGTGAAAAAATCATTGTAGTGTTAACCCTAATGCAATTATATGTAGTATAAGTAGCGTCCGAACAGTTAGCTCTTTACTGGACTCTTGGCCTTGGCTAGCCCATAGTCCATAACGTTGAGTGCGAAGCCCATGCACGTGTAGGAACAGGCATGACCAAGGAACCGTAGTTGACCCCCCATAACGCAGAGCGCGGAGCCCGTAGCACGTGTAAGGAGAGATCGAAGACTGGGTCTTCTCCATAGAACATAGAGCGGAACGTGCTGCTCGGTGGTTGCAAAAAATCTCAGAGATATACGTAGCATAAGTAACATCCGAGCAGTTTCTTTACTGGACTCTTGGCCTTGGCTAGCCCATAGTCCATAACGTTGAGCGCAAAGTCTGTGCACGTGAAGGAGGAATAGGCGTGACCAAGGAACCATAGCCGACCACCCATAATGCAGAGCGCGGAGCCCATAGCACGTGTAGGGAGAGATCAGAGACTGGGTCTTCTCCATAGAGCATAGAACAAAACGTGTGCTGCTTGGCAGTTGGCAAAATATCTTGGAGATATGGAGAAACGTGGCAGTGCATTTATGGAGATCACATATTGGAGTTTGTTAAGCAGTAGCTTAGAGCTGGCGACCGCAAATGGAGATTAAACCATAATGGAGATATAATGGAGACAAATTATGGTGACCAAAACTTCATTCATTATGGAGTGGAGAATACATATCTGGAGCGTTTCAAGGATAGAAACATATAAGGTGCTCGATGTGCCATGAATTGGGGACATCGAGTCTGTCCAAGTCGCATAGCCAGTAAGACCCTGGTCGGGTAAACTCTTTGTCCACATAGGGCCCTTCCTAGGGGGAGGAGTGCTTGTGCATCCCTTCAGTTTTCTATTTTCTACGGAGAATGAGGTCACCGACAGCAAATGAACGTCCTTTGATGCTGTGGTTGTAGTATCTCCGCAAGCCTTCTAGATATTTGGCTGCGCGGACGCAAGTGATCAAGCATTCTTCCTCGGCCCTATCTACATCCTCTATCCGAGCGGCTTGCTCTTCATTATAATGTTCCACCCTAGGTGCTCGGAAGGCAATGTCCGCTGGTAGTATGGCTTCTGACCCGTAGACCAAGAAATATGGAGACACACCGGTGCTACGACTAGCTTGAGTGTGCAATCCCCAGACCATAGCTGGTAGCTCTTTGAGCCATCTGCTCGGATGCTTTCTTCTTTCTGATAGAGCCTCTTTTTGAGGGCATCGAGGATCATGCCGTTCGACCAGTGAATGTAGTGCCGAGGTCGGTGATAATGCTATTTGGGAGACCGAATCTATGGATGATATCTTCGAATAGCTCAACTACCTTCTTTGTAGTAGCTGAAACAAGCGGTTTGTATTCGATCCACTTGGAGAACTTGTCGATGGCGACGTACACATACTGAAAACCACTTAGCACTGGCTTGAAAGGCCCAATCATGTCCAGTCCCCAGCATGCAAAAGGCCAGAAAGCTAGGATGGTCTGCAGTTCTTGTGCCTGCACGTGGATTTGCTTGGTGAAAATTTGACATCCTTCACAATGTTGGACGAGGTCTTCTGCATCGGAGATGGCCGTGGGCCAGTAAAAACTAGCTCGGAAAGCTTTGTCGACCAGGTTTCTCGAGGCTGCATGGTTGCCGCAGGAACCAGAGTGAATTTTGAGAAGTAGTTTCACTCCCTCTTCTTGGGTGATGCATTTCTGCAGTATCCCTTCCTTGGCACTTTTCCTCATCAAGTTCACGTCCACCAGTACGTAATGCTTGCTTCGACGGATTAAGCATTCGGTTTCAGTCTTGTCGGCGGGTACATTGGCGCTGGTCAGGTACTTGATGAACTATTCCCTCTAATCGGCGGCTGGCGAAAGTACTATAAGTACCAGCTGCTCGGCAGGGGGAATTTCTTGAACTTCCTTCTCTTCCTTAATAGATGGTGCAAAGAGATCTTGAACGGAGACCCCGAGCGGAATTGTGGCGCGAGAAGATCCTATCTTAGATAGGTGGTTGGCGAGCTGATTCTGATCTCATACCACATGGTGGTACTCGATACCGTAGAACTTCCCTTCGAGTTTCCTAATTTCAGCGCAATATGCGCCCATCTTCTCACTAGAGCAGTACTAGTCTTTTTTGAGCTGGTTGATGGCCAACGTGGAGTCCCCGTATACCATGAGGCGTTTGACGTCGAGCTCAATGGCTATACGGAGTTCATGGAGACACGCTTCATATTTGGCGGCGTTGTTGGAGGCCGAAAAATGTTTTCGGAGAACGTATCAGAGCTTATCCTTGGTCGGCGTAATGAACAGAATGCCAGCACCAGCACCATTGATGTTCAGGGCACCGTCGAAGTACATCACCCAGTGCTCAGGGCAAGTAGCGGGGATGAGCTCTTGGATCTCGATCCACTCAGCAATGAAGTCAGTGAGCGCATGTGACTTGATGGTAGGCCTGCTTCTGAATTCGATGGAGTAAGTGCCGAGCTTAACAGCCCATCTGATGATACGGCCGTTGGCCTCTTTGTTGCGAAGAATGTCCCCTAGAGGGAACTCGGTGACCACGGTGATATTGTAATACTCGAAGTAATGGCAGAGCTTGTGTGATGTGATCAGAATAGCGTATAGCAGTTTCTAAACTTGAGGATAACAAGTTTTGGGCTCATTAAGGACCTCGCTAATGAAGTAGACCGGACGTTGCACCTTATAGGAGTGCCCAGCCTCCTCGCGTTCGACGATGATAGCTGTGCTAACGACGCGAGAAGTGGCGGCGATGTAGACCAGTAGAGTTTCGTCTGGTCGAGGCGCCGTCATGATCGCAGGCTTCGTTAGAAACAACTTGAGCTGCTCAAAAGCTGTATCTGCCTCCTCCGACTAGGAGAAGCGCTTGGAGGCCTTGAGGAGTTTAAAGAACGGTAGTCCCTTTTCACCGAGGCATGATATAAAGCGGCTGAGAGCAGCCATGCAACATGTAAGCTTCTGTATGTCCTTTACGCAAGTTGGTCATTTCATGTTGGTGATGGCGGAGATCTTGTTGGGGTTGGGCTCGATGCCTCGGGCGCTAACGATGTAGCCCAGGAGTATGCTGGATGGAACTTCAAAGATGCACTTTGAAGGGTTCAACTTCCATCTGTACCTTTTTAGGTTGGCGAAAGTTTCTTCAAGTTCGGCGATGAGATTATCGACGGTCTTGGACTTGAGGACCACATCATTGATGTATGCTTCGATGTTGCGGCCAATCTGTTGATCGAGGCACATCTGGATGGCCCTTTGGTAGGTTGCCCCGATGTTCTTGAGTCCGAAGGACATGGTGGTATAGCAATACGCACCGAAAGGCGTGATGAACGACGTCTTGATCTGGTCATTTTCCTTGAGGGATATTTGGTGATAGTAGGAGTAACAATCAAGGAAGGAGAGCAGTATGTAGCCGGCGGTGGATCTACAACCTCATCTATCCAAGGCAGACTGAAGGGGTCTTTAGGGCAGTGTTTGATGAGATTAGTGTAATCAATGCACATTCTCCATTCTTTATTCTTTTTTTGAACAAGAACAAGGTTTGCTAAACACTCAGGATGATACACTTCTTTTATAAAGCCGGCAGCTTGGAGCCATTTTATTTCTACCCAAATAGCCTCCTCCTTGTCTGGCGTGAATCATCAGAGTTTCTGCTTGATTAGTTTGGCGGTCGGTGAGACATTCAAGGAGTGCTAGATCTTCTCCCATGGTACCCCCGGCAAGTCTGTAGGTTTCCAAGCAAACACGTCGGCGTTGGCACGTAGGAAGGAGACAAGCGCGCTTTCCTATTTGGGGTCAAGGTGAGCCCCAATCTTCATGGTTTTGGAGGGGTTGTCGAGGCCGAGGCTGATATGGCAGGGGCTGATCCTGATCTTTCGATGAGAGGATGGGGTAACTTTGATTTGGGGAAGGATTCGATGTTGGCTGTCTGACTACAACATCCAGCAGGGTTGCTGCGCCTTAGCAACAGGTACACCGACTCCAATTCGTTGTTGTTCTTGTTGTGACAAGAACAACCCTGAACCTACAAGCAATCGAGAACAAGCAAGAACAAGATAAACAAGAAACAACTCACAGATCTGAATCAGGACACGAATTTGGGGTTCTGAATCAAGTAAATCAGGTGGTCTAGCCAACACACGCGTTTACAAGGAAGTAGCTGAAGTCAAACTTGCATCTGAACAAAACCCACCCTCAAATGGTGGCCGCTACATGTCTTTTATAGTGGGAAACAGCCAGGAGGCGTGGGAGGGTGGAAACCCTAAATTAGAATGGCACCTAGTGGGCTTTACTTGATAAGTGGTTCTTAGCCCATGACTGGAGGTCCGAACGTCTTTTCATTGATTCTACTCATCTCCGGTGGAGTCTGGCCATGAGGTTGAATCCATGTGAAAATAGACATCAAGATCTTTCCAATGAGTACTCATGGGCCTTCAACAACATCCGTAGTCAAGAGTTATGATCAAATCAATCTGGTGCTGCTACGATGTCCAAACGTGCACTTCGAATGTTTAGTATGGTCTTCTTGTTGTTTACACCAGCATCCGCTTGATGGTTATCTTGGTGACCTTGCACCCAGGTAGTTCCTTCCATCTTCCTAAGCATAAGGAAATCATCACAAGGATTTAGTAGTACCCCATCCGGAGAAGAAATTGTTTGGACAGCGAGGAACGACTTTACCTGATAATTAAGTTCTTGTGCTTTAGCTCGAGTCATTGGCCCTTGTTGTGCAATAGGTATGGTTGTATCCAAGGAAGAGATGTCCTCATCATCCTCCCCTTCTTGCATTTGAGTCGTCCTCGACTCACATTCATTCTCTTCCCCTAAGTACGGCTTCAAATCTGTAATGTTAAACGTGGGGCTAACCCCAAAATCTGTAGGTAACTCAAGTTTGTATGCATTATCATTAATCCTTTCTAACACTTTGAAAGAACCATCTACTCTAGGCAGCAACATAGACTTCCTCAAATTAGGGAACCTATCTTTTCTCAAATGTAACCAAACTAGATCACTAGGTTCAAAAGTGACATGTTTCTTTCCTTTACTACCAGCAAGTTTATATTTTGCATTCATGCACTCTATATTCTCCTTAGTGGTCTCATGTAGTTTTAAAATCAGTCCAGCATGTTTATTTGCATCAACATTGACCCTCTCCGAGGTTGGAAGGGGTAAAAGATCAATAGGAGCACGAGGCAAAAACCCATAAACAATCTCAAAAGGGCATTTCTTAGTAGTAGAATGATGTGAACGATTATAAGCAAACTCAACATAAGGTAAGCACTCTTCCCACAATTTTATGTTCTTCTCAGAACAGCCCTAAGCATGGTTGATAAAGTTCTATTTACAACCTCAGTTTGCCCATCCGTTTGGGGATGACAAGTGGTGAAAAATAAAAGCTTAGTCCCCAACTTAGCCCACAAAGTCCTCCAAAAATGGCTACGAAACTTTGTATCACGATCAGAAACAATGGTGTTTGGTACACCATGCAAGCGGAAGATCTCACGAAAGAACAAGTCAGCCACATGTGCAGCATCATCACTCTTATGGCATGGTATGAAATGAGCCATCTTAGAAAATCTATCCACCACAACAAAGACACTATCTCTCCCCTTCTTTGTTCTAGGTAGCCCTAAAACAAAGTCCACAGAAATATCCTCCCAAGGCGCACTAGGAACAGGTAGAGGCATATACAAACCATGAAGATTAAGGCGTGACTTAGCTTTTTGGTATGTTGTGCAGCGAACAATGAACCTTTCCACGTCTCTCCTCATCTTGGGCCAAAAGAAATGATCAGCAAGGATGTCCTCCAATTTCTTCACATGAAAATGTCCCATCAGCCCTCCTCCATGCGCTTCCTGCAATAATAACAAACGCACAGAGCTAGCTGGAATGCATAGCTTGTTAGCTCTAAAGACAAACCCGTCGGTGAGAACGAATCTATTCCATGTTTTTCCCTCTTGGCAATTCAGCAATACATCTTTGAAATCATTGTCATGTGCATATTGTTCCTTAATAGTTTCCAAACCAAAGATTTTAAAGTCATGTTGTGAAAGCATGGTGTAACATCTAGACAAAGCATCAACAATTATATTTTCCTTCCCCTTTTTGTGTTTGATGACATAAGGAAAGGACTCGATGAATTCAACCCACTTGGCATGTCTACGGTTCAGTTTTGCTTGACTACGGATGTGTTTCAAAGATTCATGATTAGAATGTATGACAAACTCTTTGAGCCATAAATAATGCTGCCATGTTTCCAAAGTCCGAACTAGAGCAAGCAATTCCTTATCATAAGTAGAATAGTTCAAACTAGGGACACTCAACTTTTCACTGAAATATGCCATAGGTTTTCCCTCTTGTAACAGCACACCACCCAACCCAATTCCACTAGCATCACATTCAAGCTCAAAGGTTTTGTTCAAATCAGGAAGTTGGAGCAAAGGTGCGTGTGTTAACTTATCTTTTAGCGTGTCGAATGCATTCCTGTGTGCTACAGCCCAAGTGAATGCCACACCCTTCTTGGTGAGCTCATGTAGCGGGGCTGCAATGGTGCTAAAGTCTCTCACAAAGCGGCGATAGAACCCAGCAAGTCCTAGAAAACTTCTTATTTGTGTGATCATAGTGGGAACTAGCTAGCTATGAATTGCCTCGACCTTGGCTTGATCAACTTCAATACCCTACGGGGTCACAACATAGCCAAGGAAAGAGACTCGATCTGTGCAAAATGTGCACTTCTCAAGATTACCAAATAATTGAGCATTACGTAAAGCATCAAAAATAGCACGTAAATGATCAAGATGTTCCTCCAAAGTTTTGCTATATATCAGAATGTCATCAAAATATACCACCACAAATCTGCCAATGAAAGCACGTAAAACTTCATTCATTAATCTTATGAAAGTGCTAGGTGCATTAGTGAGGCCAAAAGGTATGACTAACCACTCATATAGACCGAACTTGGTTTTAAATGCTATTTTCTATTCATCTCCTAACTTCATGCGAATCTGGTGGTAACCACTACGCAAATCAATTTTAGAGAACATAATTGAGCCGCTCAATTCATCAAGCATATCATCTAGTCTAGGAATTGGATGATGATATCTAATTGTGATATTATTAATCACTCTACAATCCACACACATGCGTCAGGATCCATCTTTCTTAGGAACTAAAAGTACGGGAACAGCGCAAGGGCTAAGAGACTCATGCACATAACCTTTGTTAAGCAATTCTTGCACTTCGCGCTGTATATCTTTAGTTTCCTCTGGGTTGGTCCTATAAGGAGCACGATTTGGCAAGGAGGCCCTAGGAATGAGGTCAATCTAGTGCTCAATTCCCCCAATTGGTGGCAGTCTCGGTGGTACGTCCTTTGGGAAAACATCGGCGTACTCCTGCAAAAGGTTAGTGACAATAGGAGGCAAAGAAATAGGAGTATCCTCAAGTGAAAACAAAGTTTCTTTGCAAACCAAAGCATATCATGTAGTAGTGCAAGTATCAATCTCTTCCAAATCAGATTTGGTAGCAAGAAAACAGGAACCCTTCAACTTAATCTCATTTTTCTTATCATGAACAGATTTAGTGTTTCTCTTTTTATGTTGCTCAAGTTCCTTAGCCACAATCTGATTTTCACTCTTAACATGCTCCTTAGTGTTCAACTTTCTAGCTCTGGCAATTTCATCTTTCATAATATCCCGAGGAGACATAGGATGTAACACAAGCTTCTTTCCATTATGCACAAAAGAATATTGATTGGTTCTACCATGATGCATAGAGTCTGTATCAAACTGCAATGGTCTACCTAACAACATAGAACATGCTTGCATAGGTACAACATTGTAGTCAATGGAATCATGATAAGAGCCGATTGCAAAATTGACTCGTACCAACCGTGTTACCTTTACATTGCCGCTGTCGTTGAACCACTGAATGTTGTAAGGTTGGGGGTGTGGTCGGGTATCCAAAGCCAGCTTCTCCACCATCTCTAAGCTTGCCAAGTTGTTGCAGCTCCCTCCATCAATGATTACACGACATGAACGCTCCTGTACCACACACTTTGTTTGGAACAAGGTGTGGCGCTGATTCTGTTCACCTTCTCCATTTGTGCACTGAACACTCGTTGCACAATGAGGCACTCATAACGATCTGCATGTTCAGCTCCAATGTGTTCTTCAACTAGGTTCTCATCTCCACCTGCATGGTCAGCGGCAAGCAAAGCATATGTTTTGTCATCCAAATCACTAGCAGAGGAATATTCACCATCATGTCACACGATCAGAACACGCTTGCTTGGGCAGTCCCGTCTCACATGTCCATAACCCTTGCATTGCAAGCACTAAATATCTCATGTTCTTCCCATAGAAGCAACGGAAGAAGAACTCTTGGCTGTTGGAGCTGCTGTTCCATTTGTTGGTTCAGCCGGGCCCGCTGATGAATTTGATGGAGAAGGGTGTTGTTTGTTGTTTGAAGGAGATGGAGCAACTACTCGTGTCGACGGTGCAGTAGCAGGTTTTGGTGTCCAAGAGTTAGCATGACCTATAGAAAAGTTAGTCCTCATGCTAGCTCGACGTCCCTGCGCTTCCCGTTCAGCCTTACAAGCAAGATGAAATAAACGATCGATTGAATTATATTCCTTGTAAGCTAAAATGTCCTGAATTTCTCGGTTCAAACCACCTACAAATCTAGCCATTGCTGCATCCTTAGTTTCTACCAAACCACAACGAAGCATACCAGTTTGCAATTCCTGATAATATTCCTCTACAGATTTATTCCCTTGCCTAAATTGCTGCAACCTATGCAACAAATCACATGCATGTTATGAAGGAACAAATCTTGCTCTCATGACCCTTTTCAAAGCATCCCAGGTCTGAGGAGTATTGTTTGGATTAGTGTGGCAATACTCACTCCACCAAATAGAAGCAAAATCAGTAAACTCACTAGTTGCAGCCCTAACCCATTTATTTCTAGGGAAATCATGACAAGCAAACTTCTGATCAGCAGCTAGTTCCCATGTAAGGTATGCATCAGGATCATATTTCCCATCAAAAGATGGCATGGTGAACTTAATTTTACCCAAAGAATCATCATTGTCATGTACCTCTCGGCGTGGCGGCCTAGCACCCATTCCACGGCAATTACGGTGCAGTTCACGACGGTGTTGAGCATCCACCTCATCATCATGCTCGGTGTCTCCTACATAGACATCATCATTCTCGGCTGAAACACTACCCACACTACCATCATTGCGGTGGTGTTGATGTGCACGGTTACATCCTCCATCTTGCATTCTCTCAAGTCTAACCAAAATAGCAGCAAGAGAAGTGTTCACTTCTCCAATGGAAACCTCCATCGCAGCAAGCCTTTGGTTGGTGCCAATTTGAGTTGCCTCTAATTGCCCAAGGTGCTCATTGGTAACATGAACGTCCTCTTCGAGGCCTTCAGTGCATAACCTCATACGGCGCTCGAAGTCATGTATGATGCCCCTTGTGCGTGGTGAGTGTGCATGTTGCCCCTGCTCATCCTCACCATTTCCTGACATGGTTAGTGAACAGCAGCAATAACACAAGAAGGTGCTCGAATAACAAAAGAAAACTAAGTAATGGCTGATTCTATTCCTCTCAAACTTGCTTAACCAAGTTCTTACTTGTTCTTACCACACTTGCAGGAGGTGTTGTCAGCCAGCAAGAACAACAACTATTGTGGCAGCGAATGTAAACCTGTGATGTTGTAGTTAAATTTGTGGAGCCATAGGTGGCTAGAAACAAATTCAAGGGATAGCAGGAACCACGTTAGCCAAAACAAATTGAATAATCGTTCAACGATGATATTGTGCTGGTCCTAGGTTGAACCATTCTAGAGACGCGAGCCTAGACACAAACGTAGCCACCGGACACCAACAACACAACACAAGCGAAGTGGAAAATAATAACTGTTGAAACCCTTTCTTCTATCTTTCTTGCTTCATTTCTTTTTCTGATTTTTTTACCCCTTTTTCTATTTTTTTCACCTACAGTACAACTCTCAAGTTTTGCAACCAGAAATTGAGAGCAAACAATTCACAACATACAATTTATTTTTTTGACTAGGGGTACAAAAATTGAACTTGCACAAGAGAACAAGCACAAACACTCTTTTTCTTTGAATCGAGGAACTAAGATATGCTAATCAAATCACAACGCGTGGAAAACTTTAGGGAGCTCCATGTTTGAATAGGGGGATGTTTGGAATGCAGCGGAGATGGTATGGAGATGATGGTGGTGGAGGATCTGGTGGTTCTTGTGGAGGCAAAAAGGTGGGACTGGTGGTAATAGCAGCGGTGGATCTGGTGGTGAAAAAAACATGAATAGAACTCAAAACTTTAATGGATTAAACACTAGAACCAGCAACTCAACCAATCGATGCAACAGAAAACTCAACAAGTAAGGACTATGCAGAACAGCAAGGCACAAACTTGTCTTAGGGATTTCAGTTCTATCCTTTTTGGGGGGGGAGTTTTGTGGACTGTAGGTAGATAAAAGGGATGGGTAGATACTCTCACCGATTAACCTTGCTCTGATTACCGCATCATATGGCAGGGGTTGATCCTGATCTTTCAATGAGAGGATGGGGTAACTTCGATTTGGGGAAGGATTCGACGTTGGCTGTCCGACTACAACATCCAGTAGGGTTGTTGTGCCTTAGCAACAAGTACACCGACTCCGATTTGTTGTTGTTCTTGCCGTGCCAAGAATAACCCTGAACCTGCAAGCAATCGAGAACAAGCAAGAATAAGACAAACAAGAAACAACTCACGGATCTGAATCATGACATGAATTTGGGGTTCTGAATCAAGTAAATCGGGTGGTCTAGCCGACACACATGTTTACAAGGAAGTAGCTGAAGCTAAACTTGCATCTGAACAAAACCCACCCTCAAATGGCAGCTGTTACATGTCTTTTATAGTGGGAAACAGCCAGGAGGCGTGGGAGGGTGGAAACCCTAAATTACAATGGCCCCAAGTGGGCTTTACTTGATAAGTGGTTCTCAGCCCATGACTGGAGGTCTGAACATATTTTCGTTGATTCTGCTCGTCTCCGGTGGATTCTGGCCATGAGGTTGAATCCATGTGAAAATAGACATCAAGATCTTTCCAATGAGTACTCATGGGCCTTCAACAACATCCGGAGTCGAGAGTTATGATCAAATCAATCTGGTGCTGCTACGATGTCCAAACGTGCGCTTCGAATGTTTAGTATGGTCTTCTTGTTGTTTACACCAGCATCCGCTTGATGGTTATCTTGATGACCTTGCACCCAGCTAGTTCCTTCCATCTTCCTAAGCATAAGGAAATCATCACAAGGATCTAGTAGTACCCCATCCGGAGAAGAAATTGTTTGGATAGCGAGGAACGACTTTACCTGATAATTAAGTTCTCGTGCTTTAGCTCGAGTCATTGGCCCTTGCTATGCAATAGGTATGGTTGCACCCAGCTAGTTTCTGCTTGATCAGTTTGGCAGTCAGCGAGACATTCAAGGAGTGCTCAATCTTCTCCCGTGGTAACCCCGGCATGTTTGCAGGTTTCCATGTAAACACGTCAGCGTTGGCACGTAGGAAGGAGACGAGCATGCTTTCCTATTTGGGGTCGAGGTGAGCCCCAATCTTCACGGTTTTGGAGGGGTCGTTGAGGCCAAGGCCGATCTCCTTGGTTTCTTTGGACTTGGCTGAGGCGCGAGGAGGCTCTAGCGATGGGATCTCCAGGTCATCGGCGGGCACCATCTTGGCATCGGTGACCACACTGGCCATCTAGATGGAGAGGTTGGTAGCTTCAGCGAGGGCGAGACACTCTGTCTCGTAGGCGTAGGTGATGGAGAGGCTGGCCCATAGGGCTAGGGCTCCTACAGGCAAAGGCATCTTCAGCACTAGATATGCGTAGTGCAGTACGGCCATGAACTTAGCCAGAGTTGGCTGACCAAGTGTGGCGTGGTAGGCGGTGTTCAAGTCAGCGACATAAAAGTTGATGTGCTCGACGTAGTAGTTGCTAGCCATGCCGAACTGTACTGGTAGGGTGATCTCTACAAGCGGTTTGGATGGCCTGCCAGGTACCACACCCTAGAAGGAGGAGTCGGAGGTTGTGAGATCTCCTATCCCAAGGCCTAGCTCCTTTAGGGCTCCGGCAAAGAGGAGGTTCAGAGCGCTCCCGCCGTCGACGAGCACTTTTCTAAAAAGTACTTTCTGGACGGTTATATCAAGGACGAGGGGGAAATGCCCTATGTAAGGGATGCCCGCCCACTGGTCGGCCCTGCTGAAGGTGATGGGGACCTCAGACCAGGGGCGATAACTGGGGTTGGCGACGGGGCCTTCTGCGCTGACGGCGAGCACTAGAATTTGGAAGAAAGATTGCAGGAACTTGAAATCTCCCAAGATCATGTCATCAAGGAATCGATTACATAAAGGTTGGTATCAACTGATTCGAATGCAGCACTAGAATCGACTCTCTTCAGATGGTGCTAGCAGATAACTATAATAGCTACAATTGGCGTCAGGAAAAAACATGTTGGACTCTACAAAAAGGGAAAGATTAGGGTCCAAGTTATCTTAAATTAGGAATGTTGTCTCTTAGGCCAAAAGTTATAATGAGTCGTGCTTAAATAGGATTCATGCGTAGGTTCTGGGTATAAATATTGGACCCTGGCTATTGTAAAGATCAACCAATCAATCATATACAAGTTACTAACTTTTTCGGCTCTGGCCACCCCTTAGGAGTAGGTGTAGAGTAGATCTCGGCGAGTTCTTCAGCGGGTAGGGCTGCATCAGTCTAGCCGACCTCTGACTTGTCTGTAAGTACCATCATGGCTTATACTTCTGTTCGTACGGCTGCATCGATCCGATTGACCTCCACTACGACTCTGGTATAAGCTAGTTATCGACTCTTGTCTAGTTCAAGTACGACTGCATCGATCTGGTCGACCTCCATTGCTCAAACTAGATTAAGGTCAAGTTATCAACTCTATCTAAGGGTGGCGTCCTTCGGATAGATTCATTAAGTTACCGATATTGCTTATTGCTTTCATTATTTAGTTAATTACAGCAATATCACTTTGCCCGATTGGGATTGATCTATATCAGCTTATATCCTGTTTAACCCATCATTTATTAATCTAAACTGATCTAATCTGCACCTTAAACGATGAGTTATGTTTTATCGGCTGTTTTATGTCAATCTTGATCATGCATAGTGTGCGGTTAAGGCATGCCTGGTCTTGAATAGATCTACCGGCTAACAAAAACCGCTCCATGGCCCGTTATCACGGCCTATGTGATTCTGCCTCACACCCCACTATTAGCACCGTGGAGCGGGGACCGTTATTTGGTAGATTCATTCCTAATAGGGCATGACCTTAACTGTGCGCTAAGCCTGAATCGGCTATTTTAGCCGATATCGAGTGTTTCACATATACAGTTCATGCCATGAGACCGTTGAAGTAATGGTAGGTTGAAGGACATGTTAGCCCCATGATCTTATTTTTGTGTTATGGCCTGCATGATTCTGCCTCATGCCCCACTAATATTAGTAATAAGTTAGGTCATCAAATCTATTGTTGTTTCTATGGCCTGCATGATTCTGCCTCATGCCCCACTGGTCATAGCGATAGATGAGATCTAATATGTTCAATAGATTTATCTCTATTAAATGGTTAAATGATGATGAGCTGTTTCTTTTATATAAAAAGAGATTCGGTGACTTGCAGTCATTGGCTTAGCATAAACTGATTAGTGTTGACATCCTGTTGCCATTGACTAATATTTGTCTAAATAATGATATTCATCTTGAATGATAACCGATTTTTTCTTCCATAATTCCATGAGCTTTAATTGATTTATTCTTATGAGTATGTTGGAATCGGCTATTTAGTCGATCTCCTTCCACATCAGCTCTCAAAGTCGCACATTCGGAAGTGTCTGGCAACACCAGCATGTTCCACTTTAAATTACTGATAAACTTTCTCTCCTTGTCAATTGCAGGGTCAAATTAACTAGCACGTCTCGGGAGGAGTATGCAGGATCGACCACCCCTGCATTGAAGCCAGGCGGATCTACAGCTCCATTGAGCAGACCCTTCCGGCTTGCTCGTGTGCCCGGCATGAGACGAATTTTTGTGCCGACACACGTTCTGGAATGTCCGGTGGGACTCCACAATCGTCATGGTGGCATACAATAACAACGACATCCTTATGGTACCTTATGAAGACCTACCTGATGGAGATAAAGATGTCATCAGCAAGGCTATAGAAGAATTTCAGAACAAGTGTTTGTTGTCCTACACCAAAACACGTGACAATACAATTGTTCAGAAATATCCACTACCAAGAGTTCTGTTGCATGGGTAGACAGATGCAAATGAGACTGAAGATAGGCGTTTCTTTATGGAAGCTATAAACAAATCTGTTCATGATGCCATATCAAACCATAATGAAATTTTCTTGAACACATTCCACAACACCATGGAGATGTTTCATGGGTTTCCAGTTAATTAGGTTGGACTGGCTTATTACAACATTCCACATCCGTCGACCCAGGGGACTAATCAAGTCAGTATCAACCATCAAGAATCGGCACCAGCTGTTAATGATGATGTCCAGGTAGTTCAGAGTTCATCTGAGCAAGCTCAAGGTACTACTACGAATCAGATACAGTATAATCCTAGATCGTTAGTGCGGCATATGCAACAGCCGGCAGGGCAAGTTCAGAACCAGATGATTAATTTTGGCACATCAGGCCACATACTGTCATTGGCTCAAAAAATAGCACCATCAATTCAAAGGATTCATAGAGATATAGATCCTCATGTCTACAATCAAAGACTTCAAGCAGTAAACTAGCAAAGGACCCAACAGATAGAGATTCCACAGCGGTATCATCATGGCATAAATTATAACAACCTTCACATGCTGAATCTAGGGTATCACGGCACACGGGATTTCAATCCACAGATGGGTCAGCAAGTGTAGAGAAATCCAAATTCACATGCTGATGAGTTGTTGCTAAAGGTGACCGAGATGATGAAGAATCAGTTCGGTCTAAAGCCAAAAGGGCTGACCTTCTCGTACAAACGCCCATATTCAGAATGGTATGATTTGGTCGCTCTTCCTACAAATTACAGGCTTTCAGAGTTTGCTAAGTTCACTGGCCAAGACAGCACAAGCACAATAGAACATGTCAATCGGTATCTTACATAGTTGGGCGAAGCATCCATTGAGAGGCCCATCGAGTTCGTTTCTTCTTGTTCCTATCAGGGCCAGCATTCACTTGGTTTTCATCACTGCTAGTCAACTCCATTGCCAATTGCGCTAACCTAGAAATGAAATTTCATACATATTTTTATATTGGGACTGGAGAAAAGAAGATTACCGATTTGACAACTATAAGGCAGAAAACTAACGAATCAGGCACTGAGTTTCTTCAGAGGTTCCGAGAGACTACAAATTTGTGCTTCTCATTAAATTTGGCTGATGATGAGCTAGCTGCTTTGACCGTTCAAGGGATGCTGCCAACATGGAAAGAAAAGCTCCTGGGACAAGAATTTGACATCTTGGGTCAATTGGCTCAACGAGTGGTGGCGCTCAATAGCCAATTCCAGAGTATGCGTACATATACCCGATTCCAGAAGAGTACCACAGTGGTCGAAGCTTATAATCCATATTCAGTCAATGACGGCTATGAAGATGAAGAAGAAGAGGTTGCCGTGGCTGAATGGAATTGGGGCAAAAAGACAGTAATGGTGCCAAATTCTTAGGGAAGAGGAGACGAGGAGAGCTATGACTTTGACGACACAAAATCAGACAAGCTCTTCAATTTCTTGCTTTAGAAGGGACATATCAAGTTGCCCGATAATCATGTTATGTTGTCCCCTGATCAATTGAAAAACAAGAAGTTCTACAAGTTTCACAACGCTACGTCTCATTCTACTAATGAATGCAGAGTTTTTCGGCAGCATATACAGAGAGCTATTCAGCAAGGGAGGCTCAAATTTGATACACCTCGGAAGATGAAAGTTGATGATAACCCTTTCCTAGGAGATCAAAACATGGTCGATGCTAAGCTTCTCAAAGGAAAGACTAAGGTCCTGACATCAACCAAGTCAAGAGAAACTGGAACAGTCGATCCTGAGATGCAAATATCGGCTGACGAATACAGAGAAATTAAAAGACATCGTGACAAGCAAAAGAGCCGATATGAACAGGGAGAAACGTCAAAGGATGGGGTGACAAAGCCGCGGGTTATATCTCGAATTTTGTTGAATAAATGGCAGCGGCAGAAGGAAAAGGATTATCAGCGTTGGTTAGAAGAGCAAGAATACCATCGTCAACGAGAAAAAGAGAGGTATGAAAGAAAGCAAGCTGAGTCACATTGGAAATGTCCTTTCTTTAGACATTGCTAGAACGAAGGTTTGAAATTGCCTAACAGAAATAATTGTCTAGAGTGTAGCGATCAATATTGGGAGTTTAGGCAATCTCAAGCCAACTGCTAGTCTATCCATGCTCAAGATGCATATCATCATAATAACATGGATTGGAGATAAAAAATGGAAGTGTTCATGATTGTCTTGGAAAATGAGTTGTTGATCAAAACTAGGTTGATTATGAAAGTAATGAAGAGGAATGTGTTTGGTAGGAAGGCCAATGGTGTCCAGGAGGTTTAACAAGAAGCTAGAAGAGAAGAGTGCAACACCTAAGGAATAGAGAGCTGGAACAGGCTCAGGCATCTAGTAAACCTCAAGTATGACATGCTAAGCAAACAGCCGATAGAAGGCAACCATCGGCTAATATTCAAATGGCTTTTCTGTTGCCATCAGAGTTCAAAGCTCCAACAGATCAAGAAGTTTACTCAGATTTTGATGAATCGGAGTATGAGCAGATAGTTGCCAAGTTGATAGTTATACAACAAGCAATATTTGATAAACTGGTCAAGCATCGGCACTTAAAGGCTTTATATGTAAAAGGTTTTATTGATGGGAAGCCGATGAACAAGATGTTGGTGGACAGAGGTGCTTTTATCAATCTCATGTCTTACACCACTTTTTGTAAACTTGGCAAGGGACCAGGAGATTTGATTGAAACCGATATGATGCTTAAGGACTTTGGAGGTAATATGTCTAAGACCTGGGGGGCAATGAACGTCGAATTGACAATCGGGAGTAAGACTCTGCTCACCACATTCTTTGTCATCGATGGAAAAGGGTCATTCAGTTTACACCTTGGTCATGATTGGATTCATGCAAACTATTGTGTGCTATCAACCATGCATCAGTATTTAATCCAATGGCATGGAGATGATGTCGAGCTGGTTCGCACTGACGAGTCTGTGAGTATCGCAACAGCCGATCTAGTCTTTTGGGAGCTAGTAGACTTTGAATGCTTTTCTAGCAAGTTATGGAAGGGAGGCTTCATTAGGGTCAATAATGGAAGCCAACAGCCGATCCAAGCAGTCGGCTTTAGAAATTTGTTTTAATGGATAATCCAATAGATGGTACAGATGGCAAACTAAGACATGGTTTCACGTCGGCCGATGAATTAGAAGAGGTGGATATTGGTTCTAGAGATAGGCCTAGGCCGACGTATGTAGGTGCCAAGTTGGATCCTGAGTATAAGCAAGAGTTAGTAGGTTTATTAAAGGAATTTAAAGATTGTTTTGCTTGGGAGTATTATGAGATGCCCCATCTGGATCGATCGATTGTTGAGCATCAATTGCCAATCAAACCTGGATATCGGCCATTTAAACAAGCTTCAAGGAGATTCAACCCAAATATACTTGATGATCTGAAGAAGGAGACTGAAAGGTTACTGGAAGCAAAGTTTATCTGACCGTGCCGATATGCAGAGTGGATATCGAATGTTGTCCCTGTGTACAAGAAGAATAGGAAGTTAAGAGTTTGCATCGATTTCAGATATCTGAACAAGGCCACACCCATGGATGGTTATCCGATGCCGATAGCTGATATGTTGGTGGGCGCAGCAGCCGGAAACAAGGTTATTAGCTTCACGGATGACAATGCAGGATATAACCAAATTTTCATGGCTGAGGAAGACATAGCAAAGACTGCTTTCAGGTGCCCTAGCGCAATCGGCTTATTTGAGTGAGTTGTAATGACCTTTGGTCTGAAGAATGTCCGTGCAACTTATCAAAGGGCAATGAATTATATTTTTCATAAGTTGATCGGCAGGATTGTTGAAATCTACATTGATGATGTGATGATAAAATCCAAGGGGTACAAAGAGCATCTAGTTGATTTGTGGGAGACTTTGGAATGCACAAGAAAGCATGGTCTAAAGATGAATCCTAATAAATGTGCCTTTGGAGTATCAGCTGGACAATTCTTGGGTTTTTGGTCCATGAGAGAGATATTGGTCGGTCAGAAAAGCATGAAAGCAATCGACGAAGCAGTACCCCCGACTAGTAAAACAGAGTTACAATCTTTGCTTGGTAAAATTAATTTTATCAGGAGATTCATTTCAAATTTGTCAGAGAGAGTTCTGTCGTTTTCTCCCTTGTTGAGGTTAAAAAATGATCAAGAATTTAAATGGGGTGATGTGCAACAAAAGGCGTTTGAGGAGATAAAGGAATATATGAAATGTCCACCTGTGCTGGTCCCTCCTCAGCAAGGTAAGCCTTTTAAGTTGTACATATCGGCTGATGACAAAACAATTGGATCAGCCTTGATGCAAGAGTTTCAAGGAAAAGAGCGGGTTGTTTTCTATCTGAGTAGAAGACTCCTGGATCCAGAAACGAGATATTCTCCCACTGAAAAGTTATGCTTGTGCTTATATTTCTCTTGCACTAAGTTGCGACACTACTTATTATCGGCTGAGTGTACGGTTGTTTCCAAGGCTGATGTGATCAAGCACATGTTATCAATGCCAATACTGAATGGGAGAGTGGGAAAGTGGATTCTCACGTTATTGGAGTTTGACTTGAGGTACGAATCGCCTAAAGCAGTCAAAGGGCAAGTAATGACTGATTTCGTCACCCAGCATCATAAACCAAGCATTGATTATGTAGAGCCGGTACCTTGGATGTTATTCTTTGATGCATCATCATGCAAGCAAGGTGGTGGCATTGGTATTGTTATTATTTTGCCTCGGTGGGCAAGTTTTGAGTTTGCTTTTCCAACTGAACCAATGATTACCAACAACCAAGCAGAATATGAAGCTATTCTTAAGGGGCTTCTACTTCTTCATGAAGTAAAGGCCAGAGCAATTGAAGTATTTGGAGATTCACAGTTAATTATTAATCTGTTGATCGGCCTACATGAGTGCAAAGAAGATACTCTGAGGGGATATTATGATGAGTGTCAAAGGTTGCTCGAAGAGTTTCCTCATGTCTCTTTTCAACATATTCTGAGGGCACAAAATCAAGAGGCTAATCGTTTAGCTCAAAGCGCTTCAGGTTATCGAGTCCTTCAAGAAGTCTTGAGTAGTGAAACCTTGAGTAATGATTGGAGAATTGAAATAGACGACTACCTTAGGAATCCAACATGGAAAGTTACCAGAAAGCTAAGGTATAAATCGACTAAGTATGTTTTACTAAATGATCAGTTATATTATAAAACAGTCGATGGGGTGTTGCTCAAATGCTTAAATCAAGAGGAAGCTAAGGTGTTGATGGGTGAGGTGTATGAAGGGATATGTGGAGCTCATCAATCGGCTTATAAGATGAAATGGATTATTCATAGAACTAGATATTTCTGGCCAACAATATTGGAAGACTGTTTTGAATATTACAAGGGGTGCGAGGACTGTCAGCATTTTGGTAATGTCCAGAAATCGCCTGCATCAGCCATGAATCCAATAATCAAACCATGGTCGTTTTGAGGTTGGCGAATTGATTTTTGGCTAGATTTTTCTGCCCTCAAGCAAAGGACATATGTTCATATTGTTAGCAACAGATTACTTCACTAAATGGGTTGAGGCAATTCCTTTGAAGATGGTAACCTCAAAGAACATGGTTGATTTTGTCAAGGAGTATATTGTGTATCGTTTTGGGATTCCTCAAACTATAACTACCGATCAAGGAACAATGTTCACATCAGAAGAGTTTAGAGATTTTGCTGCCAGCATGGGAATCAAGCTACTAAATTCTTCTCCTTACTATGCTCAGGCTAATGGCCTGGCAGAGGCGTCCAATCAGATTATGATTAAGCTGATCAAGAAAAAGATTGAGGAACAGCCAAGGAAGTGGCATTCAACACTTAATGAGGCACTATGGGTATATAGGATGGCCTATCATGGATCGATTAAAATGTTGCCTTATGAACTTGTGTATGGCCATAATGCAGTCCTTCCTTGGGAAGTTCAGACTGGATCGAGGCGTGTTACATTACAAAATGATTTGTCAGTCGAAGTCTACAAGAATCTTATGATAGATGACTTAGAGGACTTGAGCTGCTTTCAGCTACATGCTCTTGAAAATATCGAAGCCAATAAACTAAGGGTTGTAAAATATTACAATAAAAAGGTCAAGAGTAAGCAATTTTCTGAAGGAGACTTGGTCTGGAAAGTGAAATTGCCGATCGGGTCAAAGGACAGCAAGTTCGGCAAATGGTCACCTAATTGAGAAGGACCCTATCGGATCAAACGTTGTGCGCCTGGTAATGCTTATATTTTGAAAATGCTAAGAGGAGAGGAAGAATTTGGCAGAGCAATCAATGGGAAATATCTAAAGAAATATTACCCTAGCGTTTGGATTAATACTTGATAACCGATTTGTTCAGTCGTCGGCCCTAATAGCCGATACCAGAATGGTATCGCCTCTAGTGCAAAAATAAAACCCAAAGGGCTAGAAGCCGATACGATGTGTATCACCTATAAGAGCAAAGCAAACATGGATAGATTGATGCATGGAATATGAAGTACAAAGCAAAAAGAAAAAATCACTCTAGATGGAGAAATTGTTTGCTAAATATCACCTATTACAAACTATAGGCCAGAAAACACTTTGGTTACTATATCATCGACCTGGGAAATAAGGGCTACAGAGTTGGCGGTGCCAAAGAAATCCTCAACCAGGCGCTCATGATCCCTAGGGTGCACCGTGGCTGGAAAACCATGGGGAAGAAGCCATAGTTTGTGGCCAGAACGGGCTTGCGTTGCAGCCAACTCCATGGCAGCACCATGACGAACGCCATGCAAGGTGACCTCCCTAACACGGTTCAGGATGTCGTGCAGGTGAACCATCGGGACGGCGCCTCTGGCGTTGACGAATCCCGCCGCATACTCCGTAGCCAATCGGAGGCTTTCCAGCTGAGCGGACAAATCTAAAAAGATTCAAAGGGGAGATGATCAGAATCTTGAAGACGAAATTGAGAGGAAACAAAAGTTATGATAGATATCTCACTCGTGATTCTGGCGTCGGCCTTGACCAACTTATCCTCCACCGAATCGGCCTCGGGAGACGATCAGCATTGGACCCTGGCTAGAGCCGATTCTACGAGGAAGAGACAATCAGCGAGATTCTAGCCATGCCTATCGATGGAGGCGAGCAAGTTGTCGTTGTCAACCCACCTCCTCGGATAGCAGGGGAGCTGGTGGCAAGCTGTTGAGGAAGAGAACCTTGAAGGCTGAATGGAGTCGGCCCTATGCCCCGACACAGTGAAAGCATCACGAGTTGCACCCTCTTGGTGATGAAGGCGCTAGCGTGATGTCGCAGCTCCATTGAGGGCCTCCTCAGCAGACCTCTTGTTGTTCTCCATGATCTCAAGCCTATGGGAAAGTAGAAACTACACTAAAGATACGAAAGGTTTGAGACGAAGTAGGATGTTTTTCGATCCACGGCCATGGCCCGTATATATAGCCCGGGAAGGTGAGAAGATAGATTTCGTCGGGGATATGGAATTGAAGTCAGATGCGGAAATGGATCGACACTCTAGAAATTCAGGGGACGGATAACGAAGAGATAACAGATTTAGACTTATTGCTTCCCATAATTACAAAATATCATGGGATGGATACGAAAGGTTTACATTGACCAGCAATCAACCCACCAAGGCTTCTTTGGATTGAAGGGAGACCAGATCCCCACAAGGCCGAAGGTCATCATGAACCAAGTCACATCGGCCCGTTGATAAAATTATGCCAGAGAAGGGGAAAAGCCGCCTGCCTAACAGATGCCCAGCTGATTTCTCGATGACTGGGAAACTATGGGAAAGAAGCCTGTGGCTCTCCCGAGCGAACAAGGGGAAGGTGTCCACACGTTTTAGCCCTTGCAAACACTAGAACAGCTCTACGAGCATGGAGAGAAGACTAAGGTGATATCACAAGAATTCTTCTAACCGAGTAGCTGATCCTCTTGCTCGACAAGGCGCTAAGATGAGCGACACAATCACCCTATGCACAAGAATTCTTCTAACCAATCAAGATCTTCATGGCAAAAAGATAGACCATGGAGGGTCCAGTGGAGCCAGAGGCACCAGGGGAAGCAGATAGAAGAGAAACATAGCTGAATTGTTGAATTGATCTCACTAGAGTTGGATAGACATTTTATAATCGGCCTAGAAAGATGGATCCAAGCACCCATGAAGTAGTGATGCTCTCGTAAAAGTTTTGAAGCATGAGCTCATAAGCTGACATAGACGGTGACAAACAGTAGACCCCAAATAAAGATTCTCTACCCGTGACTGCAGGACCTATCAGGAGTACAGATGTGATAATTTTGGAATAAAATTACTTTTATCCCAAAATTGGGAGGCATGTGTTTATACCAGAATTTGGAAGAAAGATTGTAGGAACTTGAAAGCTCCCAAGATCATGTCATCAAGGAATCGATTACATAAAGGTCGGTATCAGCTGATTCGAATGCAGCATTGGAATCGGCTCTCTTTAGATGGCGCCAACAGATAACTATAATAGCTACAATTGGCGTCAGGAAAGAACATGTTGGACTCTAAAAAAGGAAAAGATTAGGGTCCAAGTTATCTTAAATTAGGAATGTTTTCTCTTACGCCAAAAGTTATAATGAGTCGTGCTTAAGCAGAATTCATGCGTAGGTTTCGGGTATAAATATTGGACCCTAGCTATTGTAAAGAACAAACAATCAATCAAATACAAGTTACTTACTTTTTTGGCTTCGGCCACCCCTTAGGAGTAGGAGTAGAGTAGATCTCGACGAGTTCTTAAGCGAGCAGGGCTACATTGGTCCGGCTGACCTCTGGCTTGTCTGTAAGTACTGTCATGGCTTATACTTCTGTTCATATGGCTGCATTGATCCGGTCAACCTCCACTGCGACTCTGGTATAAGCTAGTTATTGACTCTTGTCTAGTTCAAGTATGGCTGCATCGATCCGGTCGACCTCCACTGCTCGAAGTAGATTACGGTCAAGTTATCGGCTCTATCGAAGGGTTGCGTCCTTCGGATAGATTCATTAAGTTACCGATATTGCTTATTGCTTTCATTATTTATTTAATTACAGCAATATCACTTTGCCCGATTGGGATTGATCTATATCAGCCTTATATCCTGTTTAACCCATCGTTTATTAATCTAAACTGATCTAATCTGCACCTTAAACGATGAGTTATGTTTTATCGACTGTTTTATGTCAATCTTGATCGCGCATAGTATGCGGTTAAGGCATGCCTGGTCTTGAATAGATTTACCGGCTAACAAAAACCGTTCCATGGCCCGTTATCATGGCCTGTGTGATTCTGCCTCACACCCCACTGTTAGCACCGTGGAGCGGGGACCATTATTTGGTAGATTTGTTCCTAATAGGGCATGGCCTTAACTGTGCGCTATGCCTGAATCGGTTGTTTTAGCCGATATCGAGTGTTTCACATATATAGTTCACGCCACGAGACCGTTGAAGTAAGGGTAGGTTGAAGGACATGTTAGCCCCATGATCTTATTATTGTGTTACGGCCTGCATGATTCTACTTCATGCCCCACTAATATTAGTAATAAGTTGGGGTCATCAAATCTAATGTTGTTTTTACAGCCTGCATGATTCTGCCTCATGCCCCACTGGTCATAGCGAAAGATGAGATCTAATATGTTCGTTAGATTTATCTCTATTAAATGGTTAAATGATGATGAGTTGTTTCTTTTATATAAAAAGAGATTCGGTTACTTGCAGTCATTGGCTTAGCATAAACTGATTAGTGTTGACATCCTGTCTTTAATTGATTTATTCTTATGAGTATGCTGGAATTAGCTATTTAGTCGATCTTCTTCCACATCGGCTCTCAGAGCCGCACATTCAGAACTGTCTGGCAACACCGGCATGTTCCGCTTTAAATTACTGATAAACTTTCTCTCCTTGTCAATTACAGAGTCAAATTGACTGGCACATCTTAGAAGGAGTACGCAGGATCGACCACCCCTGCGTTGAAGCCAGTGATCTACAGCTCCATCGAGCAGACCCTTCTGGCTTGCTCGTGTGCCCGGCACGAGGCAAATTTTCATGCTGACACATATGAAAAGACCAAATTACTCTTGAGGTAGTATGTAACCACATATGACCAAATTTCTTCATGTATGATGGTAAGCCTTATTTGGTAATATTGGTGAAAATACCAAATTTATGTATGCTAGCCTTATTTGGGCATCCTTTCATAATCACATGATATATTAAACAAATTAATTTAAATCATATTCCTAGCATCCAGAAGAAACCGGATGATGCTATGTGCTGAAATACATAGGTCCCCTTTGGAACAGCTCAGGCTTTTTAAGTCAGCTTTTTGTTGGCTGCCCAAACAAGTGGCTTGCTGAAAAAGCTCAGGGATGAAAAACTAGATGTTTGGCCGCATAGCTTTTGTACAGGTTCTTTTGTGACTGCTGTCCTATGGGACCCAACTGTCATTAACTTTAGCGGTTGCCTAGGACTGGTGATGCTGTGCTAGTTTGCTGGAGCCCGGTTGTGGCGATAAGGCTGATGCGGCTCAAGGGCGGCGGCGAAGGTGAGCCTTCTTGGTTTGTACTCGCACCCGTTGTCTTCTTCCTCTGCGCTCAATGTGTTGTAGTTGCCATAAGCTTTCGGTCAACATTGTTGTCCATCAACGCTTCGGAGCTCATAGAGATCGACTTTAGGCTAACACTGAGCATTAAGCCCCGTGCTCCCGGCCTAGCATGAGTGGCACGAGCGCCCACGCCCTTGGCCCAAGCCTTCACGTCGTCGCCACCCACCTACCAGGCTCGAGCAACTTTGCTGCCGCAAACCTCCTCCCTAGCTTGATTGGTCTAGGTGGTCCATTGTGCTCTGGGCTTGGGCAGCCATTCCACGATGCTCAGTGGGCCTCGAGCGGGCGAGCACCGACTACCACGATCGTGCCAACTGCCTCGGAGCGATCATGACCACCAAAGGATTTGGCCTATCCCATAGCCCTATGTCCGACTGTTGCTGGCGGCTAATGTTCAAAAATGTGCTCCTAGGTGCTCGCCCAGGCGCACTTACACGCTGGGTGGAGGGGTACCGCCTTGCCTAAGGGGTAGGCGGAGGGATAGGCGACATCCACCCAAATCCAGAGCCACACTGTATGAGGGAGGAAGCCGCGCCGTGAGCAGAGGTCACCGGTGGGGGAGGAGGATCGGCGGACGGTGGATGGAAGTCACCGGTGGGGGAGGAGGACCAACGGACGGCGGGCGGAGAGGTCACCGGTGGGGGCGAGGAATGGCGTGCACGTGTGGGCGGCGCATCGACCAGAGGAGACGAAGAGAAAGAGAGAGATGTGGGAGAGGAATCGGCGACAATGGCTGTATGCGTATACGTGTGCGGCGGCCATGCGGTAGACCGAGCAAAGGAGGAAGGGATAAGCCGATGCATGGGGGACTTGGGCTTTGGGCCTTTTACTGGTTTATGGGCCTTTCTCCTCAGTGAAGTCCACTTATCTCCTATTTTCTTTTTCTTTTTGAAACATATATGTGTGTATATACTAACGCCTAGAAAATGCCTTGCAAACGCGTAGGCTCACCTAGGCTCGCGGCGGTGGGTCACCGCCTAGAGATCGCCTAGCGCCTTCTTGAACATTGCTGGCAGCCTTGAATAGAGAATGAGAAGACGAGTGGGAGAGGAACAAAGCTTGGAATGGTGCACTTGGGTATTTCCTAGGGACAGTGGTATTTCCTTTCCAGGTGCCACCACTTGGGTGCTACTTCCAACATGTCCTACTCGGTAGGTCTTTTTACTCACTCGCCTCCCTCTTCTCCATATATAATTGTGGGCAATGGCCAATCCATTCCCGTCATCAGTCGTGGAACCTTCACTCTTCCCATAGCCGATGCTTCTTTTTCCCTTAACAATGTTCTTGTTGCCCCTGCTCTTGTCATTCGTTAATGCCTAGAATGTAATGGGTTCGTTTATTGGGACGAAAGGCATGACCATGAACTAAGAGGCCCTAGTATGTGTGGAACACGGTCTTCTGCACGTTGTCTGGGTGCATGAGCACTACGTGATAGTTGAAACACATCTTGAGTTTGGTGAAGAACTTCACACCTCCAGCCTGTTAGGAGTTCCTCCACACTAGAATGTATAACTTGCCTTTATGTTGAGCATGCGGTAGTCCACATAGAATCGCTTGGCACCATCCCGCTTCATGGCGAGAAGAGCTGGGAAGGAGAACGGAGACGAGCTTGGCCGGATCACATGTAGACAACATCTCATCACACTGCCATTCGATTTGTGACCACGGATCCGGTGATGCAAATGGTGATGAGGCAGTAGGCCCATGTGGTTCATCAAAGAGATTGTCTAATAGGAATAGGAGTCCTATCGAGTTGCTGCGTATATTGTAGGGATGGAAGAGAGGAGGGCGAGGTCCGAGGAAGCGGTGATGGTGAGTTGGCTCCGTGGTGATCCACAGCGCCGGTGACAAGGGGTGGCGGCTAGGGCTTCAGGGAAGCCGAGCAACCAATATTGTTGCTTTCCTTAATTTCCACAATAATGTTTACAAGATATATATGTATCCCCTCTAAGCAATCCTATTTTAAGAAATAAATATCCTATTGGGAAAATAGCAAATAATAAAGCATAAGGATAACTGGTCTATTAGCCCATCTAATCTAGGCGCCATCTATTGATCTGGGCGCCACTTAGCCACGACGGTGCCTAGCAAATTGGATGTCGGTCATAACATCTCTCCCTCCCTTGACAAATAGCTCGTCCTCGAGACGAGCTAAAAGTTGGGGTAGAGATCCTTGAACTCCTAGAGTGGCTCCCAAGTAGCTTCATCTTCTGGCAAACCATGCCACTTGATGAGGACCTGCCAAGCACCCCAACGAAGCTGAGCACAATCAGGCGCCAGAAGGAGATGACCATCCAGCGTCAAAGACAGGGCTGCTAGAGCAGATGGAGGGTCTTCGTTGTGTGGCTTCAATAGCCCACATGGAAGACATCATGCAGGTGCACCCTCGGGCAGCTGAAGACGATAGGCAACCTGTCCAATGCGTTCAAGCACCTGGAATGGCCTAGTGTAGCGAGGGCCAAGCTTACCTTTGGCCCGAGGCTCCACGGACTGTGCAGTGCGGTGGAGGAGGCGCAACCACACCCAGTCGCCCACAACAAACTCCATGTCGTAGTGAGAGGCCTCATAGTACTTCTTGGATAGTTGCTGCGCCTAGAGGAGACGCTCACGAACCTCAGTGACATACACCTTGTCGTTATGGGTTGTCCCCGCTGTATATGGCAGTAGAGGCGGTGGGGGCTGACCGTAGACCACCTCAAATGGAGTGGCGCATAGGGCGGAGTGGAAGGATGTGTTGTAGCAGTACTCCACCCAAGGCAACCACTCGACCCATGCATGAGGCCGATCCCCTATGATGTAGCGAAGATACATAGCCAGCACCATGTTGATGACCTCGAACTGGCCATCCGTCTAGGGTGAAAGGCCGTGCTCATGCGTAATGTGACGCCCGCCATCTTGAACAGATCACGCCACACATGGCCTGTGAACACCGATTCCCTATCACTAACAATGGAGGGAAACCCGTGGAGACGCATGATGCCATTGAAGAAGGGATGTGCCACAGACGCAGCGTTGTCTAGGTGGCCAAGGGTGATGAAATGCGCATACTTGGAGAAGCGATCGACCACCGTGAGGATGATAGATTTGCCTTTGACCTTGGGTAGGCCCTCCACAAAATTCATCAAAATGTCAGCCTAAACCTAGGATGGCACGTCGAGGGGCTGCAACAGACCCGCTGGTAGTAGAGCTTGCACCTCGTTCCTCTGGCATGTGCTGCACGTACGCATGAAGTCTTGGACCAAAGAGCTATCACCTAGGATGAAGAACTCGCTCCGGAGCCGCTGGAGCATTTTCTGGATGCCCTCATGTCCAGCGGCATGCGCCAGCATGATGACCTGGTGGCGCAAGTCATCATGGGCCAGCACATGTATGTGGGACCCATGAAGGAGGAGGCCTTCGGTAAGGTGCCATGGCTCACCGAGCTCGCCATCCTGAAGCTACTGCACGAGACGGTAGGCATCGTCGGCAGTGGCCGTGGCCACTCGGATGTCGTCGATGAAGCAAAACGAGGGCCTCGAGATGGCGTGCGCCCCAGCGTCGGTTGCAATGGCGTTGAAGTCATGGGAGGACAGAGCGTTAGCCACCGTGTTCAACCGCCCTGGGCGGTATTCCATAGTGAAGTCAAAGTCAAAGAGCTTGCTGATCCACTGATGTTGCGGCATGGTGGAGAGGCGCTGATCAAGCAAGAACTTCAAGGTGAAGTGGTCGGTGCGGACAACGAAGCGACGCCCCAGAGATATGGGCACCAATGATGCACAACCTGCACAAGACCGATCAATTCCTGCTCGTAGGCCGCGAGCTTCAGGTGACGAGCTGCGAATGGGTGGCTGTAGAAAGCGAGCGGTCCCCCATCTTGATGGAGAACAGCCCCAAAACCGATGCCAGAGGCGTCGCAGTCGACAGTAAATAGCTTGTCGAAGACGGGCATTTGGAGGGTCGGCCCTATCGACAAGGCGCTTTTGAGCGCCTGAAAAGCCACCTTAGCCTCCTCAGACTTGGAGAAGGCATCTTTATGCAAGTGCCAGGTGAGAGGCGCTGCGATCGTGCTGAAGTCACGGATGAACTTGCGGTAGTATCCCATGAGGCCGAGGAAGCCACGTAGGCCGCGCGCCGAGCACGGTGTAGGCCATGATGCGACGGCGTCCACCTTGTCGCTGTCCATGGTAACGCCATCGGCGGAGATGACGTGGCCAAGCTAAGCGACCGAAGGCACCCCGAAGGAGCACTTTGAGCGCTTGAGGTGGAGGCGGTGCGCCCAGAGCGCGTCGAGGACGAGGTGGATGTGCTGCAAAATGTTCGTCCCATGACGAGCTGTAGATCAGTATGTCATCGAAAACACAAGGATGAACCTACGCAAGAATGGCCGAAGGACGTCGTTCATCAGGACCTGAAAGGTGGCCGATGCATTGGTGAGGCCAAAAGGCATCACCAGGAACTCAAAGTGGCCGTGATGTGTGTGAAATGTCATCTTTTTTATGTCCTATGGGTACATGCGCACCTAGTGATGGCCCGAGCAGAGGTCGAGCTTGGTGAAGAAGCGGGCGCCATGGAGCTCATCGAGGAGCTCATCGACCACTAGGATGGGGAACTTGTCCTTGGACGTCTTGTCGTTGAGCGCGCGGTAGTCCATGCAAAAGCGCCAAGTATTATCGGCCTTCCACTCCAAGAGGATAGGTGCGGAGAACGCTGATGTGCTAGGCCGAATGATGCCCTAAGTGAGCATGGCATCACACTGCCGCTCCAACTCATCCTTCTAGAGCTATGGGTAGCGGTATGGCCGAACGGCGATGGGTGCGATGCCGGGCAGCAGGTGGATACAGTGGTCGTAGGGGCACATTGGAGGCAGACCGTACGGCTCCGTGAAGATGTCATCGAACTGGCGGAGGGTCTAGCAAGGGCCGGTCAAGTGCTACAGCCACCGCACAGGCCGTCGGCTCTCGAATGTCATCACGGGGGGAGCCGAGGCCCTTCCACAAGATGCGCCAAGAGACCCGCGTGAAGGCCATGCACAAGTCCTTGAAGTCCCAGGGGATAGGGCCGAGCGTGCGGAGGAAGTCGACGCCTAGGATGACATCAAAACCGTCGAGGTTGATGCCGAAACAACTGATGGAGAACTCTTCTATGCCGATGGCCAGCGCCACATCACGGGCGACCCCTTCACAAGGCACTCCATCCTCGTTGGCCACCAAGACCCTCATGGTGGGATGTGGCACTGTGGACAGGCATAGGCAGCGCATGTGGTCGGCGTCGATGAAGTTATGCGTGGAGCCGGAGTCGAGAAGCGCCACAAGGCGGTGGCCGTGGACGAAGACATGTAGGTGCATGGCGTTCTCCGTCTGAATGCCGGCTGATGGCAGAGAGGTAGATTGTCGGCTGGGCTGCTGCATCTTGCGTAGCCTCAGGGGTAGTAGCCTCCTCCTGGAAAGCAGTCACGGCGGCCACCTCAGCTGGGACGTCGTATCAAGGAAATCGGCCGACTCCAAGTGGAAGAGACGTTGGCACTGATGGCCGTGGACATAGGGCTCGTCATAGTTGTAACAGAGCCCCTAGTGACGGCGCTCTAGCTATTCAGCTGGCGTCTTCCGATGGAAGGGACGAGCCGGAGCTGATTGGCCGGCCACTGGTGGGGGAGCGGGCAACACCAGGGGGGCGCCCGTGCCTGCTGGTACTGCTATAGCTGACCGGGGAGGCGCTGGTAGGCCTAGGCGCTGTGGCAGTCATGCCCCACACTAGGCAGGGGCCGGCGTCGTGGCCGTGGCGCGGCGCTCAAAGGCCCACGCCAGATGCATGGCCGTCTAGAGATCTTGAGGCTTGCGCAGCTCCATGTCAACCTTTATGTGCTCTGGTAAGCCTCCCACAAAGAGTTCCACCTTCTCGGGGGCGGACAGGTTGCGGGCATGGCACAACACCGCATTGAAGCAGTCAGAGTTGTCCTGGACTGTCGACAGGAACGACAGTCGGGCAAACTCGGACAGGCGGGTGCCACGAACCACCGGCCCAAAACGGAGGTTGCAGAGCTCCTTGAAGCGATCCCAGGTGGGCATGCCTTCATCTTGTTCTAGGGCATAGTACCAGGTCTAGGCCGCGCCGGTCAATTGATAAGACGTGAGCTAGACACGATTCGAAGCCAGGGTGCACTGTCCATGGAAGAACTGCCCACAATAGTTGAGCCAGTTTAGGGGATCCTCGGTGTCGTCATATGTCGTGAACTCAAGCTTGTAGAAGCGCGGACGAGCCATGCCCGGGCCGGCTACGTGGATGGCCTGCTTTGGAACTCCACCTAGGTATGGCGACGCGCCGATCGGGCCGGCACCAAACAGGTACGGGGAACTGCCACCATAGAGAAGGGTCTTGTCCGAGCCCCCGTAGAAGGTGCCATTAGTGTGTTGGTACTGGTGGCTCGGCCCACCGAGCCGGGGCGTGGCGCTGGTGGTGGCTGCTGACGTGATCGTTGCGGCAGTGAAGGGCGGCGCCGTGGTGAACACTAGCCTGGTTGTTGGCGCCATGACATAGGACGGGATCGGCGAGGGGGTCGACGGCCACCGCATCTGATGGAGCGGAACCGGGGCTGTCGCCTGGATGAAGCCGGCACGGTTGCCTGCATGCCCTGGAACTGCAGTGCTATCGTGCCGTACCCCGGCATCCCATAAGGGAAAACCGGCGGTAGGAAGGCTGTGGCTGATGGGGGCGGCTGCCTCTGTGTCTCCACACTAGCAAGGAGGGAGTAGATGTCAGCGATGGAGCGAGCAAGATCGGCGACCGCCTTGACTAGGGGGTCAGGAGTCGACGAGGAAGGTGTAGTCGACGCCGAGGAGATGGGTGGCGCAGACATGGTGGCTGGCGGTGCAGAGGTGGCGGCAGGCGGTGGCAGGGTGGTGGTGGTGGGAGGAGGACCCGACATCTCTGATACCAGATTGATAGGACTAGGAGTCCTATCGGAGTTGCTGCGTAGATTGTAGGGATGGAAGAGAGGAGGGCGAGGTCCTAGGAAGCGGCGGCAGCGAGTTGGCGCCATGGTGATCCACAGCGCCGGCAACAGAGAGGGGTGGCGGCTAGGGCTTCAGGGAAGCCGTGCAACCAATATTGTTGCTTTGCTTAATTTCCACAATAATGTTTACAAGATATATATATATATATATATATATATATATATATATATATATATATCCCCTCTAAGCAATCCTATTTTAAGAAATAAATATCCTATTGGGGAAAATAACAAATAATAAAGCATAAGGATAACTAGGCTATTAGCTCATCTAATCTAGGCGCCATCTATTGATCTGGGCACCACTTAGCCACGCCAGCGCCTGGCATATTGGATGCCGGTAGTAACATTGTCGAACTCGTGGAAGAGGGTCACCATGTGGTGATCAGCATGCCCAATAGCGTCATTGCGGATAGACAATTGGCGGCATCGATGGCTCGATGCTCGTCTTGAGCATGCAGTTTGCTGATAGCATAGCTATTTGCTTTCTCTATTTAGTAACTAGATAGATGATACCCTGCGCATTGCTGTGGGATTTTAGAGATTTGATGTTGTGAGAAATAGTAAAATTTTGAAAGGAAATATATATTTTTATAATGTAGTGAGAAATAGTAAAATGATGGAAGAAAATATATTATTTAATTATTTTAATGATTAGACGATACACCGCGCGTTGCTGTGGGACTTCAGGAGGATTTAGTGAGAAATAGTGAAGTCATGGAAGGGAATATACTATTTTTATTAGAGTCTTCCATGCAGCAATTGCTGTGAGCTCATCGGTGCCTTTCATTTGCTTATAATTTGGTAGTGTTCGGCTGGTTGGTCAGCTGGCTTGTTCTGTTTTGTTTTCTAGCCGGAGCAGTATTTTTCTTTACAACATTCCAGCATGAACAGTGTTTTCCAGTATGAACAGTAAATAATCCAGTTCGACCGAACACCGCCTTTGTTGTCTGGTGTGAAATTGGAACCTTGCAGTTGTAGAATGTAGCCACAATGGTTAAAACACCAAAAATAAAATAGCATTATGGAATAGTCGTTCTGTATGATATCTTTTTTTCTCGAATACTCAGGAGAGTTGCGTATCATTGTATTAAGAGAAAAAAAACTATCCCGTACAATTATACTCCCTACTCCGACCTGTTGGTCCCTCGCCTCCCTGCACAGGTAAGCAACTTGCTTACCAGCACACACACACACTCACTATGGCTAGAGGTAGAAGAAGGGGTTGAGCTCAAGCGCACACACACAGCACAAGCACCAGCGCTGGCCAGAGCTCTGCTCTTTTGGTTTGTGGCAACTTCTGAACTGCTTTTTTTCAAACTCAATGCTTTAGATCCTCCACTTCCACCTTGAGTTTGAAGGGGATGTTAAGTGAAGGCCCATCTACTATTGGCCCATATGTGTGTCTATATATACCTCTCCACTGATGGAGTGATTATTCATCTTCTCAGATTTATGCTCAAGTGATGCCAAGACAAGACAGTGTCGCTTGGATTCACACTGCAACCAATCCTCTTCTCTTGTCAATAACCAGTTGTCTCTTGCGATTTCTAGTCGATGTAAGATTTCACGGGCTGTTCCAAGCTGTGCACAGATATTACCAACTTTTTTCTGACTCCAAGATTGAAGAGCACGCGCTAGCCTTTTGAGCTTAATTGAGATATGGTCAAGAGGACAGCTGGTTGTAACCGGCGTGGACCAAGATTGCTCTACAGCTTCGTGGAAGCCCTCAGCTTGGTCCAGAAACTCTCAAAGTGAAATCACTTTTTGCCTTGAATTCCTTCCTCGAGACCGAGTAAGAGAGGGCAGTGATCAGATATCTCGGTAGCTTGACTCTGCAAAATGCACTCTGGATACAATGCTTCCCAGTCTGCCGTGCAAAGGACACGGTCCAATTTAACCAGGGTAGGGGCATCTCTTTCGTTGGACCAGGTATAGCGTCTGCCCATCAGTGGAATTTCCTTCAGCTCTAGATCATTCACTAGCCGGCGAAATCGACCCATCATCGCTCTGTTTAAATTTTCATTGTTTTTATCCTCGGCCGAGTAAATCATGTTAAAATCACCGGCCATCATCCATGGCCCTCCACAGTTAGCCCGCACTTCCCTGATTTCATCTAGGAAAGCAATCTTCTCAGCATCTTGATGTGGTCCATAAACCCTGGTGAACCACCAAACATGCTCATCGCCGGACTTAAATTTGACTGACACCGAATGCCGCTGTACGTGCCATACATCAACCTCAAACACTCCATCGCGCCACGCAATAAGGATGCCACCACGAGTTCCTTGTGCAGGGAGGAAAACAAACTTTTAAAAGTCTCGACCAAGAATGGACATGACATCCTAGAGAGATATGTGGGCAAGCTTAGATTCCTGCAAGCATACAACTGCTGGGCGACAAGAATCAACGACCTTGCGAACATTGTCTCGTCGAGCCCGTTTATTAAGACCTCGAACATTCCACACCAAAAAATTTGGGGAATCCATTGGAAAAGAAATGCGACCACAGATTCAAAGAATTACACAGCCATAGCGTCTTCCATGGGGACGCCGAGCACATCCGGCGGCACATCTTTGCCCAGGAGCTTAGCAAGGGCAGTCACATGGCTCTTTGAGAGAGGTTTGTCGAAGAAGCGAGCGCATTTTTCTTTGGAGGCTTCTGAGTGACAGCTATGGTTCTCCGCAAAGCCTAGTTGTCGACGTACTGTCCCGGCTGCTTGTGGGTTGGTTTCTGGCGGCAGCTTGGCTATCCGCCTACTTCGCCTTGGAGGGAGAGTTGAAACAGTGGGTTGGCAACGATGCTTCGGAATAGCTGGGGTGGAGAGAGTTGGCAAAGGCCTGGAGATCCGGTGGATGAAATCCTCCGTAGGCCCCAATTCTACAACTGTCTCGGTATGCTTCTTTCTTGGACGCCTTGAGTAGACGAGAATGCCTGCTTCACCTGATTGCTGGACAGGCGCCTCATCATGAGAACTCAGTTCCATGGGTAGCACTTCTTCCGCTGGTCTCTAGGAAAAAGTAACAGTCTCTTCAATAGAATGTTCATCGAGTTGCTCAGAGGTACGGTTGTATGGGGGTGTCATACACTGCTCGGTAGTGTGATCTTCTCCGGCCATAGGGTCGGCTGCAGCCTCGACCGCAGGGGGACGCGCTCGTTTCGCCACCTGCACCCTGTATGATATCTGAATTTATATTTGTATAGTTGTGAGGATGACATTGAAGTAGAGGAAAAGCAAAAAAGAAGACCTGGAGACTCAATCAGTTTTGTTGCTTGATCGTAGTGTCAAATCCTTAACCATATCTTTCGAATCATATTTTCAATGATATTAAGCAGCGAGGAACTTCGTTACCTACCATCAAACTGGGAAATAAGTACATGTATACATATTTCGAATGTAGTAGATAAGTATTAAAGCGTAGTTGTGCTTGAGAAGGTAAACTAAGTCAGCAGTTAGTAAATGAATGTATCAGAAATAAGAAAGTACCTGCAAAGTAAGACCTGCTGATGTGGCAGTTCTAAAGTCAGAAAATTTATCAATACATAGAAGGTAATGGCAGGAAACCTCTGAATGTCTGATCTTCTGAAGTAGCCCAATATGACCTTGAAACTGCAGACCATCATATACGCTTGTCGATGGCTTGGCATATCTCTGATGCTCTTCTCAACAGTGGTTGCGAGGACGTCTTGAAGAGGAGGCCGTGTATTTCACGACATTGATGTGAATGTGATCAAAACAGGTGAGGAATAATTCTTCTCAACAGTGGCTGTGAGGACGCTTTGGCAGAGGAGGTTGTTAATTTCATGGCACTGATGTGAATGTGATAAAAAGTGGTGAGGAACCATTCTGAGGAAAAAATGATGAGAAGACATGATTGGTGTGCAGGCAATGGAGACCATCGGTGTTGTCTTGGGAGGTTAGAGCCACAACGAAGTTTGATGAGTGATGACCATGAGACCATCCAATCAGGTGGTGCTGTGGCTGTCAGCCAACAGGTGAAAACCTTTCCATGGTGAAGGAGAACCGGATATGATGGGAATGAGATAGTTGATGAAGCCGCTTGCCTGCCTGTCTGTGATTGATAATGAAGGGCAAAGGTCATGGTCGATCTCTTAATGCCCACGGCAGTTGGTAAAGGTGAGTGGACGCAGAGCTGCAAACTGATTGGGACTCGGGAGAAATGTGTTCTGAGTTTTGGTGAGCTTCTTGCCCGCCTGTCCGTGGTGTGTCATTATCATGGTGGTGTCAGTTTCATCTTTCTCCAATCTCCATCTGGACGTTGAGGCGAAACACTTATGAGGGAAGAAGCTACCAAGCAAGTAGCATTAAACTGCGAACCTAAATGAAGTTACTTTGTCCCCCCTTATATGACCATACAAGCTTTAGAAGAAGTTGTTTGTTCCTTTTATTACACAATGAACCTAACAATTGCTGATGGTAATGTTATGCTTAGCCATAGTTCTGAGCAGACGTATGATTTATTTGGGTAAATAAATTAAACGTATAAGTTTCACAATCTTTGGTATACCTGAATTTATTTTGGATTGATGCTGGCGTTTTGTACGGAGAATCCAAGAATCTGAGGTCAGAAAGACGTTGAAAAGGATGAAAGAATGTAAGGCGATGAGACCGGATGGTATCCCAATCGAGGTGTGGAGATGCCTTGGGGGCATAGCTATAGTATGGCTAACCAAGCTGTTTAACCATATTTTTCGATCGAACAAGATGCCTGACGAGTGGAGGAGAAGTATATTGGTACCGATCTACAAGAATAAAGGGTATCTTCAAAGTTGTACTAATAACCGGGGAATTAAGTTGATGAGCCATACTATAAAGCTATGGGAGAGAGTTATCGAGCATCGCTTGAGAGCAATAACGCGGGTCTCTATGAACCAATTTGGTTTCATGCCCGGAAGGTGAACCATGGAAGCAATTTTCTTAATAAGACAAGTTATGGAGCGGTATAGAGAGAAGAAGGACCTACACATGGTTTATATTGGCTTGGAGAAGACTTATGATAAAATACCAAGGAATGTTATGTGGTGGGCTTTGGACAAACATAAAGTACTAACGAAGTACGTCGGGCTTATTAAGGACGTGTACAACAATGTTGTGACTAGTGTTCGAACAAGTGATGGAGACACGGATGACTTCCCGAATAGGATAGGACTACATCAAAGGTCAGCTTTGAACCCTTATCTGTTTGCCTTAGTAATGGATGAGGTCACAAGGGACATACAAGGGGACATCCCTTGGTGTATGCTTTTCGTGGACGATGTAGTGCTAGTTGATGAAAGTCGGATAGGAATGAATCAGAAACTGGAGTTATGGCGGGAGACTTTGGAGTCCAAAGGTTTTAGACTCAGTAGAACTAAAACTAAGTATATGAGATGTGACTTCGGCACTACTACTCGGGAGGAGAAAGATATTAGTTTGGAAGATCAAGTAGTGCTTAGAAAGAATACCTTTCGATATTTATGGTCAATGCTACAGTGAGACGGGGATATTGATGAAGATGTTAGCCATAGAATCAAAGCAGGGTGGATGAAGTGGCGCCAAACATCTGGTGTTATATATAATAAAAGTGTACCACAGAAGCTAAAAGATAAGTTTTATAGGACGGCGATTAGACCTGCTATGTTGTATGGTGCAGAATGTTGGCCTACGAAAAGACAACATGTTCAACAGATAAGTATCGCGGAAATGCGTATGTTACGTTGGATTTACGGTTATACAAGATGAGATCGAGTTCGGAACAATGATATACGTGATAGATTAGGGGTAGCACCAATTGAAGAAAAGCTTGTCCAACTCGGTTAAGATGGTTTAGACATGTCCAACGGAGACCTCCAGAGGCACCGGTGCGTAGTGGAATCCTAAGCCAGGATAGTAACATGAAGAGAGGCAGAGGAAGACCGAAGTTGACTTAGGTAGAGGCAATAAAAGGAGACTTGAAATGATGGAATATACCCAAAGACTTAGCCTTAGATAGGAGTGCTTGGAAAACAGCTATTCACGTGCCTGAACCTTAATTGCTTCTGTTGGGTTTCAACTCTAGCATGCCTCAATTTGTTTGGGACTTAAAGGCTTTGTTGTTGTTGTTGTTGTTGTTGTTGTTGTTGTTGTTGTTGTTGTTGTTGTTGTTGTTGTTGTTGTTGTTGTTGATGATGATGATGATGATGATGATGCTGCAATTTGTTCCATGTGCTTGTCGGCATCGTGTAATCATGCTTTGATATGCAGCTTAGGCAATTATGCAAGATATCGAGGGTAAAGGTCTGCTTTGATACTGAAAATGCTCGTGATTCTTTCTACAGAGCAGCAGTGAACTTTGTTTTAGATGATTGCATGCAGCAGGTGTTTATTGCTTTTGTTCAAAGAATTTGTTTTGGCTTCAGTTACTCCGTTCATCAGCTATTTGTAAATTTCTGCTGCCAGACAGTTTTTTTTTATTTTACGTATTTCTTTGTACATACTGTTCTTATTTTATCATTGCCATTCACCATGCTTGATCTGGACTCGTTGATATTTTGAGCTTAATAAAGAGCAGCAAAAGACATTGGTGCAGTAAAACTTAATGGTGAGGATCCAAGGGAGTTTGCCGGTCTTGCTAGCAATATTGGATTAGACAAGTTTCGTGTTGCCACTCTTGTATGTGCATCAATTGCTACTCGTACACGGACATGCTTCTTGCAATGCTGGGTATGGATTTACCTATACATAGCTGCAGGGATTCCATGTTCTTACAATGTTGATTCCATGTTTTTTTCGTCCCTAGGCTCTAGAGATTCAAGGAAAACGGCCAGAAGCACTGGATGAACTTGTGAAGATTTGTAGAATTCATTACATATTTCCTCCAGAGGACAATTCTGTATGTCGTTTCGTTTTACGCTTGAAAGCTTGTGTTTTGGCATTACATTTGTTCTGCATTCATTCTATTTTCACCCCTTTGTGTACTCTGTGTCTTGATGTGCTGGTTGAACTGTGTGGGTTCAAAATTGTGCATCTGGACCTGTGTAGGAGTATAACTAGACAATATTAATTCTTTGTTAGTTAAAGGCTTATTAAAACTAGGAAGCAAGTCCAAGTAAGTTGCTTATGTCCTGTGCGCCTGAGCTAGGACATAGCATGTTTAGACCTGGAGGCCTGAAGCAGCAGATGATGCCTCATATAAAGCTTGGATTTTTTGTGCCAGTTTGATTGATATTTTTGTCATGCCTCTGTTAAATAGTTTCCCTGGTACATAGCTGAGAGCATATATTTGTCACTTGTATGCAAGATGATTATTTATTTGTCTGAAGAAATCCAACATCCTGTATGCACTGTTCGGTTTTGTTACTGCATTGTTATCCTTACAAGCATAATCGCATTTTATTGTTTCGTACAGGCAGAGATGGAAATGGTGGCTGCTGGACTAGAAAAGAATTTGCATGTTGCCGAGAGGGTTCACCTTCTATATCTATACAGGAGCGCTTGTACTGCTGGTAACTTAAAAACAGCTGCAGAGGCTCTTGGTCTGGTAAGTAGTTTCTGTTAGAAATGCAACTTAGATCTATTGCTATGTCAAAGGGCTGGATATAATCATGTACAAAGTGCAGATACCACCCTATACTAGTGACTAAAAGGGGCTGTTTGCTTCTCACCCCGGAAAGCATGCCTGGCCCACGCAAACCAAACACGCCCTAAGAGCATCTCTAGCAGTCCTCCCATATGATTCTCCAATAAAGTGGTAATGGGGCTAGTGCAATACAATATCCAGTATTATTGGGGGGATGCTTTTGCAGTCTCCCAATATCTCATCCCCAAGGCCTTGTCCTTTAACCATTGGACCAAAATGTACGTTTGAGATTTTGTCTACCTCTTTCACCCACACTCTTCTCTCCCTCTCCTTTTTTTTTCTTTCCTCGAGCAGCAACAATCCATACTGGCAATCAAGGTAGTAAGGCGACAAAACAAGGAGGACCTTTTGCTCGGTAGTAGGCACCGATTGAGAGGTTTGAGGAGTAGAACAACCACTCAAGCTTAGAGAGGAACATCGGTTGTGTCCCTTGCAGCCATGTTCTTGTGAAAAGTCGGCTCCTCATGGCCTTGCTGGCCACAATGGCCACAAAGAATAGAAGAAGTCCGCCACCAGCTAGGGCTGAGGCAGCGAGGGAGGCAAGCAACAAAGACACTTGTGAGGTCGTAGCAGCTAGCATGTAGGGCTACTGTCCTGTTGCTGAGCCTGACTCACACCACCAGTGCAAAGACACATCTCCTCGGCCTATAGCTCAGGCATTGCCTCGGCAACTAAACAGTCTTGAACTCAGGACAAAGCCGAGAGAGGAACTCATGAAGACGGAGAGTCTCTTTGACTCCGGTGACAGTCACAACAGACTCCGGTGACAATCACAACATGCAAGTGTTGGCACCATAGAACTCAGCTCCCAAGCTGTCCAGGCAATCTGACGATGGAAGTCCCTCCACGGTTAAGCTAGAAGTCTAGCTGACGAAGCAACTCTATATAAGATACATAGCCTCGTTACGGACCTCATAACTACCACGAAGCAGATACGTGGAGGCAAGACCCTTGAGAGACATTGAGAGATCAATCGCAATGCTCGCAAGCAAGATGGCCTTAGCACAGGCTTTCTCACACAGCCAAGTGTCATAGACAGCAAGATCAGATTGATAGGCCTCCATCATAATCCACCTCCAATCGGATAGTCTTGATGGCATCCTCAACATTGGGGGGATACGTGGGTGGTGTGTAGAGAATCGGACATAGCAGACATTTTCGCCTCACCAGTGAGATAAGCCCATAGTTGCTGCCCACCCATATGGATCTCCGTGTGAAAAACAAACTCTCCTTAATTGGTGTCACTGAAAATAATCGGGCATCAAGGAACATGAATGGCACTAAGGCACAACCGTCTTGTCTCTCTTCTCTCTTTTTGTGGAGCTACCAACGGCCCAGAGTGTAGATGTGGCTACCGTTCAGGGCTTGCATGGCCAGCGTATGCGGCGGCCGCGAATGGGGTTGTGCGACCTGTGGAGGCGGGAAAAAAAGAGGGGAGGGAAAAAAGTGGAGTTGCTCGCCGGTGAAAGCTTGCCATCCGGCGGCGACGGCAGCAGCCAAGTGAGGATCGAATCCTATCATTAGAGCTCTGTTACCATGTTACCATGTTTTGGCTTTTCGAAATACATTGCTTTTATTATATATCTAAACATAGTGTATATTTAAGTGCATAACAAAATGTATGTATCTAGAAAAGTAAAAACGTCTTATAATATGGGATGTAGGGAGTACATCTAACCGTTTCCATACACGTGGCTTATCCTGCACCATGAAAACTTGTGTTACATTGTAGAGATCACACTGAATGGGAACTCTTCACCTAAATACTCCCTCCATCCTAAATTATAGGTTGTTTTTGTTTTTTTAGCTTTTACTATGCACCTAAGGTATATGCTATGTCTAGACATATATAGTAAAAATTATGTTTCTAGAAGAGCCAAAATGACCAATAATTTGGAACGGAGTGACTACTTATTTGTATTCGACTGAAGTAAGCACATTGGAATTTTCTCTAATGTATAACTAGTAAAGTGACAACATGTGGCACCACCTATTTTTCAAATATGTTTTTTGGTCTCACGAACCTATCCGTTGCATATACACTCTTGAATTATACGATTATACGTGGGGTTAAACTATCTTTATGATGAAATGCAGCTGAACAAATTGATTGAATTGAAATATTAAGAGCATAGAAATAAATTACCAACTATGAGCCATGATTTATTCTTTTCTGGCCATATTTCTGCTTATTTCTCCTACGGAGCCTGCTCTATTGTTTAGCTTGGACAAGGTCTATTAAAAAAATCAGACACTATTTTATCTTATTATTGTCCTGATTTCTTATGCAGAGTTTGCCAGATGAATGAGAATACACCAGAAGGATTAGTTATGCTTACATTTGTAGTCCGTGTTGCAACGCCCATTCATCAACCACAGATGGAGGCTTTGAAGCCCCTGACGCAGTTTTGGTATTCCTACTTTCTTAACATGCAGTATGCTACCAAGACAAGAATCAAGCATACTGCAGATTTCCTTCTCATCAGATTCTTAGGGACAGATCCGCACGAGGCCCCAAGACTAATGCTGAATCATGATCCTTTCATGGACTTTTAATATAGAGGGGTGCTCTTTAATATTTTTTTTTTTGAAAGCAAAGACTCGCAACTTTATTACGTCTCAGGTGGATCGTGAAGGTGACGAATCGCCAAAGAAATTACAAACTCTGGGAGGGGATTAATCCAAACATAGGATTGATCCGGGTCCCATAACAGACCACAGCGAGCCAACTCATGTGCACAGACATTACAAGAACGTGTAACATAATTTACATCAAAAGAAATGAACTGGGTGTCTAGAAGAAATTTAGCTTATCTAAACAGAGTACCTCTAGCGGAAAGATCATAGTCAGGAGATTTGAGGGCCTTTACCAAAACCATAGAATCCGATTCAAGCTGAATTTGCATCATCCTTGATCAGCTGCCGCAGTGATAGCTATCAAGCATGCATGCGCTTCTGCACATAGAGCATCATGAACATTATCCAAATTTTATGCGCCTCCCAGAATCACGGATCCTTCATGATCCCTCACAACAAAACCCCAGGCTCCACTCTTTCTGTCCTGGATAAAAGAACCATCAAAGCTAATTTTCACATATTCAGAGTTCGGCGGACACCAACGTACCTTTTCTATCATCTGTTTTACACCTCTCTCTCGCCACTGCATAGAGCAAGAAGGGTTTATACAACCTCCGCTGTCGATCACAACTATTTGCTAGCATTTGCCTTATAGCGTGCCTCCCACCATGAAAAAAGGAGTCACATTACTTTCATCTTTGCTTCTTGCTATAAAGATAGGATTTTCAGCACCATATCCTTTGCTGAAGTTGACTCCAAAAGATCAACGCGGATATGTTTTATGGACAAAGCTATCCAACATTTTTTCACCATTTCACATTTTAGAAAGCAATGCCCTCCATCTTCATCAAGACGCCAACAGACTGGGCATTGTGTGTCAATGTCCATGCCCCTGCGCGAGATCTTAGTACGCAACGGGAGGCTGTTATGAGCCAGCCTCCATAGAAATTGTTTCACCTTTGGTTGACACATAAGCCTCCAGATATTACTCCACTTGAAAGATATTCCAGTAACCTCAATGTTGCTTGACTCACCTTTTTGCTTATTTTTCTTCATATCTTTGTTATCCGCTAGAACATGATATGCTGATTTCACTAAGAAGTGCCCTTTTGAATCAAAGTGCCATGCCAAATTATCCATCATACCTTGCTTCAGAGGAATAGCCAAAATATTTTTTGCATCTTGCTCCCAGCAAATATCCTTCACTAAAGCACTATCCCATTCACCCATAGTTGGGTCAATCAACTCAGACACTTTAGTCACAATTATGTGTCCTCTTGGAGTAGCTGGTCTTCTTGTGACGCCATTTGGAATCCAGGGGTCTAACCATATATTAATTTGTGTGCCATCGCCAACACGCCAGATTAGACCATCTTTGAGTGCCTGTACCCCGCGGACAATGTTTCACCATGAATAGGAAATTCCTGGTTTTTCAATAGCAGATAGTAGATCTCCACTTGGGAAATATTTAGCACGCAGGACTTGAGCACATAAAGAGCTTTGGTTCAAGAGGAGACGCCAACCATGCCGTGCTAGCATAGCAAGGTTGAATAAATGGAGGTCTCTATAGCCCAAACCTCCTTTGTCCTTCCTACACCTCAGGACTTCCCAGGAAAGCTAGTGCACCTTATTACCAAAAATGGCATATCATATTGCTAATTTCATCACATAGACCCTTTCTAAGATCAAAGCATGACATTGCACAAGTCCGGATAGCTTGTGCTACTGCCTTGATAAGGACATCTTTGCCGGCCTTTGATAAAAGCATTTCTTTCCACCCTTGAATTCTTTTCCACACCCTTTCCTTTAGATAAGCAAAAGTTTGTTTCTTTGATTTTCCCATATAAATTGGCAGCCCCAAATATTTCTCATTATAGGCTTCTGTTGAGATATTCAAGACTGACACTACCTGTGACTTTTTGGCTTTCTTTGTGTTTTACTGAACATGACTGAGGACTTGTCTTTGTTGATGGTTTGCCCCGAACAATCTTCATGCAAAGAAAGGATATTTTGTAGATGGTTTGCACTCCATTAATTAGCTTTCAGGAGTAGCAAAGAGTCATCTGCAAACAATAAGTAATTGATACTCGGTGCATTTTGGCATCCTTTAATTCCAGATAGTTCCCCTGTAGTTTCTGCAGCAAGCAGCAAACATGAAAAAGCTTCAGCACATATCAAGAAAAGATAGGGGGACAGAGGATCTCCCTATCGAAGACCCCGTTGTGGACTAATTTCTTCACTGAGCTCGCCATTAATTTTGATGCGGTAGCTTACTGTAGTCACACACTTCATGATAAGATCAATCCAATTCTCACTAAAGCCCAGGCTGCCCATCATCATCCTCAGGAAATTCCATTCTACTCGGTCATATGCTTTATTCATATCTAGTTTGAAAGCAGCATACCCATCAATACCCCTTCTTTTGGTCTGTATATAGTGTGTCATCTCATAAGCCAACATAACATTATCAGTAATAAGTCTTCTAGATACAAATGCACTTTGGTTTAAAGCAATAATGTCAGGCAAGATAACTTTCAATCGATTTGATAGAACCTTTGAGGCGATCTTGTATATCACATTACACAGGCTGATTGGTCTGAGATCCTTAACATTATCTGGGTTTGCAACCTTTGGAATAAGAGCAACTACTGTGTCATTCCAGTCCTGTCGCATAGCACCTCCATTCAGAAAACTCATAACCTCACTTACCACATCGTGTCCCACAATATGCCAAAAATGTTTATAAAATATAGTTGGCATTCCATCAGCGCCGGGGGCTTTTAGATCACCAATATCATCTAAGTTTTGTTTAATTTCCTCCACTGTATACTCTTTCAACAGAAAATTATTCATATAGGAGTCACCTTTGGTTGTACATGGTCCAGCAACTCATTGTAACGTGAACCTGCATGAGATTCAAAAAGAGATTTATAGAAATTAGTGATTAACATTTTGATTCCGCTGCTGTCCTCCACAACTGAGCCATCATCCTTGAACAACTTATTCAATTTGTGCTCTTTAATATGTACAATGGCACCAAAACCTCATATATTTAGATGATCGGTTGAGTTCACCAAACGCCTCCACCACCACGCCCTAATATCGTGGTTGTATTGGGAGTCGTGCTCTGCTGTTGCTGGTGATCATTGATTACTGAAGCAAAGAAATGTCGTGGCGAGTTTTATGGTTTCTCATAGGGTGTGTTTGGTTTGATGGATATCCCCAGATAGGAGATGACGGTCATGGACAAGTGATGTTTGGTTCGCGGGCAAGTGTGGATATAGATATCCTTGATAGAGGAATATTTTGACAGATGTTGGATATCTATGTCAAAAAATTTGTCGGGGAGCTTATCCACGTTTTCTAATATTTGACATTAGCAAATAATTAATGATTATTAGTATGTTTTTTATTGTTTAGTAATTATAATGACAAGATTAATTTTAGGAAGTGCTTATATGTTGATTAGTGCATGTTTTGTATGTCAATTAGGACAATAGTGGTGCTAATTAATATATTTTATTTGTAATTAGCGATTATCACAATAAAGTTAGTGTTAGTGCATATTTGTTAGTGTATAATTAGTTTTTGTTTTTAAATAATATAAATACAATTAGTCAAGTATTCTCATCCCATCCACTCTCTTTCATCTAAGCAAACACAAAAATGGCTCGTTCTATCCATCCAACCATATTTCAAAATCCATGGATGGCATGTCCCATCAATCCTTGTCATCAAACGCAACACGTCCTTTGGGCATCCGCAATGGCTGACTCAAGTCACCTTCAAGCAATTTTTTACATATTTTAATATAAGAGAGAGAAAAGCTAACTCTTGATCAAGAGTTGGGCTCGTACACACATTTTAAGAACATATGAGAGTGTCATGTTGGTCTAATCATACTATTGGCCATTGCTAAAAGCTAACACTATTGGAGAGGTTGGCTTATAGCTAGTAACTAGCTCTTATTGTTGCGGGTGCCTTAGTGACCTATGAGTCCATGAACTAGTCTTCCAGTATGTAGCAGTTTGTGGGGGGAGCCTTTGGACACACCGTCCCCTCGCATTTTGCTGATTGGCAACGTGGTTCTTCGTCTTTGTGTTTTTGTCGCAGGGTGACGAGAGTCAAACACATGTCAAGTTCTTTGGAGATAGGCACCCAACAGAGAGATCCCCCGACCGATCCCGCTAGGATCGCTCAGGGGCTCTACTCATTGGGTACGCTCACGCATAACCTCTAGCCAAGGATCAGGCTAAGCCCCAGCATGCCCTTGGCCTCTGCTTAGGACTCGGGGGCTTGCTAAGTCCTCGGGCTCTTGACCGATGATAGCTCGAGCCTGATCCCCTAGCTTGCCCTCAGCCCAACTGAGTGCCTGAGATTGAATCCAAGGCCTCGAGCATCATCACTCAGCCCACCGAGCATCCTAGGCTCAGGGGCTCCTCAGCGTCACCCCGGCTGATGAGCGCGCGACGCTGTAGTCCACTCCTCCGACAAAGTCACACAGGCGGCATGACACAAGAAGACAACTCCCAGCGCTGGCTCTAGGGGCACGGGGACTCCTAGGCCCACTCGCCAGTGCTCCGAGCTTGGCGCCTTCACCTCCAAGGAAGCCTCGAGAAGGCTTACCAGGTGGAGGTCGGTCCAAGCCAACAGCCCCTGACAGTCAGAGCATCAGGGCCAGAAGAGCCAGGCAGCGTCCAAGGCTCCCCCAACTTGACAACAGCGCTGGAGACCTTCCACGCTGCAACAACACCCCTAGACTCTAGCGCATGTAGACAATAGACTCAAAACCCTTGAACTACCTTGTACCTGACCTTCCTCGGTCTATGATGGAGAGGTCAGATCCTATAGAGAGGGGAAGGATGAGACTAGAGAGGCAAGATAGAACTAAGCAATCTAGTCGGAGCTCAGTGGAGAGGCAGAGCAAGTAGAGAGGAATGACCGAGCGTTCCTCCCCACGATAATTAGGGGGAGAGAGGGGTGTTCTTCTCCCTCATCGGGGAAACCAACCTCACCACTGATGAGCCTAGGATAGCACCGAGCGATGCCCTGCCAAGTCTCTTTCTTCTTCATTGTAACCCCTCGATTTGGGTGCTATCGAATACAAAGAACAACTGCTGCTGGACATAGGGCTACGATAGCGTGAACCAGGATTCATCGCAGTGTCTTCTCTTGTGTTCTTGAGTCCACCTGAGTCACCAGAGACGCACACTCAGTGACACCCGACAAACAACAATGCTTGCCATGGCAACCAACCCACGACAGCTGGCACGCTAGGTAGAGGAGTGCGTCAAGTGTGATCAAGGATCTATGGTGGCTGGAGTCAACCGCCTTGTTGTCAGAGTAGGCCGCCCTAGATGGCTCCCCAGCGAGTTATTCTTCATAGCCGGTGCCTTCGCCCTGGGTCGGGTCCTCAACTTCGAGAGCCTAGCCTATGTCGCCAACTGCTACAATGAGCTTCACTCGGTTGGTCAAGCTAGGTGGACAACAAGTCCCTGGCGTCATCTCCCCCACCGGGCCTCTTGGGAGCAGATCTCGAGGTCCTCACATGGTAGATCCGACTCGGTTTGGGCTCCAACCCCACCGTATCGGAGCATCGCCAAATGTTCTACATCCTGACAAAAGTCCACTACCAGATTACCGCTTACGAGGTGTTGCCGCCGCCCAACCACTTCTGGTACTACATGCCTTACCTACTATATGGGATCCAAAGTGTGGTGGCAGTGTTCTAGCTTGAGCTGGAGCATCTCATCAGCCTTAGAGGCACCACGTAATGCCATCCTCTCAGGCACAGTAGGGGCTGATGTCCCCTCCCTGTGAGGCTTCCTCAAGATCCTTTTGAGGTGTGAACTAGAGTACTACTCCGATAACATCAGCTACTACTCCTCCCATGAGTGCTTCTACCTCGATGGCGAGGTCCTCACCGACGGTGCCTTTGAACTCATGCCTTCGGACCTGAGTCCCACCAGCCACGCAAACCAGCTTCGGGAGAAGGCAGCGCACCTACAGTCTTAGCTAGCGGACCTCAACACCATCGAGGTATAGCTCAAGAGGCAAAGGGAGGAGTTTGAGCAGCGGCAAGCTGCTCAACCCACCAATGACGACCACGTAGGGGCTCCTAACCTATTACGCTTCCCCCACGTGGTCTAAAACATGGTGGTCGCTGCTTGCCAACTCGAGGACATTCCGACATGCCAGACTCGAAGACCAACGAGAAGCTCCATGAGGCAAGGTGGCTCCTTCATGTCGCCCTTGAGCAGCAGGCTGAGAGCTCAGTGTCGCGACGCCATGCCACTACCTCAAGGTCATCCGAGCCGACACCCATCATCAACAGGGATCGCTCCGACACGCATGCACCACCGACGAGAGGCGACAGCGATGACCCCTCTGCCGATAGCTTGGATTGTCCATGGACCAGGGTTGCCATGCCCCGGTAGGAGCGAAGGCGTGAGCCTTCCCCTCACCGTATGCCCGCGTGTAACCAACTCAGTGACGATCAGGAAGTGCACGGCACCATCGAAGTGAGGTGCTACACTCAGGCCAGGTCGTAGAGCCCTGAGCGGTAGGCAGGGAGCCCAACCTCGGGTCAATTCGGCCCCATGGCGTTCGGGTTTAGAATCTTGCATCGATATGAACACTATCTCCACACAGATCGAAATAAGATTGCACATGACCCACGCGTCACTTAGGAGTTCCATTGGGTGCATCCAAAATGATTTTCGAGCCTATGGTACGTTTGGAATAAACCGTGCACCTATCTTGCATCAAGATCAGCACTATCTCCAAATGGACAGAAATGAGCTTTCACTTGGGCCTCGTCACCTAGGAGTACCATCGGGTGCGTCCAAAACGATTTCTAAGCCTATAGTACGTTTGGTGCAAATCGTGCGCCTATCTTGCACCAATACAAACACTATCTCCAAACGGACCAAAACAAGATTCCACATGACCAACATCCCCTTGGTGTTCCAACAGGTACGTCCAAAACAATTTCCGAGCCTATGATACGTTTGACGTAAACCATGCACCTATCTTGCGTCAAGATTAGCACTATCTCCAAACAGACAGAAACGAGCTTTCACTTGAGTCTCGTCACCAAAGAGTACCATCGGGTGCGTCGAAAATGATTTATGAGCCTATGGTATGTTTGGTGCAAACCATGCAGCTATCTTGCACCGATATGAACACTGTGTTCAAACGGACCGAAATGAGATTCCACATGACCCACGTCACCTATGAGTTCCATCGGGTGCGTCCAAAATGATTTCCGAGCCAATGGTATGTTTGGCAAAAACCGTGCACCTATTTTGCGTTAAGATTAGCACTATCTCCAAACGGACGGAAACGAGCTTTCACTTGAGCCTCATCACCTAGGAGTACCATCGGGTGTGTCCAAAATGATTTCTGAGCCTATGATACGTTTGGCGCAAACCGTGCATCTATGTTGTGTAGCAGAATTGACCAATTTATAAGAGCACTATTATAATGGGCAGCCCACAAGCGATCACTCTGTCATACTTGAGCCTATATAAATCCGGTAGTCCATCAAGTACCATGAAGGTCTCGATTAACCATCAACATACAACCAAGATCATACATGATTCAACATACTTGTCACACGTTACATAAAGTTCACAAATACAGTTCTTCCATCACAGTATGAATTAAAGTTTTTACAAACCACGTTCAGGTAAGATAGTAGCGGAAGCAAATGAAAAGTTTGAAACCAACACCTGCAACATTGTTTAAATATAGTGCCAGCTCACGATCACACTTCCACAAAAGCATAAGAGAGGGATTAATAAGAGATGCCTGCCCAAGGCTTTACTCCTCGTCCACGGTGGGACAGAAGCAGTTCTTGCAATAGTCATGATAAACTGTACCATCTACAACAATGGGAATAAAACCCTGAGTACGAGAAGGTACTCAGCTAGACTTATGCGTCATAAACCAAAAATAAAGTGACTCCAAGGATTATGCAAGACTTTATAAGAGGAGCTAGCTTGACAATATTTTGCATAAAAGCGACTAATTTAGTTGTACATTTATAATTCGGTCATCAAGTTAATTATAGCTATTCATCTCTATATTAGTAACTAACCTATGTCAAACATGTGGTATATCATTTAGTAGCATAACAATAGTAACCATAGCCGTATAATAATTCCATGTTCATCATAACCATCATTCCATAATACAGTTACTACAATGCAAGAGCTAGCCAAGTTTCTCACTGTCCAGGAGAGACGGCGATTCAAATCGATTTCAACCAGCTGGGAATTTATTCCTAACACAAACCTAGGCAGACCAGATCAACGGTCACCTCAGGTCACCTTTGGTATAACTTAGGTCCACATTTTGTGGGTTCGTCCAGCGCCGCATAATCAGGGACAACCAACTGCTAGGATGTTCAGGCCTAACCTACCCTTGGGCTCACGTATGGCTCCCCACACATCCTTACTACCATCTAGAGTGTGCACTTTTACAGAATGGGGCCCCGCCTGAGTTGAGCTACTCGGTTTCACGGTCGGAACGAGTTATCTGGCGAACTAAGTGAGAGGCATGCGTTCAATCTCAACAGAAGTTCAAACAACAGTACGGTCCTTAATCTTCACAGACAGAATCACATGAGTCAACCTACACATAGACTCCGCCTGGCCTCTAGTTACATTACCCCATGGTTCTTTTCCACGATAGCAAATATATCCAATCATGCTTCGGTATCCACCTATATATCGCAGATAATAGGAAATCACCCGACTTCTACCGGTCTAAGCATGGCTAAGCATATATTCGATCCTAGACCTACACAGGGTTAAAGGTGTATATATCTAGACAAGGTAGTTCTATGCATCAACTATTTCTAATCAAATCTTATAACCTAATGCATCCAACATAAAGGACTCAAGTGAAGTTTTATAAAACATAGGAGACTTAGAATGCTCTGGGGCTTGACTTTGAGAAAAGAGGTTGGCCGGTGATCCAGGTACTCAGGGAGGTCCTTGTGGCAGAACCTCCTAAGAAATCGGGCCCACGTGCACCTATCGATGTCTCAACAGACCTCAGATAGCGTACACAAGTTCCCAACAACTTAACAGATCTGTCGGGTGTCCTCGAGAAACCCGAATCATCCACGAATCTTTTCCAAACAGGATCCCAATCACAGTCATTGCAGATTACAAGTGTTTTCAATATACATACCAGAGATTATAAAGCGGAAGACTTAAGTTTTAATATTACAAACCAGTTGTTTCAAACTTACATAACCATAAGTGTCATACAACCATAGTAGCGGGATAATATTACATTAACATTATTTCTTTCACACAAACTAGTGCCTTGTCCAAAGGCCATTCATCATTCCTCATCGTCATCGACTTCAAACACTGACATGCAGCAGGGACCAAAACAAGCCTGCGCATGCGACTCACCTGCAACAAGGGTTAACAAACCATGAGTACAAAAGTACTCAACAAGACTGACCCGACGAAAAAGGGTGAAGGTCTTAGGGATGCAGGTGTTGGGTCAAGGTAAGGATGTAGAAAGATTCAAAAGTTCTTTGCCAAAAGCTTACTATTCTTGATCCCAGTTTCAAGTTTTACCCCTAAGTACTTTAGTTCAATATCTCCAATTAAGTGTTCATATCCCATGTTCCAATCATTACTGGTTCTCCTTCTGGAATAGATTCCACCTGAGTATAGAAGACCCTTCCAGATTTCTTCTCAGCCTGACCTTTCTGACTATTCTGAGCATTGCCCTTGTACCGATTCTGAGCTTGAGTAATAGGGGCTTTGGGTGCATCAGGATTGTTCTTCCTAGGATACGAACATTCTCGAGAAAAGTGTCCGGGTTTACCACAATTATAGCATGGATAATTGTGATTCTAGGGAGTAGCATTGTGGTTTGCATTATTTGTATTGTTTTGCTGCTGCGGCGCTTGATGAGTATAAGGCGTATTAGTTGCAGGGCGAATAAAGATTTGCTGCCTGCTTTGGCTTTGTTGTGGGCGGAATGGTGCACGGCCATGATTCTGAGGATGGTAGATCACCTTTTGACGCTTTCCACTCGACGATCCAGAAGCAAATGACCTCTTTTTCTTCGCCTCCTTGTGTCGGCGGTAATTCTCCTCTGAAGCGATAGCAATGTTGACAGTCTCATGATAAGTTGCGTTGCCACAAGTTGCCATCATGGTCTGAAGTTTGGTGTTCAGACCTCTCATGAAATGATTCTTCTTCTTCCTGTCAGTATTCACATACTCTATAGCATACTGCGCCAGGTGATTGAAATGCCCAACATAATGCATCACCGGGTGCTCCCCTGGCTTAAGAGCCAGGAACTCTTCTAACTTCATGGTCATCACACCATCTTGAATATAATGTGCCTTGAAGGCATCCTTAAACTCCATCCAGGTGATTTGGTGACCAGCAGGCTGTACAGCTACCAAATTTGCCCACCAGGCACCACCAGCTCCTCGGAGTTGCTGTGCCGCAAACCTTGGTTTCTGAATCTCGGTACAGCGAATCAGCTCAAACTTTTGCTCCATTGTCCGGAGCCAATCGTCAGCTTCTAAAGGCTCTTCTGCCTTAGAGAACACAGGCGGACGTGTGTCAGTAAAATCAATATAGGTTGTCTCATCATTTCCATTATTACGGCGGCCATGATTAGGGTGTGGTGCTTGTTGGTTCTGAGCCATTTCCCTTAACAACCTAGCATTCTCGGCCGTTGCATAGACGAGTGCAGTTATGGCATCTGCCATACTCGGAGGCATTGGTGGAGGATTTGGGACTTCATCATTGTCTTGCGAAGTACCAGCACCAGTTCGGGTGTTAATGCGAGGCATCTGTCAGAGAGACATGTTTATTTACATTATTATTTTATTGAAAGCAGTTAAAAGGTTTCATGCTACAAAGGGTTTCTTATTTATGTTACATGTCTTGTATCCCACAAGACAACCCTGGTTTACTAGGAAAGCAGTAAAGGAACTATTACTACTCCGAGCTTTCAGTCATCGGCTTCTGTGCCCATATCGGACAAAACCTCATCTTCATCTGAGAAGTACACTAACTCCTCAGGATCCTCCTCCTCTTCATCATTCTCGACTTCTCCTGGATCTACTATCATTTCTTCTTCTTTAGCTTCACCATCCCCATGAGGAGGATGAAGTTGAGCGTACAGCAGGTGGACATTCTCATGAAGAATGGCATTGTCCATCTCTAGGTCCTCTACGTAGAACTCCAACTCATGGATGCGTTCATTGGCCACATCCTCTCGTGTCCAGGCTTCATTCCTCAACTCGGTATTCTTGGTGATGTCCCTTTACATTTCCGCCAGCTTCCCTTGATCTTTGGCATGAGCTCGACGAAGGGTGTTGAGCTCCTTGGTAAGGTTCTCAATGTTGGCGGGATTGCTTGAAGATTCTTCATCTCCTAGGGTCTTGGAACTTCCTTCACCAAGCTCACGATTACGCGGTGCCAACTGGTGACGAGGGACTCCGTGAGGTCCAGTGGACTTGCGTGCGGTTATCTTGGTCTTTGCCATAGCCTGTAGAATTTAGGATAGGACTATAAGGATAGCTTGAGGATAATGGAGGTTAGCAAGAATGGGATTGACATTACTTACCCAACCACTTTTAAGGAGAATTATTATGCAAGGTGTTCAAGCATGATGCATGAATCGATCTTACGAATCCGAGTACAAAAGATTTATACAATCAAAAGTACTAGATTTTTAATACATAGGACAAACCTAATCATATTATCCGCCACAAACTTTCAAATAAGATAGGATTGAGGCTAGATCAGGGGTAAGAAGAAAGAAATTTGAACTCAAAATATCCAGTTTAATTTCTTTGATCCAAATTAGTTTGAAGGTTTTCAAAAGCAACCTACAATGATCTTAGATAGGACCTGCTTTCGATACCAAATTGTGGCGTAACCTCCTAAGAAATTGGGCCCACATGCACCTATCGATGTCTCAACAGACCTCGATAAGCGTACACAAGTTTCCCAACAACTTAACAGATCTCATTTGGGTGTGTCCTCGAAACCCGAATCATCCATGAATCTTTTCCAAACAGGATCCCAATCACGGTCATTGCAGACACAAGATTTTTCAATATACATACCGAGATTATAAAGCGGAAGACTTAAGTTTTTAATATTACAAACCAGTTGTTTAAACTTACATAACCATAAGTGTCATACAACCATAGTAGCGGGATAATATTACATTAACATTATTTATTTCACACAAACTAGTGCCTTGTCCAAAGGGCAATTCTTCATTCCTCATCGTCATCGACTTCAACACCGACATGCAAAGAGGGACCAAAACAAGCACATGCATGCGACTCACCTGCAAACAAGGGTTAACAAACCCCGAGTACAAAAGTACTCAACAAGACCGACTGACGAAAAAAGGGCGAAGGTCTTAGGGATGGAGGTGTTGGGTCAAGGTAAGGATGTAGAAAGATTCAAAAGTTCTTTGCCAAAAGCTTACTATTCTTGATCCTAGTTTCAAGTTTTACCCTAAGTACTTTAGTTCAATATCTCCAACTAAGTGTTCATATCCCATGTTCCATTCCTTCTCATTCCATTCTTTTCTCATGTTTTAGTAATTCACCATCCCTGCATTGCTTCAGATCTTGAATCGAGTCTCCATATCCATGAGCACCAAAGAATTCAATTGATTCAAGTCCCAAATTGCATGGATTCCTTATCACACGACATATGTATAACTTAATCTTGCATATATCAACCTCGCTACTAGGGATCCTCCCATACTAAGCCATCTCCACGCCACCCGAGAGCACAAAGACACCTCAAATCCGCCACATTCAAGCCACGAGGGTACACGCTACTCCCGCCATCTCACCACTCCTAGTGCGTGGGCATTAAATCTTAGTATCGGATTAGCAAAGTAGGCTTACCGAGTATGTGACCAGTACTACAAAGTGTCTCGTTCAGAAGATCCACAATGAGTGGCCTTTAAGCGACATAGTCGTTAACATTACCCAACATTCAAGATAAGCCACCCAACTAGTCTCTAGTTCATTCTATCGTCTTTCTTTCTTTCTTTGGCCAGTATGCCATCTTTGATTGTATTGAAACTTTTACTGTGCAAACCTACCATAAAGCATACTAAGCAATTATATGCCTCTGTAAAAGAAATCATCGTCAAAGATGGTAAACAATCAACAAGGTAGGCAATGCATCAAGTAGGTAACATTTGAAGTAAATCAACTTAATGCAATAAGTAACATAAGTGATAAACTTTTCAAAGTAAACAAGGTAATGGTTTAATGCATAAACCGGGGCTTGCCTTCGTTGACGATCTCAGGTTCCGGATCAGTACCACAATTACCAAATCCCGCGACAACAGGGGATTCTTCCAGTACTTGCTCAACTAGAATTGTTTCACTCTCGGGTTCTACACGAAATGATAACATATGCTTTAACATGATGATAATGTAAACATGATGCTTTCACGGTACATGAAATGTAACAACACCCCGAATACGATTTTCCTTCACGGTACAGTTGTAAGCCAACAAAACCAACTTGCAATTCTACCGGCAAGAACCACACATGTGACTTGACCAAACTGATCTTGAAACCCTACTGGTCACACAACCTGACCCAAACAAAAAAAAATTAAACCCTAGCCCTAACAATTAGGGTTGCTTTTATTAAATGTTTAATTAATTTAAAATAAGCACAAAAATAAACTTGTTCCAAATGACCTCCAAATTTTATGTAAGCTTCCTCATAACAAATTAGTGTACCAAAATAAATTTCATAATTTTTGGAGCTATACAGTGGGCTACAAAAATCATGGAAATTGCATTTATTAATTAATGGACTGAATATTTGAACATTAAAACTTTATTCAAATTTCAAGTTTCAAATTTTTAAACCAAACTAGAGCATGTACAGAAGCTACACAAAAATTTTCAGAATTTTTGGAGCTATGATTATTTTTCTACAAATTTCCAAAGATTCAGCACTATTCAAAATCAGAAAATATAAAATTTCACTGTTCTTCTCCTTCCTTCTCACTGACAGCCCGACCCCACCCATCAGTGACCCATACATGTCACGGCGGCGCTGCCATCACTGGCCGGCCCCAAAATGCGTCGACGGTGACGCTCCGGCGAGGCAGACCTCACCCAAATAATCTACACACTCCTACGAACCCATCCCCGTCCTTGGAATAGCAGAAGGTGCACCAGAGAAGACTCCACGCCGGCCATGGCGGCTCGAGCACGTCGGCTCACGGCGTAACCCCGGCAAGAATGCGGTAGAGTCAAAAGCGAAGTGCACATCACGTTCAGTAGCTCACCACGGTCACGCCGGTGGGCTTGGTGAAGGCGGAGACGGTCTGAAATGGCCTGGCCACGTCGAGGCGATGGTGGTGGAGCTTCGGCCGGGCTCGGGGAAGAAGCTGTTGCGCCAGGCGACTCCGGCCAACTCAAGCGGCATGAGCAAGTCGTAGAGAAGCGCAAGACTGAGGCGATCGCTTTGGCATAGCTGGGCACGGTGAAGACTGCTCGACGGTGGCTAATTTCGCGAGCGCAGTGAGGTCGTCGGCGGCGAGCAGAGGCAGGAAAAGAGGAGAGGGACGACGACGGTACGGCTATTTATAGCCGGGAGGAGCTTGTCTGGCTTCGACAGCACATGACGAAGATGCCACGGCGATGATGACGTGCCAGGGCACGAGGAAGCAGCGCAAAACGCTCGGCGGCGGCAGCGGCGTGGCGCCGGCGGTAAGCAGTGATGTAAATCTTGATTTTTGAATTATTTACAGAACTGCCACTGAGTCTATTTTTCAAATTACTCCCAAATTTTCTAAAGAAGTTGAAAATCTCCAAAAATGAAAGTTGCTCAACTTTTTAAACTCTACAACTTTGCTTCAAGGAACATTTTCAAATTCTGCCTCCATTTTGAAATTTGAATTTGGGGTGCATTTGAGTATTTGAATCATTTCAAAATTACTCCAAATTTTATATGTAAACTTGAAAAACTTTGAATACCAAAGTTGATCCACATAATATAATCTTCAACTTTGCTTTTTGCCTCAACCCCAAATTCCACATGGATTTTGAATTAGTCAAAAGGGGCAAAAAGGACTTTTATAATTTGAATTTGAATTCAAATTTGATTTGTCTTTCTTTTACTTTAACTTTGATTTTTGAGCAGTAACATGGCCCATTAGGGTTATTTGAGTCAAATGACATATGACCTCACATGATCACATGAATTTTGACCCTTGTAGTCATGATCTTTATTTAGGATTTTGAAACACATCACATGAAATAACAATATTATGAAATAAACCTTATTTAGTGAATGCATTCAAAATTTTCTACTCTATGAATGATTTGCAATGCATATGATGACATGTCAAATTTTAGTGCTACGTCAAAACACCAGAGGTGTTACAACCCTTTCCCCTTAAAGAAATCTCGTCCCAAGATTTAAAACTTAAGGCTAAGTAATGGAAAAGGAAATGTGTCAAGCTAACACATCATAACTTTATTCAAAAGACTAGTGAGGGGGTTTTCCATTCTTTTGACAAAAGAAACAAGTTACAATATAGACAAGGTATTGCAACTAGAGAGAAGCAAAGAAGTCAGGAAAGTTTTCTTCTAAGTAATCCTCGGACTCCCAAGTAGCTTCTTCTTCAGTGTGCTGGTTCTATTGTACTTTGTAGAACATGATTGTACGCCTTCGAGTGACTTGATCCTTCTGATCTAAGACTCTAATGGGGTACTCGGCATAAGTCAAATCAGGTGCTAGTTCTACATCACCAAAGTCAATCACTTGGTCAGGTACTTGAAGACACTTCTTCAACTGGGATACATGGAAAATATCATGCACAGCTGACATGTGATCTGGTAGCTTAACGCGATAGGCGACTGGTCCACATCTTTGTTGGATTTGAAACGGACCGACATAACGGGGTGCCAACTTTCTCCGAATCCCAAAACAATGAACTCCTTTCATTGGCGATACCTTGAGGTAGACATGATCTCCCACTATGAATTCTAGAGGTCGCCTCCTCTTATCAGCATAGCTTTTCTATCGGGATTGAGCTACCTTCATATTAGCTTGTATGAGTTTAACCTTCTCTTCTGCTTCCTTGACCACATCCGGTCCAAAGAACCAACGTTCTCCAACATCTGACCAATGTAAAGGTGTCTGGCATCTACGACCATACAATGCTTCAAATGGTGCCATTTTAATGCTCTCTTGATAGCTATTGTTATATGAGAATTCAGCTAAGGGAAGACATTCATTCCATATAGCACCATAGGAGAGAACACATGCTCTTAACATATCTTCAAGAATTTGATTTACCCTTTCCGTCTGTCCATCTGTTTGCGGATGATAAGCAGAACTACGGATAAGTTTAGTTCCCAAAGACTCATGTAGACTTTTCCAAAACTTGGATATGAACAATGACCCTCTGTCAGAGACAATGGTCTTGGGTGCCCCATGCAGACTGAAGATTCTATCCAGATAAAGCTTTGCATACTGCTCCGCTTGATATTTATCTCTGACTGGTAAGAAATGAGCTATCTTGGTTAGGCGATCAACAATAACCCATATTGAATTGCAGCCTGTAGATGTCCTAGGCAACCCTACTATGAAGTCCATACAGATATCTTCCCACTTCCAAGATGGAACTGGCAAGGAATGTAATGGACCTGCAGTCTTCATGTGAATCGCTTTGACTCTCTGACAAGTATCACATTTGGCCACATATTGAGCTATTTCTATTTTCATTTTGGTCCACCAATATCTCGTTCTCAGATCATGATACATTTTGTTGCTACCTGGATGAATGGAGTATCTTGTAGAATGAGCTTCATCAAGAATCTGCTTTCGCAGCTTCGGATTTTTGGGTACTACCAATCTATCCTTGAACCATACAACATCTGATTCATCAATCTTGAAACATGTTGATCTTCCAGATCTGACTTTATCCTTGATATGGGCTATGCCCTTACTTTTCTATTGAGCAGCAATGATCTAATCTTTGATAGTGGACTCAACTGCAATATTGGACAGGGAACCTTGTTCTATGATTTGTAAATTCAGATGCTCCATCTCTTGACACAATGTTCGTTGCATAGGTTTCACAGTCAGACAATGGCAATGACTCTTGCGACTCAGGGCATCGGCAACCACATTAGCCTTGCCCGGATGATAATGCACTTCTAAGTCATAATCTTTGATAAGTTCTAACCATCTTCTTTGCCTCATATTCAACTCTGACTGAGTAAAGATATATTTCAAACTTTTGTGATCCGTATAGATATGACATATATTGCCCAATAAATAATGTCGCCAAATCTTGAGTGTATGAACAACAGCGGCTAATTCAAGATCATGGGTGGGATAATGTTCTTCATGCTTCTTGAGTTGTCTGGAAGCATATGCTATGACTCTGCCTTCTTGCATAAGAACACAGCCAATACCAATTCCAGATGCATCACAATAGATATCAAATGGCCTCTCGATATCAGGTTGTGCTAATACTGGTGCAGTTGTCAGCAACTTCTTCAATGTCTGAAAGGCCTCCTCACATCCAGTTGACCATACAAAGTTAGTTTGATTTTTCAGCAGTCCAGTAATTGGCTTCGCAATTCTGGAGAAGTCAGGGATGAACCGACGGTAATAACCTACCAACCCTAGAAAACTATGAACTTGATGAACAGTGGTAGGTGCTTTCCAGTTAAGGACTTCTTCTACTTTGCTCGGATCAATAGCTATACCTTCAGCAGATAACACATGACCTAGAAATTGTACTTCCTTTAACCAGAATTCATATTTGCTGAATTTGGCATATAATTGGTGATCTCTTAATCATTGTAGAACAATGCGGAGATGTTCCGAATGTTCTTCTTTGCTCTTAGAATAAATAAGAATGTCATCAATGAATACCACTACAAACTTATCCAACTCGGGCATGAAAACTGAGTTCATCAGGTACATGAAATGAGCCGGAGCATTGGTCAGCCCAAAAGACATGACTAAATACTCATATAGACCATATCGGGTAGTAAACGCTGTCTTCGGCATATCTTCTCGTCTGATCTTAATCTGGTGATAGCCTGATCTCAAGTCTATCTTCGAGAACACCTTAGCTCCCGCAAGTTGATCAAAAAGCAAATCAATTCGGGGTAAGGGGTATTTGTTCTTTATGGTGACTTCATTTAACGGCCGATAGTCAACACATAACCTTAAGGTTTGGTCCTTCTTCTTCACGAAGATAGCAGGGCATCCCCAAGGTGATGAACTGGGTTGAATGAAACCCTTGTCTAACAACTCTTGTAGTTGCATTTTTAATTCTGCTAGTTCTTTGGGTGGCATCCTATATGCTCTTCTAGACACAGGTGTCGTTCCTGGTTTCAGGGCAATTCTAAACTCCACATCTCGGTCTGGTGGCAGTCCAGGCAGATCATTGGAAAAAACATCCGTATATTCACATACCACATGAATGTTCTCAGCTTCTTCAACCGTAGTTGCACAGACTGTTCCAACTGTACTCTTAGGAAAGGGAAGTTGGATGAGAAGTTGGGTTTTGCTGCCAGGTACATTTACTCTTATGGATCTATGCAGGACATCTATGACAGCCCCGTGTTGAGTTAACCAGTTCATACCAAGGATCACATCTATATCTTGATCCTTTAATATTAGCATGCTGGTAGGGAACGCATGTCCTCCCAAATCAATAGGTACATGCTGAACTATCTCCCTTGTACAGAGTCATCCCCCTGGCGACTGTATATGATATGGCTCTTTTGTTTCCCCAATAGTTATCCCATGCTTCACAACAAATGTACGATTGATGAATGTATGGGATGCACCGGAATCAAATAAGGTAATTGCAGGATGCTTAGCAACGGGAAACATACCAATCATTACTGGTTCTCCTTCTGGAATAGATTCCACCTGAGTATAGAAGACCCTTCCAGATTTCTTCTCAGCCTGACCTTTCTGACTATTCTGAGCATTGCCCTTGTACCGATTCTGAGCTTGAGTAATAGGGGCTTTGGGTGCATCAGGATTGTTCTTCCTAGGATACGAACATTCTCGAGAAAAGTGTCCGGGTTTACCACAATTATAGCATGGATAATTGTGATTCTAGGGAGTAGCATTGTGGTTTGCATTATTTGTATTGTTTTGCTGCTGCGGCGCTTGATGAGTATAAGGCGTATTAGTTGCAGGGCGAATAAAGATTTGCTGCCTGCTTTGGCTTTGTTGTGGGCGGAATGGTGCACGGCCATGATTCTGAGGATGGTAGATCACCTTTTGACGCTTTCCACTCGACGATCCAGAAGCAAATGACCTCTTTTTCTTCGCCTCCTTGTGTCGGCGGTAATTCTCCTCTGAAGCGATAGCAATGTTGACAGTCTCATGATAAGTTGCGTTGCCACAAGTTGCCATCATGGTCTGAAGTTTGGTGTTCAGACCTCTCATGAAATGATTCTTCTTCTTCCCACGGTATTCACATACTCTATAGCATACTGCGCCAGTGATTGAAATGCCCAACATAATGCATCACTGGTGCTCCCCTCAACTTAGAGCCGTGAACTCTTCTAACTTCATGGTCATCACACCATCTTGAATATAATGTGCCTTGAAGGCATCCTTAAACTCCATCCAGTGATTTGGTGACCAAAGAAGTCAGTCTGACTACCAAATTTGCCCACCAGTGCACCACCGGCTCCTCGGAGTTGCTTGTCCGCAAAACCTTGGTTTCAAATCTCGATGCAATGAATCAGCTCAAACTTTTGCTCCATTGTCCGGAGCCAATCGTCACTTTCTAAAGGCTCTTCGCCTTAGAGAACACAAAGGACGTGTGTGTCAAGAAATCAATATAGGTTGTCTCATCATTTCCATTATTACGGCGGCCATGATTAGGGTGTGGTGCTTGTTGGTTCGAGCCATTTCCCTTAACAACCTAGCATTCTCGGCCGTTGCATAGATTTAGTGCGATTATGGCATCTGCGCCATACTCGGAGGCATTGGTGGAGGATTTGGGACTTCATCATTGTCTTGCGAAGTACCAGCACCAGTTCGGGTGTTAATGCGAGGCATCTGTCAGAGAGACATGTTTATTTACATTATTATTTTATTGAAAGCAGTTAAAAGGTTTCATGCTACAAAGGGTTTCTTATTTATGTTACATGTCTTGTATCCCACAAGACAACCCTGGTTTACTAGGAAAGCAGTAAAGGAACTATTACTACTCCGAGCTTTCAGTCATCGGCTTCTGTGCCCATATCGGACAAAACCTCATCTTCATCTGAGAAGTACACTAACTCCTCAGGATCCTCCTCCTCTTCATCATTCTCGACTTCTCCTGGATCTACTATCATTTCTTCTTCTTTAGCTTCACCATCCCCATGAGGAGGATGAAGTTGAGCGTACAGCAGGTGGACATTCTCATGAAGAATGGCATTGTCCATCTCTAGGTCCTCTACGTAGAACTCCAACTCATGGATGCGTTCATTGGCCACATCCTCTCGTGTCCAGGCTTCATTCCTCAACTCGGTATTCTTGGTGATGTCCCTTTACATTTCCGCCAGCTTCCCTTGATCTTTGGCATGAGCTCGACGAAGGGTGTTGAGCTCCTTGGTAAGGTTCTCAATGTTGGCGGGATTGCTTGAAGATTCTTCATCTCCTAGGGTCTTGGAACTTCCTTCACCAAGCTCACGATTACGCGGTGCCAACTGGTGACGAGGGACTCCGTGAGGTCCAGTGGACTTGCGTGCGGTTATCTTGGTCTTTGCCATAGCCTGTAGAATTTAGGATAGGACTATAAGGATAGCTTGAGGATAATGGAGGTTAGCAAGAATGGGATTGACATTACTTACCCAACCACTTTTAAGGAGAATTATTATGCAAGGTGTTCAAGCATGATGCATGAATCGATCTTACGAATCCGAGTACAAAAGATTTATACAATCAAAAGTACTAGATTTTTAATACATAGGACAAACCTAATCATATTATCCGCCACAAACTTTCAAATAAGATAGGATTGAGGCTAGATCAGGGGTAAGAAGAAAGAAATTTGAACTCAAAATATCCAGTTTAATTTCTTTGATCCAAATTAGTTTGAAGGTTTTCAAAAGCAACCTACAATGATCTTAGATAGGACCTGCTCTGATACCAGCTGTGGCAGAACCTCCTAAGAAATTGGGCCCACATGCACCTATCGATGTCTCAACAGACCTCAGATAGCGTACACAAGTTTCCCAACAGCTTAACAGATCTGTCGGGTGTCCTCGGGAAACCCGAATCATCCATGAATCTTTTCCAAACAGGATCCCAATCACAGTCATTGCAGATTACAAGATTTTTCAATATACATACCAGAGATTATAAAGCGGAAGACTTAAGTTTTAATATTACAAACCAGTTGTTTCAAACTTACATAACCATAAGTGTCATACAACCATAGTAGCGGGATAATATTACATTAACATTATTTATTTCACACAAACTAGTGCCTTGTCCAAAGGCCATTCATCATTCCTCATCGTCATCGACTTCAAACACTGACATGCAGCAGGGACCAAAACAAGCCTGTGCATGCGACTCACCTGCAACAAGGGTTAACAAACCCTGAGTACAAAAGTACTCAACAAGACTGACCTGACGAAAAAGGGCGAAGGTCTTAGGGATGCAGGTGTTGGGTCAAGGTAAGGATGTAGAAAGATTCAAAAGTTCTTTGCCAAACGCTTACTATTCTTGATCCTAGTTTCAAGTTTTACCCCTAAGTACTTTAGTTCAATATCTCCAACTAAGTGTTCATATCTCATGTTCCAATCCTTCTCATTCCATTCTTTTTCTCATATTTTAGTAATTCACCAGTCCTGCATTGCTTCTGTAATGAATCGAGTCTCCATATCCATGGAGCACCGACAATTCGAATTGATTCAAGTCCCAGCTGGGGATTCCTTATCACACGACATATGTAGAACTTAATCTTGCATATATCAACCTCGCTATCGGATCCTCCCGTACTAAGCCGTCTCCACGCCACCCGAGAGCACAGCACACCTCAAATCCGGCCACATTTAAGCCACGAGGGTACACGCTACTCCCGCCATCTCACCACTCCCAGTGCATGGGCATTTGTCTTAGTATCGGATTAGCCGAAGTAGGCTTACTAGAGTATGTGACTAGTACTACAAAGTGTCTCGTTCAGAAGATCCACAATGAGTGGCCTTTAAGCGACATAGTCGGCAACATTACCCAACATTCAAGATAAGCCACCCAACTAGTCTCTAGTTCATTCTATCTTCTTTCTTTCTTTCTTTGGCCAGTATGTCATCTTTGATTGTATCGAAACTTTTACTGTGCAAACCTACCATAAAGCATACTAAGCAATTCTACGCCTTTGTAAAAGAAATCATCGTCAAGGATGGTAAACAATCAACAAGGTAGGCAATGCATCAAGTAGGTAACATTTGAAGTAAATCAACTTAATGCAATAAGTAACATAAGTGATAAACTTTTCAAAGTAAACAAGGTAATGGTTTAATGCATAAACCGGGGCTTGCCTTCGTTGACGATCTCAGGTTTCGGATCAGTACCACAATTACCAAATCTCGCGACAACCGGGGATTCTTCCAGTACTTGCTCAACTAGAATCATTTCACTCTTGGGTTCTACACGAAATGATAACATATGCTTTAACATGATGATAATGTAAACATGATGCTTTCATGGTATAGGAAATGTAACAACACCCCGAATACGATTTTCCTTCACGGTACAGTTGCAAGCCAACAAAACCAACTTGCAATTCTACCAGCAAGAACCACACATGTGACTTGACCAAACTAATCTTGAAACCCTACTGGTCACACAACCTGACCCAAACAAAAAAAAATTAAACCCTAACCCTAACAATTAGGGTTGCTTTTATTAAATGTTTAATTAATTTAAAATAAGCCCAAAAATAAACTTGTTCCAAATGACCTCAAAACTTTATTTAAGCTTCCTCATAACAAATTAGTGTACCAAAATAAATTTCATAATTTTTGGAGCTATATAGTGGCCTACAAAAATCATGGAAATTGCATTTGTTAATTAATGGACTGAATATTTGAACATTAAAAATTTATTCAAATTTCAAGTTTCAAATTTTTAAACCATACTAGAGCATGTACAGAAGCTACACAAAATTTTTCAGAATTTTTGGAGCTATGATTATTTTTCTACAAAATTCCAAAGATTCAGCACTATTCAAAATCAGAAAATATAAAATTTCACTGTTCTCCTCCTTCCTTCTCACTGACAGCCCGACCCCACCCGTTAGTGACCCATACATGTCACGGCGGCGCTGCCATCACTGGCCGGCCCCAAAATGCGCCGACGGTGACGCTCCGGCAAGGCAGACCTCACCCAAATAATCTACACACCCCTACGAACCCATCCCCGTCCTTGGAATAGCAGAAGGTGCACCGGAGAAGACTCCACACCGGCCATGGCGGCTCGAGCACGTTGGCTCACGGCGTAACCCCGGCAATAATGCGGTAGAGTCAAAAGCGAAGTGCACATCACGTTCAGTAGCTCACCACGGTCACGCCGATGGGGTTGGTGAAGGCGGAGACGGTCTGGAATGGCCGGCTGATAGAGCTGGAGTGCCCGATCCTTCGGTGAGTGGAGGATAACTACGATTTGGTGGGTGTCGACCCTCGCGATCCAACTACGACGAACAAGTCCGTGGCGCCTTAGCAATCGCTGAACCAACTCCCGATGGTTATTGACCTTGCTGGTGCTAGATCAACCTGATCACGAAGATCAATTCCTGCTGGCAATCGAAGAACAAGCAAGAATCGAGGCCAAGAACCCCGAATATTACTCAAAGGTGGGGTTACAATTACACGAAGACAAAGCTTGAAGTAGCAATGGCTAACTTAAGCAAAACAAAACCCAAGCCAAAGAGGCGCAGCCCACAGCTAAATAGGGGAAGACGGAGGAAGGAGGATGCCCACCTACCCATAAGGCGTGGAATAGGCGCCCAAACAGCCACACACACCATCTCCTTGATCCCCTTTCCCGATTTAGATGGTGCAAAGACCTTCCGAGTTATTTCTTGACAAAACTAAAAACACATATAGGTGGCACAAAGACCTAGACATTATTCAGGCAGGTTCATCATGAGCATAGATGGCGATGCACTTAGGAAACTTCGGTCCTTCATTCTTCAAAATCATCACGAAGTTTAATTCACGTGCACGAGCTCGGTAAGTGGTCCCGTGGCGCTGTGGCCGGGTTCGGGCTTGAGTAGCCATTCCGTGTCGAGGTTGATGTCCTCATCATCCTCCCCTTCTTGAATCGAAGTCGTCCTCGATGGTAGCTCCTCGACCTCACTCGCATATGGTTTCAAATCGCAACATTAAAACTAGAGGAAACACCATAGTCAGGGCGGTAGGTCAAGTATATAAGCATTATTATTGATTTTCTTTAACACCTTGAAGGGACCAAAGACACGGGCATCACTTAGACTCAAGCAAACTAGGAAAGCGATCCTTGCGCAAATGCAACCAAACCAAGTCACCAGGTTCAAAAGTAATAAGTTTACGTCCTTTACTACCAACAAACTGATTTTTAGCATTAGTGTGCGCAATGTTCTCACTGTGTTTGCTCATGGATGTCCAACATTTGTTTGACACGTGCAACAAAGATCGACATGTGGAGCGTCCAAAGGGTCAAAGGACAACAAAGTCAATTGGCGCCCGTGGAATGTAACCATAGACAACCCGAAAAGGGCACATTTTCATGGTGGAATGTGTAGCACGATTGTAAGCAAACACGACATGGGGCAAACAATCCTCCCAAAGTTTTAGATTCTTGTCTAACACAGCCCTAAGCATGGTAGATAAGGTTCTGCTCACAACCTCGGTTGCCCATCTGCTTGTGGGTGACAAGTGGTCTTTGAAAAGCAATTTAGTTCTCGAGTTTATTCCAAAGAGATCTCCAAAATGACTTAGGAACTTAGCATCGCGATTTGAGACTATTGTATGTGGAACACCATGTAAACGAATAATCTCGCGAAAGAACAATTCAAAGCAATGCTGCTAGCATCATCGGTTTTATGACATGGTATGAAGTGAGCCATTTTAGAGAATCGATCAACAACCACAAAGATACTATCCTCCCTTCTTAGTTTGAGGTAAGCCCAAAACAAAATCCGTAGAAATATCTAGCCAAGGAGAAGTAGGGACAGTAACGGCATATACAAACCGTGGTTGTTCAAGTGTGACTTAGCTTTACGGCACGTGGTGCAACAGGCAACAAAACGCTCCACGTCATGGCGCATCTGGGGCCAAAAGAAGTGCACGCCAAAATCTCCTGTGTCTTGTAAACGCCAAAGTGTCCCATGAGGCCGCCACCATGCGCTTCTGCAATAGCAAAAGACGAACCGAGCTTATGGAATACATAGCTTGTTAGCGCGGAACAAAAACCCATCGGTTACATGGAATTTACCCCATGGTTTACCATCCTTGCAATGCAGCATGATGTCCTTAAAGCCAGGATCATCGGCGTATTGGTCTTTCACAGTTTGTAAACCAAAAATTTTAAAGTCTAACTGGGACATAATGTTGTCTTTCCCGTTCTTGTGTTTGATGATGTATGGAAAAGACTCTATGAATTCGACCCACTTAGCATGCCGACGGTTCAGATTAGTTGGGCTACGAATATGTTTTAATGCCTCATGATCAGAATGAATGATAAACTCACGAGGCCAAAGATAGTGCTGCCATGTTTGAAGTGTGCGAACCAAAGCGAAAAGCTCCTTATCATAAGTTGAATAATTCAGACTAGCACCGCTTAATTTTTCGCTAAAGTAAGCAACTGGCTTGCCCTCTTGTAGCAAAACACCGCCTAAGCCAATACCACTAGCATCGCATTCAAGTTCAAACATCTTATTGAAATCAGGTAGCTGTAGTAAGGGGGCATGTGTCAACTTATCTTTTAGAATGGTGAATGCCTCGTCCTGTGCCGCACCCCAGGAGAAAGGAACGCCCTTCTTGGTGAGCTCATGTAACAGGGCGGCAATGGAGCTGAAGTCATGCATGAACCATCGGTAGAAACCTGCAAGCCCAAGAAAACTCCAAATCTACGTAACCGTTGTCGGCATGGGCCAGCTCTGGATGGCGTCAATCTTGCTACTGTCCACTTCAATGCCCTGCGGAGTAACAACATAGCCAAGAAACGAAACACATTGTGTGCAGAAGTCGCACTTGTCCATGTTACCAAACAAGCGGGCAGCGAGCAAAGCATCAAAAATAGCATGCAAATGTTCCAAATGCTCTTTCATAGACTTGCTGTAAATTAGAATGTCATCAAAATAAACAACCACAAACAATCCTATGAAAGGCCTCAAAACTTCATTCATTAAGCGCATAAATGTGCTGGGAGCATTAGTCAATCCAAACGGCATAACTAACCATTCATATAAGCCAAATTTTGTTTTAAAAGCCATTTTCCATTCATCCCCAAGTTTCATTCGAATCGATGGTACCCGCTTCGCAAATCTACATTGGAGAATATAACAAAGACCGCTAAGCTCGTCAAGCATATCATCAAGGCGAGGTATAGGATAACGATAACGAATTGTGATATTGTTAATCGCTCGACAATCTACACACATGCGCCAGTACCATCTTTCTTTGGGACAAGTAGTACAGAATGCGAGCAAGGGCTAAGAGACTCACGAATGTAGCCCTTATCAAGTAGCGCTTGGACTTGGCGCTTGAATCCCTTTTGTCTCATCGGGATTGGTACGGTGCGGGCACGGTTGGGAAGTCAAGGCCGGGATGAGATCGATCTGGTGCTCAATGCCACGAATGGGAGGAAGACTCATGCGGTAAGTCCTTCAAAAACACATCGGCAAAGTCCTCGCAAAAGCTTAGTAACAAAGCAGAGGGTATATCCAAAGATGGTGCATCATCGAGTGAAACCAAAGACATGAGAACATACAAGCGCATAGCAAGGCATATTAGCAACATGTAGTTCATCAAAATCAGCACGTGTAGCAAGTAAAACAGAGCATGTAGCTTAATCTCTTTAGACGTGGCTGGTTGTTGTTGGCATTGTTTTAATGCTTTAGTAGCCCGAGCAATGTCATCTTTCACAACTGCTTCAGGGGTCATTGGATGAAGAATAATTTTCTTGCCCTTAAAAAGTAATGAATAATGATTTGTGCGACCATGATGTAAACAATCAAGATCATATTGCCGTGGCCTACCAAGCAACAACGAACATGCCTCCATAGGAACAACATCGCAATCAAGATAATCGAATAAGATCCCATGGAGAAGTGAACACGCATCGAGCGTGTTACCTTGAGTTTGCCACCCCAGTTGAGCCATTGAATGTGGTAGGGATGTAGATGTGGACGCGCGTTTGGAGAGACAACTTCTCCACCAGATCCGAACTTGCCAAATTGTTGCAACTACCGCCATCAATGATGATGCGAATGGATCGTTCTTGCACAACGCCTTTGGTATGGAACAAAGCGCGCTACCGGTTCTCGCTTTCAGTCAGTGCAACCTGTGGTATCGAGGACTCATTGCACAACAAGACTCTCATACTTGTCAAAGATCGGTGGCAGCCATGTGTTCTTCCGCATGTCCTCAAACGTCGCCAGACAGCAAGCATAGCATATATAGTTTCATCGGAATCACTAGCGGAAGAATACTCACCATCGCCACGTATAATCAACGTGACGCTTGTTGGGGCGATCCCGTATCACATGCCCATAACCTTTGCAACGATGGCATTGAATGTCCTTTGTGCGGCTAGTGGAAGAGGAGGCGCTTTATTAGCCGAAAGGGCGCCGGAGGTGGAGCTGCTGCCTTGTCACATGACATACCGCTATGTGGGGAGGGCGCCGAGAGGGGTGAAGGATCAAAGTAGTGCGACCTGCAAAAGAGTTAGAATGGGTCCTTGCTCGTCGTCCCCTCAAGACTTCACGTTCAGCTTTTGCAAGCAAATGCAAACATAGTAGTAATATCATCATAGTGCTTATAATCAAGAATATCCTGAATTTCACGGTTCAAACCACCACGAAATCGTGCCATCGCAGCATCATTAGTCTCAACTAAACCACAATGAATCATGTCGGTTCGCAACTCCTGATAATACTCTTCTACAGATTTGGTTCCTTGCCGAAAGCGCCGCATTTTATTAAGCAAGTCTCGTGCATAATAGGAAGGAACAAATCGGTGTCGCATGACGCTTTTAATTGCTCCCAAGTTGTGGGAACGTTATTAGGGTGTTTGTTTGCGATGCTCACGCCACCAAATGGATGCGAAATCAGAAACTCACTAGTAGCAGCCCTAACTTGATATTGTGCAGAAACATCATGACAATGAAATTTCTGATCTACCGCAAGTTCCCAATCAAGATACACACCGGATCATATTTGCCATTAAATGAAGGAATCGTGAACTTAATCTTAGTAAATGAGTCGTTTCGATTACGTACCACGCGCCACCACGGCGGTTGGTGTGGCGCCCTCCATGGCGGTCCCGGTCGTCGATCTCGGTATCACCACCATAATCAAATTCCGCACGCCGATCAACAAGTTGTTGTACCAACTCATCAAGGCATGTAGTGAGCGTGGCAAGGCTGGTGGCGTGGGCGACTTGTGCTTGTTTGCATCTCCGCAAGCGTAGCATTTGTGGCCATTTGAGCGTCCTAAAATTGACCCACTTGCTCGTTGGCAATCCTAATCTCCTCTCGCCAAGCCCTCCACGTGCTCGCTCATCTTGCGATTGAAGTGGTGAATGATGCCTTTAGTGCGTGGGGATTGAGGCATGGCGTCTGGTCACCGGCTCCCCTGTCATTGTTAGTAGGAAAACAACGAACACGAAAACAAGTATGTGCCCTAAAGCCTATAGGATATGGTGCTGATCAAGGCACTCAAACTAAAGTCATTATCAAACTCTTACCCGTTCTTACCAAGCTTGCGGGGGTGACTTGCAACCAGCGGTACAACCTTCCAAAGATTGAATGGAGCGATTGCTAGAGGACACAGAGCTTGATTGTCAGAGAAAATTTGTGGAGTTCTGGGAAGGCTGCACTCAATTGCAAGGGTTAGCACAATCAAACAAAGAATGCAAGGTTGAATAATAGTGCTAAACACGCCGCTATGTTGCTTTGAAACAAGTGGAAACGTGCAAAGGCAAAGAAAAGGTGGTGGCGCCCAAGGGGAGGCGCCTGGTGTGTTCTGTCGCCCGAGAGGAAGACCAAAGCCCAAATCGGGGTGGATCACAACAAATGGAATTCTTCTTTCCAAGACTAGACAATCTAAAATAAGGAAGAATATTGCACCAAATCCCAAAACAGGGAAAGGGGTGGCGCCCAACAGGGGAAAAGACCTGCCCCCCAAATGTAATTATGTTGCCTTGTATGGTGCGGCTTTTCCTTTCCTTATTTTTCTTTTTTTTTTTAATACATTGGCACCTTGCCTTTTTTTCTTTTCTGGATACTTTCCCTTTGGCGCAAAACTTTCCAAAATGTGGCAGAGGGGGGGGCGCCAGAAGGAAAACTGTGGTAGGGAGAGGGCGTGCACCGTGGAGGGGAAAGATAGGGAGAGGCGTGCACCGGGGAGGGGAAGATGGTGAAGAGGGCGTGGTGGTGATGGTGGAACAAAACGACGATGAAAAAAAACAACGGCGACGAACACAAAGTGACCAAAGAACTATTGACGCAAAAGCACACAAATTCAACAACGCAAATTATCGAATGAAATGTGCAAGGCTCAAAAGGTGCTTTGGGACAAAGGTCGAGCCTGATTGTTGTTTTGGTTTGGTGGACAATAGGACGATGAACAATCTAGAAACTAAAGGATAACTCGATAAAACTCACCGATCAACCTGAATTTTGATACCACTTGATAGAGCTGGAGTGCCCGATCCTTCGGTGAGTGGAGGATAACTACGATTTGGTGGGTGTCGACCCTCGCGATCCGACTACACGACGAACAAGTCCGTGGCGCCTTAGCAATCGCTGAACCAACTCCCGATGGTTATTGACCTTGCTGGTGCTAGATCAACTCGATCACGAAGATCAATTCCTCACGGCAATCGAAGAACAAGCAAGAATCGAGGCGAGCAACCCCGAATATTACTCAAGGTGGGGTTCTAAATTACACGAAGACGAAGCTTCAAAGTAGCAATGGCTAACTTTAGCAAAACAAAACCCAAGCCAAAGAGGGGCGCAATTATGGCTAAATAGGGGAAGAGGGAGGAAGGAGGACGCCCACCGCCCACAAGGCGGGAATAGGCGCCCAAACAGCCACACACCATCTCCTTGATCCCTTTCCGATTTAGATGGCGCAACACCTTCCCAGTTATTTCTTGACAAAACTAAAAACACATAGGTGGCGCAGCACCTAGACATTATTCTCAAGGCGTTCATCATGAGCATAGATGGCGCATGCACTTAGGAAACTTCTGGTCCTTCATTCTTCAAAATCATCATGAAGTTTAATTCACGTGCACGAGCTCGAGTAAGTGGTCTTGGTGGCACCTGTGCTGGTTCAGTTGGAGTAGCCATTCCCGTGTCGGGTTTGATGTCCTCATCACTGGCCACATCGAGGCGATGGTGGCGGAGCTTCGACCGGGCTCGAGGAAGAAGCTGTTGCGCCGGGCGACTCCGGCCAACTCAAGCGCCGTGAGCAAGTCGTAGAGAAGCGCAAGACTGAGGCGATCGCTTTGGCATAGCTAGGCACGACGAAGACTGCTCGACGGTGGCTAATTTCGTGAGCACAGTGAGGTCGTCGGCGGCGAGCAGAGGTAGGAAAAGAGGAGAGGGACGACGACGATACGGCTATTTATAGCCGGGAGGAGCTTGTTTGGCTTCGACAGCACATGACGAAGATGCCACGGCGATGATGACGTGCCAGGGCGCGAGGAAGCGACGCAAAACGCTCGGCGGCGACAGCGGCGTGGCGCCAGCGGTAAGCAGTGATGTAAATCTTGATTTTTGAATTATTTACAGAACTGCCACTGAGTCTATTTTTCAAATTACTCCCAAATTTTCTAAAGAAGTTGAAAATCTCCAAAAATGAAAGTTGCTCAACTTTTTAAACTCTACAACTTTGCTTCAAGGAACATTTTCAAATTCTGCCTCCATTTTGAAATTTGAATTTGGGGTGCATTTGAGTATTTGAATCATTTCAAAATTACTCCAAATTTTATATGTAAACTTGAAAAACTTTGAATACCAAAGTTGATCCACATAATATAATCTTCAACTTTGCTTTTTGCCTCAACCCCAAATTCCACATGGATTTTGAATTAGTCAAAAGGGGCAAAAAGGACTTTTATAATTTAAATTTGAATTCAAATTTGATTTGTCTTTCTTTTACTTTAACTTTGATTTTTGAGCAGTAACATGGCCCATTAGGGTTATTTAAGTCAAATGACATATGACCTCACATGATCACATGAATTTTGACCCTTGTAGTCATGATCTTTATTTAGGATTTTGAAACACATCACATGAAATAACAATATTATGAAATAAACCTTATTTAGTGAATGCATTCAAAATTTTCTACTCTATGAATGCTTTGCAATGCATATGATGATATGTCAAATTTTAATGCTAGGTCAAAACACCAGAGGTGTTACAGTCCTCAAGAGTTTGCTCCTCTTCTTCTGGAGCTACGACCTAAGGTGTTTCCTGCTGTTTCTCCTCTTCTTTGTTGAACTCCAAAAGAGTTATCCCTTCGGACGATCTTATATGCATGAGCATAAAATAAGATATTATGAATGCATATATAATGACATGTATAAGATGATATGATGTGATGAATGCATCCTCATAAGTGTTCTCAACAGCATCGCATTACGGTGATAACAAGTTATATTTTCTTTTCCTGAGTAGGTGCATACCTTTTCTCTAGTAACTTAAACAAACGCTTATGTAAATTATTTTCTGCACTACGAGATAGCAGCCAATTGTTTTGATCATTACTGGAGTTCTACACATCAAAATAATATGGTTGTGGACTTTATTGAAAGCTTATGAAATTACCTACAACTTTCTTTTAATCATCTTAAGGTGATTCAGTAGTTATCTAGGTCAAATAATTCAATTATTCAGATCTATCCAGAGAGTAAGCATTTCTAACAGCAGACTTCTAACAGCTATAATTCTTAAACCATAAGACCGATGACTATGAAAATTTAACACAAGGTAGAAAGTAAGTTATCTACAACTTTGTTATTACCAAGTTTTACAGAAAAGACCATTATCATCATGAAATTATCATCACAATAGAAACTATACATGCAGTTATCTAGTTGAATTATAAAGCAATAATTAACTAGTTGCATATAACTAATTACTTCTAAGCCAAACTAATAACATCAACAGATCATATGCATCACAAGCACCACAGAAAACATCATGGTTAAACATAACTAATTTATTTATATTCATTTATCAATTTCCTTATATAATAAGCATTTATACTCTGAGGTTATATTTCATTTGCAAAAGCAATTTTTAATTTCAAACCATTTAAAGGATAAATATTTTTAGTGCTTAATAAATTCTGAGAAAATTCTAGTAGCCTACAAATGACCCTAGTAAATTACTGTACAAATTTCATGGTATTTGGACAAGTATAGCTACCTCTACAAAAATGACAAGTTACATATGCTTATTTTAGCAAAAATAGTTTAGCATAGTAAAAAGTGTCAAGCAACAGATTTAATATTTTTCTTACTTTCATCCTAGCATAAGAATACTATGTAAAAATTTGTATGGTCATATGTTATGTATTTTTACCCCAATTAATTTTACTAAAAACTAGCAATTAATTAGGATTAAATATGAAGACCATATTTCAATTATGCCTACTATAGGCTTAGTATTTTTCGTATGTAGAGCATATCAACACAAGACCAGCAAAATTGGAATCACATTTTTATCACTTTCCTAGCTCAAGTTATGCATTTTACAATATATAATCTACTTTAAAAGCACTTATCTTGCTCAATTTAATTCTCTCATAAAAATACCCTAAACAGTAGATTTCATATTTTTATCAAATAGTACACTTCAAGATGAATCCAACAAAATTTGTTTCACCATATTTGGATACTCGAGCTCCACATATAATTTTTGCAAGTTTGCATTCAAATCTGTGAAAATAAATTAGGAAAAACATTTCAAAAACCGACTGATAGCTAGGACACGTGGGTCAACAGGACCCACGTGTCAGCGACACACAGAGCAAGGGCACGGCTTGACCAGCGAAAAGCTCATCGACGGCGAGGTCACCGGCGTCGTGATCCCCACTCTCTTGCGCACCTACTAATACCCTAGGTTTGCTCAGAGGATCACCGAAGCTAGCTCGCCGGTGAGCATGGCGCCTCGGTGGCGGCGCGCGATGGTGCTCAGATCATCCCTGGTGACGGCATGGCCAGGCGAGCGTGGCTATGGCATCTACAAACCCTAGCGAAGCTCTACGACATGGATTAGGTCAGGGTGGAGCAGCGACAGAGCTTGGCTGTGTGCATGGCGGCACGGTGGCACGAGTGCAACGGTGGCACGGCAGCGTTCCGCTCCGATGAGGCCGGCATTGGTCTTAGGCTCTTGCCTCGAGCTAGACCTAGCTCTAACCTAAATCTAACGTCTAGAAGCGCACGAGGAAGAGAACTGGGCATGCACAGCCATGGCGACGGGCATGGCGACGGCGCTCTTGGCTCACGGCGGTGCGGCCCGTGTTCCGGCACCGACGACGCGGTAGCGACTCAACGAGCTATGGCTATAGCTTCTAGTTCCTACAACGAAGATGAATTAAGAGAGAGAGAGAGAGAGAGAGAGAGAGATGGGACCATAAACAAGCTCAAAAGGAGTAACTTTAGTAGCACCATGTCTAGAGATGCGATGAGCCCACAAAGCCACAGACAAGACCTCATGCCACCTTCTAGGATTTTCTTCAATCTTCTTCTTAATCAACTAGATCAAAGTCTTATTGCTCAATTCCGCCTGGCCATTGGCTTGAGCATAATAAGGAGATGAATTGAGCAACTTAATCTTATATAATTTGACAAAATCCCTCACTTCTTTAAACACAACAGAAGTTCCTTGATCCATAGTTAATGTTTGGGGAATGTCGAATCTATGTATTATGTGCTCGGTAATAAACTCAACCACCTCTCTATGTGTCATATTCTTCAAAGGAACCGCCTCAGTCCATTTAGTGAAATAATCTGTAGCAACCAAGCCAAAGCGATGTCCCTTTGATGATGGGGGATGTATTTGGCCAATGAAATCTAGTCCCCAACCTCTGAACGGCCATGGTTTGATAATAGGATGCATCAACACAGCAGGGACCAGTTGAATATTACCAAACCATTGGAATCCTTCATAGCCTTTGTAGTAACGAAAGCAATCGGCAATCATAGTGCACCAATAGAAACCGGCCCTCCTAAAGAGCCACTTCATCTTGGGAGCCGATTGATGTGTACCACAAACACCTTCATGCACTTCTCCCATGGCCACTCTAGCCTGATCATCATCCAAGCATTTAAGCAACAAATCTTTGACAGTTCTCCGATATAATTCATCCTTATGCAAAATAAATTTGAAAGCACTCCGCCGAATATTTTTATCAACCTTAACATTGGGATCACATAAATATGCAACAATGGGAGCCCTCCAATCACTTGAATTGACTTTAGCATCAACAGGGAGCATTTTAAGGCGACTCCAGGAAAAACTTGTAGGCAAACTGGCCTGGCCGGTTCATCAGCCAAGGAACACAATACAACCGGCCTAGCCGGTTTGGCAGCCTCTAGAGTAGCGATGTGATGCATCGGCTCCAATTTGATGTGAAAATTCCGCCCACCGATGTCATAACCTGATGCTTGTTGAGCCAACATGTTAGCTTTATGATTCTCATGCCTCGGAATATGGCAAATTTGAAATTCACCAAATTGCTTGGTAATGTCAACACAAATATTTAGTGACCCTTCTAAGCATTGATACACACCCATGACTTGCTACACGATCAGTAAAGAATCACCAAGAGCTAAAACATGATGCACATCCTTAGATTGTAATATTTCCAAGCCGAATAAGAGAGCCTCATATTCGGCTTGATCGTTAGTACAAATATGTTCCAATCGGCAAGACATCTCAACAATAGCACCATTGGGAGAAACAACAACGATGCCAACACCTTGGCCATCTTTACAAACCGATCCATCAAAATAAACCTTCCATGGAGTGCAAGTTATATAATTGACCTCATCATCTAAGTCAATATTATGCTCAATAATAAAATCAACAAGAACTTGACCTTTCAAAGTTTTCAATGGTTCAAAGGTCAAATCATATTCTATAAGTGCATATGCCCATTCACCGATCCTTCCACTAAGGATTGGCCGATGCAACATGTTTCATGAAATCGGCCTGGCAAGCAACTACACATGTACTAGAAAGCAAGTAATGTCTCAATTTAGAACATCCATAGTATAATGATAAGCACAATTTCTCAATATGGGCATACCTTGTCTCGGGATCAACAAGACGGCGACCAATATATGAAATAACATATTTCTTACCGCTATCCTCTTGAGTCAACACCGCACCGATGATTTTCTCTTTGGCAGCAATATATAATTTAAAAGGAACTCCTCTCCATGGAGCACGAAGAACTGGTGGTGTTGAAAGATACTCCTTAATCTTAGCAAATGCCTCTTATTGCTTTGCCCCCAAATAAATTCATATTCATCTTTCAACTTTAATATGGGGGTAAAAGGAATAATCTTCCCGGACAAGTTAGCAATAAATCTCCTCAAGTAGTTCACCTTTCCCAAGAACTTTTGTAAGTCCTTGCATTTAGGTGCCTGAACATTCTTGATCTTCTCTATCCTTTTAGGATCAATCTCTATGCCTTTATCATGAATAATGAAGCCTAAGAATTTACCAGTCGATACACCAAACACACACTTGAGTGGATTCATTTTCAAGCCATATCGGCACATGCTCATAAAAGCAAGACGCAAATCGGCCAAATGAGGATCATGAGCAGCCGATTTGATCACAATATCATCAATATAGACCTCCATAATAACACCAAGCAAATCATGGAAGATCAAATTCATAGTTCTTTGATAAGTTGCACCAGCATTTTTTAATCCAAAAGTCATGACAACCCACTCCAAAAGCCCAACAAAGCTAGGACATATAAAGGCCGTTTTGAAGCATCCTCTTCGACCATAAAGATTTGATTATAACCAGCATTACCATCAAGAAATCTAAGAATTTTATGTCCTGAAGCATCATTAATAAGCATATCGGCTATAGGCATAGGATACTCATTTTTTGGAGTGGCTCTATTAAGATCTCTAAAATCAATGCAAACCCGAATTTTTCTAGAATCTTTCTTCTCAACGGGCACAATGTTAGAAATCCACTTCGCATACCTGCATGGACGAATAAAACCCACTTCCAACAACCGATTAATCTCTTCTTTAATTCGGTCATATATAGTAGAATTAAAGCGATGCGGGTGTTGCTTGTGAGGCCTAAACCCAGACTTAATGGGCAGCCGATGCTCAATGAGCTCGCAGCTTAACCCAGGCATCTCAGTGTAATTCCATGCAAAACAATCTACATATTCTTTGAGAAGCTTGATTAACTTAACTTTATAATCGGCTTTCAAGTTTTGATTTATAAACGTCGGCCTAGGCACAGAGCCATCCCCAATATCAACTTGTTCCAATGGATCAGCCGACCTAAAACCTTCTCCTAATTTATCAAGCTCATCGAAATCATCAATAGCTTCACAAGTATCGGTCTTAGATGCCCGATATTGCTCAACACGATGTTTTAACCACTCTAAATTAGCATCCATTAATAAATTACACGATGATACTGAGCCGATTGTCAATCGGCTTCAAAGAAACAGGTACAAAGCCTTCCCTAGTGACACTAAGAAACTAAAAATCAGAAAGATCATGTCCAGAAAGACAAGCAATACCATCATGCCCCCTGAGCGAAGGAGCATCGCCATAGCAACATAGTCTGATGAATCTACATGGACAACCTCAACATCGTCTCCCACCCATTGAATGAGAAACTGGTGGAAGCAAGAAGGAACACATCGATTTGCATGAATCGAATCGCGCCCAAGAATCAAATTATAGCTACCTTGCACCTCGGCAACGAAGAAGGCAGTGGCCAAAGTCTTGCTCCCAATGGTGACCTCCATCGAAGCAACTCCATTGGCCAGAATAGGATCACCTCCACCAACTCCGCTAATCATCATGTTGGTTTTGATTAGCTCCTCATCCGTGCCTCCAAGTTTCTTATAAAGCGAATATGGCATCAAATTTACAATCGCTCCGCTATCCACTAACATATTGTGAATTAGAGTCCCATTGACATGACCCTTCACATGTAGTGGTTTGAGATGATTAACGGAGTCCTCTGGTTTCTAGAAAACAACACTTTGAATACAAAAATTGAATTGGGTGGTCATCGAGTCATCTCCCACAACATAATAGTCGGACGACAAATACACCACATTCACTTCCGCCCTCTCTAGAGAAGCTTCATAATCCACCAACTCCTCATCGGGAACCTTAGAGTCATCCACAACCTGTATACCAACCATAGAAGCAATGGTGGAGGCAAAATTATCTGAAGACACTTCGGAGGCACACGGGGCAGTGGGAATCGGCTCAGCATCTAAATCTCTAGAAGACTCCTCAACATCCATAGGAGCAATAGCATCATCAACCGAGGCTAATTCAATTGGAGATGAATCGGTGATGTTGGGAACTAGAGAAACCGGCCTAGCCGCTTCAGAAACTGGCCTAGCAGGTTCTTCAGTAATGGTGGCCTAAGGAACCGGCTTGGCCGGTTCAAAAACCAGCCTAGTCGGTTTGGAAGACTGTGTAAATGATTAATCGACTTGGCCGGTTTTAGAACCGGCCTGGCCAGTTTCACTGCTGCAACCAGCAACTTCTCCGCCTTTTTTGCTTGATTGTGGAGGAATTGGATGCATCAAATTGAAAATTTCTTCCATGATCTTCTCCAACTCCTCCTTCTTTTACTTGTTGTGCCAGGCGCGCTACAATTTACGCCTCTTTGTCTTGGACAACCCCGAAGGACACCACTTTGGTTGAAAATATTTAGGATCATGCTCGGCACGTTTCTCTTTCTCAATTTCAGCAACAACACTTGGAGATTCTTCTTGAGTTGCTGCTGGAGCCAGACCCTCAATCACAATCGGCCCAACATGATTAGTGATGGGCACCTCCATAGAGCCAATTATGATGAATGGAAGAGGATTGGACTTCGGTGAAGGAGCAACGGGAATTTCAACCTTCTTAGGCACATAACTTGCTGCATCGGTGCCTTTCCTGATTCTTGTGGAGTCAAAGTTCTTGATGTGATGACTTGGCCTTGATTTGTACCGCTGGAGCTCGATTGGCCATTGCCCAATCGGCTAAAGATGGATTGTCGTGAATCATAACCAGCAGGCTCTCCCCACCTTTGTTGATGATGCATAGGTGCTGCCGGAGGATATGGCACCCAAACTCCATAAGGGCCCCATTGTGGTATGATGGGAGGCAAAACTAGGGGACCCCAAGAAGACACACGAGGAGCAACTCTCTGCTGCACTAGAACCATTACCTGAGCTACCACCATTTGCTTGGATCGATCATCTTGCTTGGGAAGTGAGGGCTCTCTTTTTTAAAATGGCCGATTCATATAATTGGCATTTTCTTTCTTATACTTGGCCATGAGTCTATCAAATGTGCAGTGGCGCTTCACGAACTTCCCCTTGTTCTTATCTTCATTAGACTTCCATGTGCCAAATTCAGGCCTTTTTGGAACATGCGTAATTTGCGAATTTCTAGGCTGCTGGAACCTGACGAACCGGCCTAGCCGGTTTGGCTGTTGTGTGAAACTGGCCTAGAAGGCCTTTGCTGAGCCGCCACTGCTTCATCATGCCAGTGCTTGTATAAATATTTGGTTGCACTTGCTATGATCTTGAGTTGATTTTTGCCATCCTCATTCTTCTCAAGAACCACATGCGCCCACAACCTTCTCAACTTTTGGCACTTCCCGAGGCTCGCCGATTATCACATTTTTGCCTTGGGTTGCATCGGCTTGCTCTAGGCGAATCAAAACAGCGGGTTCCCCTACTTCAACCATATGCATTGGAAAAGGGGACTTATCAACTTGCATCACAGTAAGACTCAATCGTCCCTCATTAAGGGCCGATTAGACCTGTCGTTGACGGTCACTAACATCAATTACAAACCGTCAACATAACCTGCATATATGTTTAAGTCCATCACCAAACAGAGGTATAGGGGTTTAAACTAATAAATTCCATTAGTTTGGTGAATCTATGTTTTCAGCAGGGTTTATCGAGAAAACCGTCAAGGGGGACCTATTCGTCAAAGGAAATTACGGAATTCCGCCACCTAAATAGTGTGGGAAGATTCTAGAAGACATCAGTGAGGCTCTCCAACAAAGCAGACCCCGAGGGGCTACCATGTTGGGCCGACCAACCCCACCTGTAGGCCGGTCGGCCTATGGGTCCCATCGGCTAGCCTCCGCTTTGAATGTCGGTTCTCCACTACCTCCTAGATTGCATCTACGTTGTTCTTTCAAGTCGGCTTGATGCAAGGGTCCAGTATTGATGCTCCGGCCGATATATACCAATCCCTACCCTCCTCCCTCAGCAGATCCCTAAAATCCTAATTCATATCATGAGGATCAAAGCCAGCCATCAAGAGAAGATTAGTCCTCCATAGGATTTAGTCTTATGATTAGAAATAGTGAGGGAAGAGTTTGGAGGAGGTGTCGGCCTATTGGTGCTCTCTCTATGGCTTGTACCTTAGCAGATTCAAGTTCTATCTGAGCCTGCTTCTGAGATTTCTCTGGTAATCAACTTCTGATTCAATTAAGCATCTTGTTTGTATTGTTCATCGGGTTTGCGACTCTTTTGAGTGCTTTATTCTCTACATAGGGGGAGTAAAGTATTAATCATAAGTGTAAGTATGGTGCTTAGACTTAGGTTAATCGTGGATGCACCCTGCATTCCAAAAAGTGGTAGATTGCGTGAGTGACATAAGTTTTATATAGCCTGTACTATATAGCTTCGTTGATCCTTTGTAGTCCACCTCCCGTCTGTAGGCGCACATAGGATGCGCGGTTGCGAAGGAAAGCATCCTCTACTGGTGTCTTTCCCTAGTAATGTCCCCAGTTGGATAGTAGAAGACATAAGCTTACCCAAGTTAGAACTAGAGAACCCTAGTAATCCTCCCTATGCTCCTATTTATCCTAACCTTGTTGCTACCCCCAGTTAAGTTAGATCGTAGTTAGTCTCACATGTTTCCCTATGGATACGATACTTGACATACCTCCAGGTGAAAGCTACAGCGGTATCCATGCGCTTGCAGATTTATCTGTGTGCGTTAAATATACCAACAAGCTTTCTAGCGCCGTTGCTGGGGAAACGGTTGTTGAATTAACTTCGAGCCCAACTTAACATTTTATCTTTTATTTTTTCTTTTCTTTTACTTTTTCTTTTATCATGGATTCCACTCCTATCTATCAATATGCTAAACCCACAAGTGCACGCCTAGAGCCACCAAAATCTTTAGAGCCTATCATAACACCTGGCTATGAGCTGTGCTCATGTTTTATAAAATTGATTCAGGAACAATCCTTCTCGGGAGAAGGCGATGAAAACCCATACTCACACCTATTGGAGTTTGAACAGACATGTGCATGCTTGCGTATCGCTGGCATGTCTAACAAAACCATAAGATGGAAGTTGTTTCCATTCTCTTTGACAGGAAGAGCTAAACATTGGTATAGTCAAACCATAGGAAGTATGCAAGGAGATTGGGAAATACTATGCTCTAAATTTTGTTTATGTTTCTTTTCCATCTCTAAAGTGGTTAGCCTTCAAAAAAAGGTTCTGAATTTTAGACAACTAGAAGAAGAATCCCTTGGTACATCATGGGATCGTTTTAATGAACACATCATCACTGGCTCGGACCTTGCCATTCAAGACCCTATACTTCTTCAACATTTTTACATGGGTCTTAGTGTAACACCCTAGTGTTAAGCATGCATTTTGCACTTGCATTTCATGAGCACAAGCATCATCCAAGCATTCATGAGCATGAGCATGTGAAGTTTCATTTCATTCACCTTCTCTTTATCACATGTGATGTTGCTTATATACTTACATATGCTTGTGATCAAGTGTGACCAATGTGAGAAATGGTGTAAGGTCACAAAAACTCCTTAAACATATCTAGGATGGTAAATGGAACAATGTTTGTATTCATGACATGAGCCAATTTTGCTTCTAAGTCCTAGTTTACTCATAATGTCATTTTTCATGATCCTACTTTGACCAAACTTGAACTATAGCATAGATTGTTTGCATGGCAGCGCACCCTTAATAAAAGTTGTAGCTTATCTTATGTGGAACAAACTTTGTTTAAGGGTCATGAGCTAATTCAGTGCCTAACATGGTCAAATAGGGCCCACAAGAATGAATCAAATGCTGTTTTAGGGACTTGTGAAATTCTCTTTGACTTATAGTTTCAAAGTATACGACTTTTGAGCACTGTAGTTTGAAAACCATTGGGAATTTGACTAAACTTTCTAAAATAAAGTTGTACATCTCCTATAGCTCTACAAATCTCAGTAGGGGAGTTTTTACTAATTTTGCACGGATTAGGAGTAACAATGGCACGAAGATGGCTTATCATTCAGCCTGATGGCTGGTTTGAACTGGCAAGCCGCGCGTGTTGTGGCCGATCGGTGTCAGCGCGTGCGCCGTGTGGCGGCCGTACACCATCGCCGGCCCAGTGTCACCGTGCTGAAGAGGAGAAGAGGTCGGGCGCTCGCTCTCAACTCTCACTTGTACTCTCTCGCTCTCGCTCTGCTCTCTCGTAGTCGCCGTGCCAGCGCGGGCATCGCACCCGCACGCCGCCGTCGAGCCTCTGCCGATAGCACTCACCGTCCTCACTACACCTCTATCTGATCCATCATGCTCACAGCTCTGCCATCATCTCCTCTACCTCCCAGACTCGCCACTACCACTGTTCGAGCCAAGGTAAAGCGACATTTCACGTCGCCATCGCCGCCACGGCCACGGAGCACTGCCGAGCTCTGAGCTCGTCGTGGCCAGCCTTATCCACTACTCCTCCTACCTCTTTCTCCCCTAGTCTGTCGTTATCTTAAGTCATAGTAGCTCACGTCATCGTCTTAAGTCATAGTAGGAACGCGCACTCGCCAGGGCCGTGAGCTCAAGCTCGTCGCGGCCAGCACCGACTAGGTCCTATCGTCCCCCTCTAGCGCTTGTTTCCACATCTCCATTAACCCTAACACCATCACTAAAGATGGAGATCCATCACAGACTAGCCATCTCATCGGAACAATGACCTCATCGTCGTCACACTCGCACCGTTGTGCCGCTATGCACGCGGTCGTGCTCCTCCAGCGCCGCTACTAACCCTAACCTTCACCCTTTAGCCTCGCTAGGTCATCGTGCAGCTGTAGCGAAGCTCGCCTGAGTCTCTCATGGCCGGAGATGGTTGGTGCACCACCGCGCATTGCCACCAAGCCACCATGGCCGCTTGCTAAGTCAACCGAGGGTACCCCTCGATGCGGCTTAACGAGACAAGTGTATTGGTGGTGATGCCGTCGCCGGAGACCTCACCGTCGGCGAGTTCTCGATGGTCAAAGCTGGCGCTCTGCTCTGCCTCGTTGACGTGTGGGTCCCTTTGACCCACGGGGCCCAACTATCAGTCAGAGTTTTAAATGTTTTCTTTATTTGTTTTCACAGATTTAAATGTAAACTTCAAAAATCCATATCTTATGCTAGGAGTATCCAAATGGGGCGATCCAAATTTTGCTAGATTCATCATGAAGTGTACTATTTGATAAAAATATGAAACCTACTATTTGGAGTATTTTTCTAGGGGAATTAAATTAAGCTAGCAAAGTGCTTTCAAATTTGTTTCTATCTTGTAAAATGCATAACTTGAGCTAGGGAAGTGCTAAAATTGTGATTACAATTTTGTGGGTCTTGAGTTGGTATGCTCTAGCTAGGAAAAAATACTAAACCAACAGTGGGCATACTTGGAATATGGTCTTTCTATTTCACCTTAATTAAATGCTAGTTTCTGGTGAAATTAATTGGGGTAAAAATACAAAACTTATGATCATGCAAATTTCTACATAGTGTTCTTATGCTAGGATGAAAGTAAGGAAATTATGAAATCTGTTGTTTGACACTTTTGACTAGGCTAAACTAATTTTGCTAAAATAAGCCTATGGAACTTGTCATTTTTGTAGAGTTTGCTATACTTATCCAAAAGGCATGAAATTTGTACAGTAGACTATTGCAGTCATATGTAACCTACTATATTTTTCTCCGAATTTATTGATCATTGGAAATAATTATCCTCTAAATCACCCTATTATATAAGGAAATTAATAAATGCACATAAGTAAATTATTTAGGCTTAACAATGATGTTTTCTATGGTTCTTGTGATGCATATGATCTATTGATATTAGTAGTTGTGCTTGGAATTAATTGGTTATAGGCAGCTAGTTAATTATTGCTTTATAATTCAACTAGATGGTTGCATGAGTAGTTTCTGTTATGATGACAAATTCATGATGATAATGATCTTTTCTGTGAAACTTGTCAATAACAAAGTTGTAGATAGCTTACTCATCTAGCTTGTCCAAAACTTTCATGGTCATAGGCCTAATGGTTTGAAAATTATAGCTTTTAAAAGTCTACTGTCAGATTTGCTTGTCCTCTGGACAGATCTAAAAGATTGAATTGTTTGACCTAGATAACTACTAAGTCATCTTAAGTTGATTATAAGAAAGTTGTAGACAATTTTATAGGCTTTCTAGAAAGTCTAAGATCATATTATTTTGGATGTGTAAAACTCTAGTTATGGTCAAAACAAGTGGTTGTTATTTTGCAATCTAGAAATTGCTTAAATGAAATTTTGTTTAATTACTAGAGAGGAGATATGCACCTACTCAGTAAAAGAAAATTTATCTTGTTATCACTTTAATACATTACTGTTATGGAAACTTATGAGTATGCATTTTGTCATATCATATCATCTATGTCATTATCTATGCATCCATGATATCTTATTTCATGCTCATACATATAGGATCGTCCGAAGGAGTAACCCTACTGGAATTCGAAGAAGAGGCAGAGGAGAATCAGGAGAGACCATAGCTAGCAGCTCCCAAAGGCGAGGAGCTAGCCACTGAGGAACTTTTGGAGTGCCATGACCACCGACCCACTTCTTTCTTGAAAGGCAAGCCCCGGAGCATTTTAAGCCTCCTATGTTTTACAAAATATCACTTGAGTCCTTTATGTTTGATGCATTAGGTTGTCAGAATTGATTTGGAAACACTTGATGCATAGAACTCCTTGTCTAGATAAATATACCTTTAACCTTGTATAGGTACAGGATCAAATATATGCTTAGCAATGCTTAGACCGGTAGAAGTCAGGTGATTTCCTATCACCTGCGAGATATAGGTGGATATCGAAGCATGGTTGGCTATATTTGCTATCATGGAACAAAACCATAGGGTAATGTAACTAGAGGCCGGGCGGAGTCTATGTGTAGGTTGACTCATGTGATTCTGTCTATGCTGATTAAGGACCGCATCGTTGGAGGCCCTCTTGTCATTTTGAATGCATGCCTCTCACTTAGCTGGCCGGATAACTCATTTCAACCACGAAGCCGAGTAGCTCAACTTAGGTTGGTCCTCATTCTGTTAGAGTGCACACAGTGGAGGTAGTAAGGATGTGTGGGGAGCCGGTGTGAGGCCAAGCGTAGGTTAGAGTCCTGATCAACCTGGCATCCGGTAGTGTCCCTGATTGTGCGGCGCTGATCGAACCCGTGAATTGGACCTGAATTATACCAAAGGTGACCTAAGGTGACCGTTTATCTGGTCTACCAAGGTTTGTGTTAAGAATACTGCCCATATGGTTACAAACGATTTGAATCATTGTCTCTCCCGGATAATGAGAAACTTGACAGAGCCCCTTCATCGTAGTAATTGGATTATGGAACATGATGGTTCTGATGAATATGAAATTCTTACACCGGCTATGGTTACTACTGTTATGCTACTAAATGATATACCACATGTTTGGCATAGGTTAGTTGCTAATCCAGAGATGAATAACTATAATTAACTTGGTGATCGAATTATAAAATGTATAGCAGAATTAGTGGCTTTTTATGTAAAATGGTGTCAAGCTAGCTGCACTTATAAAGCCTTGCATGATACTTGGAGTCACTTTATTTTTGGTTTATGACGGGTAAGTCTAGCTGAGTACCTTCTTGTACTCAGGGTTTATTTCCCACTTGTTACAGATAACACAGTCTTTCATGGCTATTGTAAGAATTGCTTCTGTCCCGCTGTGGACGAGGAGTAGGCCCCGAGAAAGGCGCTTCTACTTATATATCTTATCTGTGATGCTTTTGTGGGTGGTGATCATGAACTAGCTTGTATTAAACAATGGTGTGAGATGTTGGTTTTAAAACTACTTTGCTTCCGCTATTATTACTTTATTTAGAACTTGGGTTGTAATAACTTTAATCATACTCTGATGTAAGGCAATGTATTTGTGAACTCTATGTAATATGTGGCATGTATGTTGAATCATGTACAATCTTGGTTGTATGTTGGCGATGAATCGAGACCCTTCGTGTTACTCGATAGACTACGGGTTTATATGGGCTCAAGTATGATAGTGCGACCACTTGCGGGTTGCCATTGTACTTGTGCTCTTAAAAATTAGAAGGTTCTATTACACTTAGCAAGGATTCCAGGGAATCCCTTGATGCAGCCTCTAGAGGAGCTTTCCTTCATTTGTCTTCTAGTGAAGCTAGGGCAATGCTTTATAAAATTAGTGGAAAGACTCCCTGCACTAGCATTCATAATAAACTCCTCAAATAAGAGAAGGAATCCTCTCCCGAACAAGAAGAGAAAGTTTTGATAGCCAAATCACAACCACTCCGATCCCAAGATTTAGCTATCAATCATGAACCACCAATACCCCAAAATCCTCTAAGAGAAGGAGGAATTCCACCTTTGGAAATCCCTGTTAAAATTAAGGAAGACCTCTTTGGTGCTGATTTTAGGAGAATATTAAATTCTCATAAGAGACCTTTGAGTGAATATAATTCAAATCCTCTCAAGAAGGGATCTCTTAGGAAGCGTCCTTATTCCCATATAGGACATTGAGAAGAATTCAAGGATGGCATATCAAGTGATGCTGTAGAAGGAGAGCCAAGCCATTTAGAAGCCACTCCTATTCTCTCCCCTTCTATGCCCACATTAGATGTCTTATATGAACCCATCTCTCAACCCATCCTTGACCCCGATGATCCCTCTTATGCTCTTTCTCCTAAGTCTCATGATGACCCTAGAAATCCACTAAGACAACCAAAGCATAGGAATCATGAAGGCCATAAGGACGACCAAAAAGAGCAACAACAATGGCTGGAATGTTTTAATAATTGGCTGGAATGTATTAAGAATTCATATGCCGTTGCTAAAGAATGGATGGACAAGGATGAAGCCTTGTGGGTAGAATCCAAACTTGGCCTAGATTCAAATGGTGAGTTTAACTCAATTCCCTTTGCAAACATGACTCATCCAAGTTTGGAGGAAGCCTTACACGAGATCAACCCAAGAGCCACCAATCCATGGGAAATCCTGGATAAAAAACATCCAATGAATGTCATAGGCATGGAATGATGGAGACAATGTTGTCACCTATAGACATTCATGAAGAATCAACCCTGGAGCTTGAAAAGGAAGACTACATCAGCGAGCATGGAAGCTACTTCATTAACACATCATCAAATCCATGCTCACATGAGAAATCTCCTGAAGCAATTGGTCTCTCCAACATTGCCACACACGAGATCTTCAACCCCCTCATGCTTCCTATTCATAAAGACTTTGAAAGGGTGGTTGTAGATGCATATGTTTATCATAAATATTGTAGATCTCATTGTGTGAATCTTGAGATCGTTACACAAAAGTTGATGTTGGAGAGGAAACCACTTCATCAACTTGAAGCGAAGGTTTCCCAAGGACAAGCTTTTGTCCTAAAGCAAGCACTTTCGGAAGATAATATGAGTTTTCACCTTCCGTTGTGATACCCTTGTGAAATAAGCATAGAAGCATAGTTTTGAAAATATACCTTCGGGCATTTTTGTCACTAACCATTGCAGGATTGAAGCGAAAAGAATGATGACGACGCAAGGTATGTCCAACCAATTATCATGTAACATTGAATCACATCCATCCAAACTTGATTTTGCGTTGCAAAATTCAAACTAGGGGATGGACTTCTCTAAAAAATCTTATACCATGTTGCTAATTCATCTTGGCTGTCTCTACCTTTAAGCCATGATCAATTTGCTAAATAACAGTCATGCTCTTTCATCTCTATTTGAATAAATCTCTATAATACTTTCATGCTACCCTTGTTTGCCATAGTATGCTTTGGTTTGGAAGTACTCGCCATACTTCTAAATTAAGCATATATGCATTCATGGTATCCTTATTTCATGCTCATGCATATAGGACCATCCGAAGAGATAACTCTTTTAGAGTTCAACGAGGAAGAAGAGGAGGATCAGCAAGAGACGCCTCAGGCCGTAGCTCTAGGAGAAGAGGACCAAACTCTCGAGGATCTCCCTGAGTGCTCAGATCACCAGCCAACCTCTTTCCTCAAAGGCAAGCCCTAGAGCATTCTAAGTTTCCCATGTTTTACAAAATATCACTCGAGTCCTGTATGTTTGATGCATTAGGTTATAAGAGTTGATTGGAAACACTTGATGTATAGAACTACCTTGTCTAGTTACATATACCTTTAACCCTGTGTAGGTCCAGGATCGAATATATGCTTAGCCATGCTTAGACTGGTAGAAGTCAGGTGATTTCCTGTCACCTGCGAGATATAGGTGGATATCGAAGCACGGTTGGCTATATTTGCTATCGTGGAAAAGAACCATGGGGTAATGTAAATGGAGGCCGGGCGAAGTCTATGTGTAGGTGGACTCATGTGATTCCATCTGTGTCGGTTAAGGACCATACCGTTGTTAGCACTTCTGACAAGATAGAACGCATGCCTCTCACTTAGCTGGCTGGATAACTCATTCCGACCACGAAACCGAGTAGCTCAACTCAAGCCAGGCCCCGTTCTGTTAGAGTGCGCACTCTGGATGGTAGTAAGGATGTGCGGAGAGCCAGATGTGAGCCCAAGGGCAGGCCAGGCCTGAACGTCCGGGCAACTGGTTATCCCTGATTGTGCGGCGCTGGGCGAACCCGCGAAATGTGGACCTGAGTTGTACCAAAGGTGACCTAAGGTGACCGTTGATCTGGTCCGCCTAGGTTTGTGTTAGGAATAAATTCCCAGCTGATTGAAATTGATTCGAATCGCTGTCTCTCCTGGACAGTGAGAGACTTAGCTAGCTCCAACATCGTAGTAACTGTGTTATGAAATATGATGGTTCGGATGAACATAGAATTACTACACCGGCTATGGTTACTACTATATGCTACTAAATGATATACCACATGTTTGGCACAGGTTAGTTGCTAATCTAGAGGTGAATAGCTATAATTAACTTGATGACCGAATTATAATTGTACAACTAAATTAGTTGCTTTTTTATGCAAAATGTTGTCAAGCTATGCATTCCTTAACTAAAACTAGACATGGGGTTTAGTTTGGTTATTAAACTAAAAATTGCTTGTGTAGACACTGGCTATTTTGTTGGACTAACCCCAATAGGAAACTCTTAATTCAATTTGGGTAAGTCACGAGATGAATTCAAATCAGAGATGAAGCAAGGCACATGACGAACTTCAATAATTTGCACAAGAAGACATAGCTCATTCATCATAGATGTAAGAACTACACCTCATTCAACATGGATGAAAGAACTACAAGTACCAAAGTTCATTCACTTTGTCTTTTGCTGCAAGTTACCTTTGCCTTGAGCCATGCCTGTATAAAACATGATCTCTATACTAAAGTAATCCCAAAACCATCTTTTCATTAGCATAGAGGGAAATTACAAAATTCTGGACAAACAACCCATGTTTCAAAATTGTATATTCCTTCGGGTATGTGTTGTCCACTAATCCTTTGCAGGCATAAAACAATGTGTGAGGCAGAAGGTCTAACAAAGTGTCAAAGATCGAAGAGCAGAAAGATGGCATGACAAAAGGATGAGAAAGAAAGGGTGCAACCTAGGAGAAAAAGAACCTCATGAACAGCTCAAGATGCGAGACTAGCCGAACAAGGAAAACTTCAAGCAAAATGGGAAGGATCATCACGAGTCATCTACCCTTCGTCATAGGGTGTCTCCACACTCCAATGACAAAGATAACATTCTAAGGTAAATGGTCATTATTCAAAAAGCTTTTCCTTGATTCTAGTATGCATATAAATAAGAAAGAAAACATGTTTGGGTTACAACTCCATTACTTGATCTAACCTGACTAACTCAACATATTCTTTAAGCTTGTTCCTAGCACCATTTTCTTGATCTCATAGTTTTAACCAATTGAGCTAAAATATTGCACATCATATCTCTAGAAGATGATAGTCATAATCATGTAAAGATTGATATAGTATGAATAGATAGACAATCCTTCCATAGGTTAAGCAACTCAATCTTTTCTGCCAAATATACTTAAATGCTACACTCATGCTCAATCTTTTGATCTTATCACCCATGACATAATTAAACAAAACACACAACATCAACTTTATCTTGTTCAATGTGCCTAAAGTTAGAGAAGAATAGGTAAAGTTTTGGTTCTGTTGGTGTTTTCCCACCAACGGAGCCCATGCACTTGATCTCTACCTTGTTTTATGAGCAGGACACACTTCAAGCAAAGTGTAGGGGAAGACAGTCGATTCCCCAAACTTCTACAAGTGAAGGTCTTGAACCTGTTAAACCAAAATCAATACTCAAAACCAAGATAGGTTCGATGGAAGAAGGTGACATCACCATTAGAGGCGTCATCACAAAAATCTTCGTCTTCAAGAACAAACCGAGGTACTCGATCAATGAACTTCACAAGGAGAAGTCCGGTTCGAAGGACTTAAGACACCAAACCCTCGCCAAAAGAGCTAGCTTGGGGGAGAAGCACTCCCGTGTATCTAGGTAAGTATTCTTTCTCCTTTTGTTTTAGTTTTTAGTTTCTTTTAAATAGTTAAAAATGATGAATGAAAACAAAATAAAAAGTTATCCTCATAATAAATATATATAGTTATAGTAATAATATGTGATCTAGTAAAATCGAAAAAGGTGTGTTTCTAGTTTGATTTAATTTGTTTTTGAGAGCTGAATAAAATAAAGAGGACTCAGAATAATCTCTTAAAGGGAAATGATGAATAGTTGCTCTGTTTTAATTCCTTTCAAGTGCCTAGTTTTTAGCCTTGAATTCTCTCGAGTTTTGGATAAAACTTATTTGATATAAAGATTTACTCTGAACTTGAAACTCGTGGGTAGCATATGCTTGATCTAAGTCTAGGTAATTGACAGATATGATATGAGAAGGTTTGAGCTATTGTTTATCTTATTCCAAGTGACACTAAAGTTTTGGAGATTTATCTTTTGAAAAACACAAAAATACTACATGATGAGTTTCTATATGATAAAGCTTGAATTCCCACTAGAGCCATACATGTAAATTAGGCTAGGAAAACTTCCACATATATGTTGCTTGCTTTTGCATTGAGTTTTGTCAAGCTTTGTTGACCCTTATGAGAGGTTTGTCATGCTCTTAAAATCAAGATCACGTACACACCACCCAAATATGCACTACTCCTACATTGGGAGTAAGCGCAAAAACATGCCCTCCATCTAGATTCACCCAAAAATGTTCTACTCCTACACTGAGGGTGAACACAAAAACGTGCTTGTTAGGTTTTCCATTCACCAAATAAATGCTCCAAGTTCTTGTTACTATCTCTCAAAAGTTTTGTTGTAGAAAAGAGGCATGGGGCTATGCAAAAGTTATTCATTAAAAAAAGAGAGAAAAAGAAAGTATTGGAAAAAATGGACGAGTGTTTGAGATATTGAAAACAATTGGTACTTAGATGCCCACCTGAAAAAAAAAAAAAAAAAAGAAAGAGATGAATAAGATAGCCCCTGTTCTTTCGCAAAAATATTTCCAAGTTTCAAGAAAGAGATATGTTTTCAAGGAGCAAAGTAGAATTAGGTTAGCCACCATATATATCCACCATATATCCTCACACATGCACATCTTGATTTGATTGTATCACTCAACTCTCTTTGGATCCATTGTTTGACTTTACAATATATGCATTGCAAGTATGCTCTAGCTTTCTCCCTACCTATGAACTCCACATAAGCCTTAGTGGTAGGAAGAGAAAAGGCATAACATTATTTTTGCCTTGGTGAGGATCCACAAATACCACATATATTGAGAGACTTGAGAGTGTCATACAATGGAATCTCTGAGTTTTATTTTAAAAACTTATAAAAATTCTGGAACAATGGTTGAACAAAGAACTCGAGACATAGTGCTTGACTTGATCGTTCTGTCTTTCAATTGCTCAAAACCCAAGTGAAGGCTGAGAAGCCCCATGGTTGAAGGTAATATGGGTAAGTTTAAAAGTCAGATCAGTTTATTCTAATTATGTGTACTTTTGAGGCGTGAAAGCATTGTAGCAACTCCTGATCCATTGCTGAGTTTAGCTTTGCTTAGAGACTGGCAAAGGTTGAGCTTGGGGGACCTTGTTGACGGTCACTAACATCAATTATAAACCATCAACATAACCTGTATATATGTTTAATTCTATCACCAAACATAGGTATAGGGGTTTAAACTAATAAATTCTACGAGTTTTGGTGAATGTGTGTTTTCAGCAGGGTTTATCGAGAAAACCGTCAATGGGGACCTATTTGTCAAAGGAAATTATGGAATTCCGCCCCATAAATAGTGTGGGAAGATTATAGAAGACTCCAGGAGGCTCTCCAACGAAGCAGACCCCGAGGGGGTGCCATGTGGGGCCGGCCGGCCCCACCTATAGGCCAGCCTGCCTGTAGGTCCCACCGGTCAGCCTCCGCTTCGAATGTTGGTTCCCCACCGTCTCCTAGATTGCATCTACGCCGTTCTTTCAAGTTAGTTTGATCCGATGGTCTAGAATTAACGCTCTGGCCTATATATACCAGCCCCTACCCCCTCCCTCAGTAGATCTCTATGGCTTGTACCTTGGCGGATTCAAGTTCTACCTGAGCTTGCTTCTGAGATTTCTCTGGTAATCAACTTTTGATTCAAGTAAGTATCTTGTTTATATTGTTCATCAGGTTTGTGACTCTTTTGAGTGCATTATTATCTACATGGGGGGTGTAAACTATTAATCGTAAGTGTAAGCGTGGTACTTAGACTTGGGTTAATTGTGGATGCACCCTGCATTCCAAAAGGTAGTAGATCGCGTGAGTGACTTAAGTTCTATATAGCCTGTACTATACAGCTTCGTTGATCCTTTATAGTCCACCTCCTATCTATAGGAGCACATAGGACGTGGTTGCGAAGGAAAGCATCCTCTGCTGGTATCTTTCCCTAGTAATGTCTCCAGTTGGATAGTTGAAGACATATGCTTACCCAAGTTAGAACTAGAGAACCTAGTAATCCTCTCTACGCTCCTATTTATCCTAACCTTGTTGCTACCCCTAGTTAAGTTAGACCATAGTTAGTCTCACATGTTTTCTTGTGTATACGATACTTGGAATACCTCCGGGTGAAAGCTATAGTGGTTTTTGTGCACTTATGGATTTATCTGTGTCCGTTAAATATACCAACACCTGCCGGTGGAAAACATTGCAATCATTAGTGACATCCGAAAAAGAATTATGATATTTACAATAAGCTTTCCTTTTCAATTCCACAGGTGATGGCAATGTATGAGTAACCGAATCTAAGTAATTCATCAAAAAATTGGTCACATTTAGAAACATTAAAAGTAAACTTCACTTCTTCATTCCTATTCTTATGAATCGGCTTGAGAGAAGGACATGTAACTAATTTTTTTCTGCTAGCCATCTAATTTCAGCAGCATAGGATTCTTATTTTCATCGTCCGAGCTATCAAAATAGCCATCTATAACATGCACATTCGGATGATGTGACCTATAAGTATCACGAGACTCTTTGAGGGGGATTCAACTGAAACAGCCTTTTGCAACAATTGATTAACGTTAACAAACTCATAATGCTCAAGTTTCTCTCTAATGTTAGGACGCAGGCCAGCAAAACATAAATCAGTCAAGTCTCTTTCAGAAATCATTAAATGAAAACATCGGTTCTTGATTTCTCTAAATCATTTTAAAAAATCAAGGACGGGCTCATCACGCCCTTGACAAACCGATGCAAGATGAGACAATCTAGTTTCATGAGCACCATTATAAAAGTGATTATGAAAATTTTCTTCTAGCTCAGCCCATGAACCAATAGAACAAGATGGTAATGAAGTAAACCATGCAAAAGCTGTGCCAGTAAGAGATAAAGGGAAATTACGAACTTTCATAAAATCATAAGCACTAGCTTTACCTAATTGTGCAAGAAACATGCTAATATGCTCCATGGTTGATTTACTATCATCACCACTAAATTTATTAAAATCTGGTACCCTCCACCCATCAGGTGCTTTCATGAAATTAAAATGCGAAGGATACGACTTACGGTATGTAGTCCTACTAGGTTTGATTTGTACACCCAAGCTTTCCTCAAGCAATTTAGATAATTCTTCTCTAAACCGATTTAAAGTATCACAAAAATTGATAACGGGAGCTGTAGGAGCACTATCAAACCTAGGAATTTGACTTGGTGACTTCGGTGGGTTAGGAAGAACCGTGTTTTGCCCAACCGAAGCTCGGTTTGTTGCTGATCTTTGATCGGTTCGTGTGTTTCGAGCCAAATTTTGATCATAGATAACCAATTGTGAAGATGGAGCAACACTGGCTAAACTGGCCTTATCAATTTCAGATGCCGAAGGGGCTGATTTGCCTTTGTTTGCTGCTGCATATAATCCTTGATTCTCATAAAAATTTAAAGGCATGCCAAATTTAGGTTGTTTAGAAGCAGAAGCAACACCCGATTGATCACCATCGATTGTTTTCCTTTCCAACTTATCAAAACGAGCCATGATCATATTTACCGCAGCTAAAAGATTATTATCAATTACTTTCTTATGATCATCCATCATGGTAGCATGATTGGCATGCATGGGATAAGGATCAACATATGAATCATCGTCATACTTGGGTTTGTTGGCGGTCCTTACCTCAGGTGCAGCATGTGTGGATGATGTAGAATTCATCAATTCGCTAAAATCTGGCTCTTTGTATTGGGTGACCTTGTCCCACCGATCTTTAGTGCAACTCTGAAGAAAAGCCTTCAGAACAGCGTTGAACTTGGCCACCACTTGTTGCTTCAGCTCCTTAGGAAGCTCTTCAACGGTCTCAGGATCATTGATGTTAGCATCATGAGCGACGCTAGTCTTGTCGCCCTTCTCACCTGCAGCATCACCCTTGCTTCCCATCTTGCTAGTAGATTGAATCTTGGATCGCTTCGCTTTCCCCAGTGGAGTGACCAAAAAGTATGTTGACGTCGGATGTGATCCGAATCACACACCAGCAGGGCTAGCAAGCCTAGTGGGTGGCAAATCAACCCACAACCAGCAAGAACATGAGCGAACCGACAAAACCGATCTAAAGACTGGTTAGGCCGATTTTGGGCTCGTTCCTTGCATAGAAAACTCCCGAACACCTCTTGGGATGACCCGTCGGGGAGGAGCACGTGGAGGATGTCCTAGGACCAGCAAGGCCGCATAGAACGCCGTCAAATCTCACTAGGAGACATGACTAACAACAAGGTAGAGAGAGGATAAGATAAAAGGGTTTGTAGATATGTTTTTTGATGATTAAGGGATGGATCCTTCAATCGGCTGTGATCCTCTCATATTACAGGAGGATGGTCTTATCCCAATAGAAAACAACTCCAGGTCATAATCTCCAAGTTTTTTGTTAAAAATCTCGTCTAAATCCCTATCAAAAAGAGTTTGAGTCAGACTGAACCGGCTAGGCCGGTTTCGTCGAGCCTCAGTAGGGTCAAAATTACTGGGCAGTAGGCAAACCGGCTTGGCCGGGTCCCAAACTAGCCAGGCCGGTTGGGCAGTGGCACACAAGCAAACCAGCCTAGCTAGTTGGCCGATCGGCCAGGCCGGTGAACCAGGGGAGCTAGCGCATGGCGTAGGGGTAGGCACGGCAAAGCTAGCTTATTGCTCAGCTAAGCTAGTCAGCTAATAGGGGAACAGCAGCACCAGGTAACAAACGTGACCAAGCAGCAAATGTGCAAGTTCATAAACATTAGCCAATCTAGCAGAGAAAAAAAAGAAAGGGAAAAGGGCACGACAACCAAGTAGGCAAGTAGCACACTGCAGCAGGACATGCACCAAGGAGCAAAGAGGCAGTGCTGCAACAGGCTTGGCCAGCCTAGGGGTAGCAGTGCACAGCGGCAGGAAGTAGCCAGCAGGGGCCCAGCCAGCCTAGATGGCCCTATAGGCCATTCGGCAACAGTAGGGGAATGGCTTAGCCGGATTGATGATCGGCCATGTGAAAGGTTCTTGTGTGGTTTTGGTAATTGAGTGACAACCTAGGTGGACTAATTGTGTTTATGTGAGATACAAAGGTGATTAGTCCACAGGTACATGTGTGTGAGCAACATATGCCATGAAGGTGGAAATGGCTCGGAGATGTTGCAAAGCTCACACATGTGATGATGAAGGAGCTCATTGCACATGAGACATGACATTGAGTCATGTGATCAAGGTGGAGAAGTGTCGACAGAATATTGTCGGTAGTCCTCCGAGGGGTATCCCACGAAGGTAGATTGATCAGCAGAGATGCGTGTAATCAAGAACAAGAAGGTAATAGAGACACATGAGTTAGACAGGTTCAGGCTATCAGTATGACGTAATACCCTACTCCTGTGGTCTGTTAGATTGTATTGGCTATCGTATGATATTGCGTGTGTTTGGAGTGGGTCCCTGCCCGCCTTATATAGTCCGGGGGGCAGGGTTACAAGTTGGTTAGATCTAGGAGATAACCGAAATGTAATAACAGATTACAGGAATCATGGGATCATACGTATCCTAACAGATCTCGTAGTATCTTTAGGATATTTTCCCGGTGTCTTGCGGGACGCACCGGGCAGCGTCGTGCCCCGCAAGGCTTTGTCTTGTGGGCTGGGCCGCCCCTGGGGGCGCAGCCCATGTGGTCTGCCATGGGTATCTGAGGTCGTACCCCCCACAGCTAGTCCCTGAGCGCCTTGTATCCGTTGTGCAACGCCGTCTTGAGCTTGTTCGAGCAGGTGCGAACAAAGCCGATCAGTCAAACTCATGGTCTGACCACCGTGATGAGTTGCCGAGCAGTTGTGAACCATCATCCGAGTAGTGTGAACCATCATCGAGTAGCTATGAACCGTCGTCGAGCAGTGTGAACCGTCGCCGAGCAGCATGAACCATTGCTGAGCAGCGTGTCCCAAGTTAGACTTGCCATAAGGATGTAAGGAGCTCAAGTTCAAAATCAAAATTTTCCTCACAGTGGACCAAGTGTGCCTACTTAGAGTCCAACCATGAGAAAGGGAGATAGTCTTCTTCAGCTTTAGGAGGCGCGGAGTCTTCCAGATTAAAGCAAACACACTCACTGTGAGGTGAAGTGTGCCCACTTAGTCCCCAGGCAGAAATAGTCAATAGAAGAAAGTCCCCAGTGCGGTGAGGAACCAAGTTGTATTGATGATGTAGTCCCCGGGCCACAAGTGGAAATCTTGGAGAAAACAAATCATGGAGAAAAAAATGGAGTAATAGTTGTACAGTAGTAATTATCGAGCCGTAACAGATGGTGGAAAAGTCAATGAATATTCGGTGAGCAGTAAAAACTTGCGGCGATAAATGGGCAATACGGGCTGTAGTTGCGCGAAAGCCTAGGTAACGGCCTACCACGCTGTTTCAGAGAATGAGGAGAGGCACAAATCGAGGAGCGATTTCCCAAAAACCCTCGAATGTGAAAGGTGGGGGGAGTGCTTTATAACTACGCCGCCGCACCCTGTGCTCCCACCTTTGCCACTTTGTTGTTTCATCTTCCTCCTTAGCCCTCGTGCTTCCTGATTCATATTCACACGCGTTTCCGCTGCCAATCCCAAACCAGATCTGAGAGATGGCGCCGAAAAAGGAAGCAAGTAACCCGAAGAAGGCGAGCGCTGGAGTCAGCCATGACGAAGAGTGGGTGCCATCGCGCATGGGGGAGGCAAAGCTCAACAGGATATTGGAGGCGGGCGTTCTTCCTGACCGCGTCACCACCGGATGGCGGATGGCTAGTGGTGAGCCCTACCCAATGCCTCATACTGACGAAGCTGTAGTATTTGAGGATTACTTCTGGCGCGGGTTAGGATTTTCTGTTCATCCTTTCTTGAGGGATCTATTAGAGTTCTGGAGAGTTAGTCTGTACAACCTCCACCCAAACACTATCTTGCACATTTCGATTTTCATTCACTTCTGTGAGGCGTATCTCGGGATTCTTCCCCACTTCAACCTCTTTCGTCACCTCTTCTGACTGAAGAAGAAAGGCGACGGTGGTTCCAAGGTGGTCGGCGGCGTGTATCTTCAACTACGCGATGGAATGGCAGGCGAGTACCTCACTGTGCCGCTGAACACGTCGCTGAAGGAGTGGAACGTCATGTGGTTCTACATGAAGCAGAGCCACCCTGCCATCTGCTGCGACACCGACCACATCCTAGAGAACCAGAAAAGTTGGTCGGAGAGGCCAAGCAATGCTGATATAGATCAGGTGAGGGAGCTCCTTAGCCTGATAAAGGGCATAAAGATGAACGACGGACTGGTGGCGGTGAGCTTCATAGTGCGCCGCGTCCAGCCCTACAAGGAGAGGGCCCACATGGGCTTTGACTTGAAGGGGGACACCGACAGCACCCAGGAGAGGACAGAGATGCTGTCGAGGGATGATGTGCTAGAGCGGGCCATAGAGCTATTCACACCGGGTGGCATCTCACTTGGCGGTGACCGGACCACTCAGACGCAGAGTGCAGCGATGTCTGAGTGGTCGGATTACGATGGGGCTCTAGTAGCTCCTCCTCTGAGCACTAAAGCACCTCCACGCAACACGCGCATGGAGGAGCGAACGAAGGGAGGGGAGCGAGTCCCCAAGCAGCAGGCGAAGGGAGTCCCCAAGCAGCAGGCGAGGGGAGTCCCAGAGCGGTAGGCGGAGGAGAGGCCGACGGCGGACACCGCGAGACCTCCACCCTAGGGCGCGGGAGTCAACCCCAAGCCCACGCCTAGGGGCTCAAGTAGGTAGGCCGACATGTAAGTATCTTTGCCTTGTAGTTATTTTGTTGTCGGATCCTCATCGTGATGGCGATTGATGAGCTGATCTGATGCAGAGCGAGGCGTATATATGAGTTAAACCCATCCGTCTAGACCGGTGAGCAACCGGGGGCTGGTCCTGGCATGGTGGCGATGCTGGCAGATCTCGTCCTAGAGTCCCCAGGCGCTCGGTGGCCTGCGGAGGAGTCAACCGCACTACTGGTGGACTTGGCAGCGGTGAACGGTTGGAGCCGATGGTGGATGGGTCGGCGATGATGCCTAGGGCAATGATAGAAGCTATTGAGGCTTCGAAGGTGGATGCTAGAGTTGCCGATGCCACGCCAAAATCCAAAGTAGAGAAGCCTGTGGTGCCAGAGGAGCCGACGATGCTCCCTGAGGCGTCGGAGGGCATGGTCGGACACGCTGTGCGGCCACAGAGCCCCCTGGTGGTGCCGCCAGCTGTGGAGGAGGAGGACAAGGTGGAAGAGATCGAACGTGAGGAATCATGACCCCATGCTGTCCGAATCCTCCGCAAGCGGGGCAAACGAAGTGGTGGTCGTTGAGGAGGAGGACGCCACCAAGGAGCTTAGGAGGTTGGAGTCCACCCTATCGACGGTGCTGAAGCAGATCAAGGTTAGCATTGCGTCATCAATGTTCACCTTTAACATTGGAGATTGGAGTTCTTCATAGTCTTGGTGCTTTTGTAGGGGATAGCTTGGACTACCGAACAACGGCGCCAGCTGATCAAGAGGATGGAGCCCCTCGCCGAAGAAAACGTAAAGGTGAAAGAGGCGATGAAGTTTATGGAGAAAAACGTCTAGAGGGCCTAGCGCGAGTAGGATCTTGCCGAGTCTCAAGCATGGGATCTAGAATACCCAAAGGGGGCACTGTCTGAGCAGTTGGCGACCGTGTCCGAGCAGTTGCGGGGTAGGTCCAAGCAGTTGGCCACCGTCTCTGAGTGGCTGACGAGTGTTTCCGAGCAGCTGGAGCGGAAGTCCAAGCAGCTCCAAAACATCTCCAAGCAGAGAAAAGGTATGGCGTATCGACTGTTATGCTTATAGAGCAAGATGCGGAGCTCGGCCAGCTGCGCCAAACCGTCGGGCAACTCCAAGAGGAGGAGAAGAAAGCGACTGGACGAGCGGAGAAGCTGGCTGAGGAGCTAAAAGGTGAGTACTTCTTGGTTGGAGTTACTGCTGAATTGATTTCTTTTGTTTGACGGATCCTTGTGATGCCTGCAGACTATCTTTGGAGGACCAAGGCACAGTTTGATGTGCTAGAGCAGGAGGCCAGAACCTAGAGGAGCAAACTCGACACCGTAGTTGCTGGAGTCAAGTTGGTGCTCAACTACGTCGACTAGGAGGTGGCTCTCAGCCCGACGGTAGGCCACCGCGTCAAGACACCATCATCGACAGGTGCAAGGCGTCATGGGAGAACTTCAAAAGCATCAACCGTGATGCCACCATCACCGCCGTTACACACACCCTAGCGGTGGTTCAGTCCCACTACCCTGCCATTGACCTTCAAGCAATAGGGGCCAGATTCGCCAGAGGGACGGGCACAATGGAGCATCAACAGCTAGAAGATGAGGTGGAAGACGCGGCAAAGAAACTTGCTGGCGACGTCGACCTATTCGGTGAGATGGACGGCGATGGCAAAGCCTAATGATCTGCTCGGAGAATATTCTATAATAACAGGAGAGGGTAGTTAAAATGCGCAAGGGTGTAGACAGACTTTTATGTATATGTATAAATGTTGTAAAGTGACATGTGCATGATTATGTAATTTGCCAGTATTTCGGTGAAAAAATCATTGTAGTGTTAACCCTAACGCAATTATACATAGTATAAGTAGTGTCCGAGCAGTTAGTTCATTACTGAACTCTTGGCCTTGGCTAGCCCATAGTCCATAACATCGAGCGTGGAGCCCATGCATGTGTAGGAGGAACAGACGTGACCAAGGAACCGCAGCCGACAACCCATAACGCAGAGCACGGAGCCCGTAGCACGTGTAGGGAGAGATTGGAGACTGGGTCTTCTCCAAAGAACACAGAGTGGAACGTGCTGCTTGGTGGTTGGTGAAAAATCTTGGAGATATACATAGTATAAGTAGCGTCCGAGCAGTTGGTTCTTTACTGGACTCTTGGCCTTGGCTAGCCCATAGTCCATAATGTCGAGCACAGAGCCCGTGCACGTGTAGGAGGAATAGGCATGACCAAGGAACCATAGCTGACCACCCATAACGCAGAGCACGGAGCTCGTAGCACATGTAAGAAGAGATCGGAGACTGGGTCTTCTCCATAGAGCACAAAACAGAACGTGTGCTGCTCAGCGGTTGGCGAAATAATTTGGAGATATGGAGAAACGTGGCGGAGCGTTTATGGAGATCACGTATTGGAGTTTGTTAAGTAGTAGCTTAGAGCTGGCGACCGCAAATGGAGATTAAACCGTAATGGAGATATAATGGAGACAAATTATGGCGACCAAAACTTCATTCATTATGGAGTGGAGAATACATATCTGGAGCATTTCAAGGATAGAAACGTATAAGGTGCTCGATGTGCCATGAATTGGGGACATCGAGTCCGTCCAAGTCGCATAGCCGGTAAGACCCTAGTCAGGTAACCCCTTTGATGACGTAGGGCCCTTCCTAGGGTGAGGAGAGCTTGTGCATCCCTTCGGTTTTCTATTTTCTACAGAGAATGAGGCCGCCGACAGCAAATGAACAACCTTTGATGTTGCGGTTGTAGTATCTCCACAAGCCTTCTAGATATTTGGCTGTGTGGACGCAAGTGATCAAGCGTTCTTCTTCGGCCCTATCAACGTCCTCTATCCGAATAGCTGTGGCTTGCTCTTCATTATAATGTTCCACCCTAGGTGCTTAGAAGGCAATGTCCGCTAGTAGTATGGCTTCTGAGCCATAGACCAAGAAATATGGAGACACTCCGGTGATGTGACTAGCTTGAGTGCATAGTCCCTAGACCACAGCGTGTAGCTCTTTGAGCCATCTGCCGAATGCTTTTCTTCTTTCTAATATAGCCTCTTTTTGAGGGCATCAAGGATCATACCATTCACTCGTTCGACCTAGTCGTTGGCTCTAGGATGGGCAACGGAGACCTATTTGATGGAGATGCATCGGTCTTCGCAGAAGTCCCAAAAATGATGACCAGTGAATGTAGTTCTGAGGTCGGTGATAATGCTGTTTGGGAGACTGAATCTGTGGATGATATCTTCAAAGAGCTCAACTGCCTTCTTAGCAGTAGCCGAAACAAGCGGTTTGTATTCGATCCAGTGGGAAAACTTATCGATGGCGATGTACACGTACTGAAAACCACCAGGCACTGGCTTGAAAGTCCCGATCATGTCCAGTCCACAGCAAGCAAAAGGCCAGGAAGCTAAGATGGTCCGTAGTTCTTGTGCCGGCACGTGGATTTGCTTGGCAAAAAATCGACATCCTTCACAACATCAGACGAGGTCTTCTGCATTGGAGATGGCCATGGGCTAGTAAAAACTAGCTTGAAAAGCTTTGCCGACCAGGTTTCTTGAGGCTGCGTGGTCGCCGTAGGAACCAGAGCGAATTTCAAGTAGTAGTTTCACTCCCTCTTCTTGGGTGTTGCATTTCTACAGTATCCCTTCCTTGGCACTTTTCCTCATCAAGTTCCCATCCACTAGTACATAATGCTTGCTTCGACGGATTAGGCATTCGATTTTAGTCTTGTCGGTGGGTACGTCGGCGCTGGTGAGGTACTTGATGAACTATTCCCTCCAATTGGCGGCTGGCGAAGGTACTGTAAATACCAGCTGCTCGGTGGGGGAATTTCTTGAACTTCCTTCTCTTCCTTAATAGACGAGGTAAAGAGGTCTTGAACGAAAACCCTAGGCGGGATCACGACGCGAGAAGAGCCTATCTTAGATAGGTGGTCGACGAGCTGATTTTGATCTCGTACCATGTGGTGGTATTCGATACCGCAGAACTTCCCTTCGAGTTTCCTGATTTTGGCGCAATATGTGTCCATCTTCTCACTGGAGCAGGACCAGTCTTTGTTGAGCTGGTTGATGACCAGCGTGGAGTCACCGTATACCATGAGGCATTTGATGCCGAGCTCAATGGCTATACGGAGTCCGTGGAGACACGCTTCATATTCGGTGGCATTGTTGGAGGCCGGAAAATGTATTCGGAGAAAGTATCGGAGCTTATGCTTGGTCGGCGTAATGAATAGAATGCCAGCACCAGCACCATTTATGTTGAGGGCGCCATCAAAGTACATCACCCAGTGCTCAGGGCAAGTAGCGGGGATGGGCTCTTGGATCTCGATCCACTCGACAACGAAGTTAGAGAGCGCCTGTGACTTGATGATAGGCCTGCTTCTGAATTCAATGGAGTAAGTGTTGAGCTCAATAGCCCACTTGATGATGCGGCCATTGGCCTCTTTATTGCAGAGAATGTCCCCTAGAGGGAACTCAGTGACCACGGCGATCATGTAATACTCAAAGTAATGGCGAAGCTTGCGTGACGTGATTAGAATAGTGTATAGCAGTTTCTAAACTTGAGGATAACGAGTTTTGGGCTCATTAAGGACCTCGCTGATGAAGTAGACCGGACGTTGCACCTTGTAGGCATGCCCGGCCTCCTCGTGTTCGACGACGATAGCTGTGCTAACGACGCGCGAAGTAGCAGCGATGTAGATCAGTAGAGTTTCATCTGGTCGAGGTGCCGTCATGATCGGAGGCTTCGTTAAAAACAACTTGAGCTGCTCAAAAGTTGTTCTGCCTCCTCCGACCAGGAGAAGCGCTCAGAGACCTTAAGGAGTTTGAAGAACGGTAGTCCCTTTTCACCGAGTCGGGATATAAAGCGGCTGAGAGCTGCCATGCAACCTGTAAGCTTCTGTATATCCTTTACGGACATTGGTCGTTTCATGTTGGTGATGGCGGAGACCTTGTCGGGGTTGGGCTCAATGCCACGGGCACTGACGATCTAGCCCAGGAGTATGCCGGATGGAACTCCAAAGATGCACTTTGAGGGGTTCAACTTCTATCTGTACCTTTTTAGGCTGGCAAACATTTCTTCGAGGTCAGCGATGAGATTATCGGTGGTCTTGGACTTGATGACCACATCATCAATGTAAGCTTTGACATTGTGGCCTATCTGTTGATCAAGGCACATCTAGATGGCCCTTTAGTAGGATGCCCCGGTGTTCTTGAGTCTGAATGACATGGTGGTATAGCAATACGCACCGAAAGGAGTGATGAACAACGTCTTCATCTGGTTGTCTTCCTTGAGGGATATCTAGTGATAGTCAGAGTAACAATAGAGAAAGGAGAGCAGTTCGCAGCCGGCGGTGGACTCTACAACCTCATCTATCCGAGGCAGACCGAAGGGGTCTTTAGGGCAGTGTTTATTGAGATCAGTGTAATCAATGCACATTTTCCATTCTTTATTCTTTTTTTGAATGAGAACAGGGTTTGCTAACCACTCAGGATGATACACTTCTTTTATAAATCCAGTAGCTAGGAGCCATTTTATTTCTACCCTAATAGCCTCCTTCTTGTCTGGTGCAAATCGTCAGAGTTTCTGCTTGATCGGTTTGGCAGTCGGCGAGACATTCAAGGAGTGCTCGATCTTCTCCCGTGGTACCCCCAGCATGTCTGCAGGTTTCCAAGCAAACATGTCGGTGTTGGCACGTAGGAAGGAGATTTCCTATTTGGGGTCAAGGTGAGCCCCAATCTTCACAGTCTTGGAGGGGTCGTCGAGGCCAAGACCGACCTCCTTGGTTTCCTTGGACTTAGCGGAGGCACGCAGAGGCTCTAGCGCTGGGATCTCCAGATCATCGGTGGACACCGTCTTAGCGTTGGTGACCACGCTTGCCATCTGGATGGAGAGGTCGGTGGCTTCGGCAAGGGTGAGACTTTCTATCTCGTAGGCGTAGGTGATGGAGAGGTTGGCCCATAGGGCTAGGACTCCTACAGGCGAAGGCATCTTTAGCACCAGATAGGCGTAATGCGGTACAGCCATGAACTTGGCTAGAGCTGGCCGACCAAGTATGGTGTGGTAGATGGTGTTGAAGTCGGCGACGTAGAAGTTGATGTGCTCGACGTGGTAGTTGCTAGCCGTGTCGAACTGTGCTGGTAGGGTGATCTCTCCAAGCGGTTTGGATGCCCTGCTAGGTACCACACCCCAGAAGGAGTCGGAGGGTGTGAGATCCCTATCCTAAGCCCCGGCTCCTTTAGGGCTCCAGCGAAGAGGAGGTTCAGAGCACCCCCGCCGTCGACGAGCACTTTTCTAAAAAGTACTTTCTGGACAGTTGCATCAAGGACGAGGGGGGAATGCCCTGTGTAAGGGATGTCCACCCACTGGTCGGCCCTGCTGAAGGTGATGGGGACCTCGGACCAGGGGCGATAGCTGGGGTTGGTGATGGCGTCTTCCGCGTTGATGGTGAGCACCTGGCCGGCGGTGAGCTTCCGATCTCTTCTGCTCTCGGCGGTGGTGAGGCCCTCGAAGATGGTGGCGACCACCTTGTCATGATCCTAGAAGGCATTGTTGTTGCCCCCAGGTGGTTGGCGGCCTCCTGCTCCGTCGTGGTTGTCGTCGTCCGGCTTTTTAGCCTGGAACTCCTTAGCCAAGCCGAGGCATTCCTTCATCTTATGCTTGGCATTTTTGTGGACAGGGCATGGGCCTTCGAGGATCTTCTTGTTCTGCTCGTTGTACTTGTGCTTGGCGTGAGGTTCATCAACGGCGACGACGTTGTGGTCTGGTCGGCGGCGGCGATATTGAGCGGATTTGGATCCTTCTGACCGATCATGACCACTGTCCCGATGGTGACTATGATCGTCGTAGGGGCGGTCGCTGTGGCGGCGGTCATCGGGTCACTCATCGCTACGGTGAGTTGGGTGATGAGTGCCCACGTCCTCGTTGAAGCATACTTCGGCTTCTTCAGTGTCGGTGTACTGGTTGGTGGTCGTAATCATCTCGCCAATCCCCATGGGTGGCTTGCGGTTGAACTTGGAGCGGAGGTCACGGTGATGGAGTCCTCAGACAAAGGCGGTGATGACCTCTGCTTCCGTGATGTTGGGAATAGAATTCCTCATCTCAGAAGAGCGTCTGATGTAGCTACGAAGGAGCTTGGATGGCTTCTGGTAGATGTGGTTTAGATCGTGCTTGGTCCCCGGCCAAGTCCACGTAGCCATGTAGTTGTCGGTGAAAACCTTCTTCAGCTCTTCCTAGGATCCGATGGAGTCTGGGGCAAGACTTGTGAACCAGTTCATCGCAGTTGGCGTAAGCATGATGGGAAGATAGTTCCCCATGATGCCGGTATCTCCCCCAGTGGTGCGCACAGCAGTGGCACAAGCTTGTAACCACTGTGTGGGGTTCATCCGTCCTTTGTAGGGCTTGACCCCAGTGATTTTGAAACCACGGAGCCACTAGAGTGTCTAGAGTGCCCTTGTGAATGCTTTGGGCCCTTCGGGATCATCGCCGTCGTGATCTGTGGCGTTGAGTGGCTGGAGGGCTGAGTCTAGATTATCGAACTCTTGCTCGTACTCTTGACGGTGGCGTACTTCTTCTTCATGGCAACCGAAACAGCGCTCGTCGATACGTCGTCGCGCATCTCAGAGATTGTTGAGGTGCGCTTGGATGTCCTGGTTGACTTCCTAGTCATGTTGGCGAGGGTGTTCAAGGCAGTTGCCCCTAGCTCCCCCCTAGAGGGGTTGTCAGTCATCGCGGTGCTGCTCGGTGAAATGACTTGGGGCGGCGATCAGATCTTGGCGCGGCGGATCGGCGAATAGAGCTTGTGGAGTATGAAGGTCTCTGATCCTGGCGGATCTCATTGACCTGGCAGTGCACTGTTTTAAGCATGGCGACAACCTTGGCGACCTTTGGTGTCTGTGGGAGCCAGGCGAGCTCATTGGTGGCCATGTCAAAGTTGGCGCTAGGGTCTTGTATACGTTGTGGCCATCAACATGGACAAATTCATCGACGCGGTTGCGTTGGAGTTGGCGTGGCCTTCCTTGCAAGTCGAGCTGGGCCTCGGCTAGCACAAGGGCAGCATCATTTGCTTGGCGCTGCGCACGGTTGACGCTCCTATTGACACGGGAGGGAACGGTCTTCCTCGGTTTCCCCTTCCCATGGGGGGCTGTCGACGCTAACGTTGAAGATTGCGCCTCCATGGAAAAGAGGGAAAGGAGGTAGTTCGGTGGTGGTTTCGGCAACAGTCTCCATAGAGCCCTAGGACTCGAAGTCTAGATTCTCCTCTAAGATGGTTTAGAGGGATGCTCCGGGGCGTCGGCCATGTAGCATGTTGATAGCCGGCGGGAGCTTGTCGATGATCTGGTCGGCGAGAGGATGGATATCTCCCACCTGGTCGGTGAATTTGCCCCTTAGGGCATCTTGAAAGGCGGCGACGACGCTGGTAAGCCAGAAGGGTAGGGCCATAATCCCTAAAGTTTCCCGAGCAGCCTCTGATAGACCTAGATCAGAGGGTGGTCAGCGCTGAACCAGAGTGGTTAGAGCCGATTCTATGATGGAGAGGCAATCGGCGAGCTTTTAGCCAACCTGATCGATGGATGCAATCAGATCGTCATTGTTGATTTGCCTCCTCTAGTAGCGGGGGAGCGGGCGGCGAATTATTGATGGAGACGACCTCGGAGGCGGATCCGAGATCGGATCTGCAGTCACAGGTGTTGGGGTGATCGACGCAGAATTGATCTGCACCGGCTCGATGAGCACTCCGACTCCATCAATATTGATGATTCATGAGATCGATCCGACCGTGAAGATCTGGCTGGGCTATGGGAGGGACGAAGAGCCTACAAAACGTACCATCTTGTTCGACATAGAAACAGCACGCACACCCCTACCTGACACGTCAGCTATCGACATAATATCGTCGACAATCCTCCGAGGGGTATCCCACGAAGGTAGATTGATCGGCAGAGATGCGTGTAATTGAGAACAAAAAGACAATAGAGACACACAAGTTAGACAGGTTCAGACCATTAGTATGATGTAATACCCTACTCCTATGGTATGTTGGATTGTACTGGCTATCGTATGATATTGCGTGTGTTTGGAGGGGGTCCCTGTCCATCTTATATAGTCCGGCGGGTAGGGTTACAAGTCGGTTAGATCTATGAGATAACTGAAAAGTAATAACAGATTGCAGGAATCATGGGATCATACATATCCTAACAGATCTCGTAGTATCTTTAGGATATCTTCCAGATGTCTTGCGGGATGCGTCGAGCAGCGCCATGCCCCGCAAGGCTTCGTCTTATGGGCTGGGCCGCCCCTGGGGGCACAGCCCATGTGGTCTGTCATGGGTATCCGGGGTCGTACCCCCTATAAGAAGATCAAGACATGACTTGGCTTGATGGATCGATTGCAAGCGTGAAGGGTAAGTTGGAGGCTTTGGAGTGATGGACCACATGGCGGTGAAGCTTGAGCAAGACTTGGCGCCGATGGACGAAGGCAACGGTGAAAAGCAAGTGAAGTCAAGATCGATGAACCATTATGATCACGTGATGATATGAAGTGGATCATATCATTATTGATCGTGTTAGTGCATGTGTTGCATAGACATTGGAGGAGGGATAGAATGGAATGCACAAGGCAAAGGTATAACCTAGGGTATTTCATTTCCCCGATCATAGGCATGTAGAGAAGTTGATGACCGGGTTTAGGATAGATGGCCATACTATCAAGAGGGGCAAACTTGTTTGCATATCGGTCATCTAGTGCCACTTGAGTGATCTAACTTTTCATCGTCGCTAGGATCGAGAGGCGTGGCAAGCTGAGTGGCTAATCCTTTGGAAAATGTTTGTCAAAAGCTAACACACATACACATGGTGGTGTACACTTGGTGGTGTTGGCACATTTGCAAAGGAGAAAGAGTAGGAGTTGAAACGGATCAACTCGGTGAAGAAACGGAGGCGAAAGGAGGTCACTGTGAGTGACCGGACGCTGGCCTCAACTGGACCGGCGCGTCCGGTCAGTGGCAGCATTGAAGGCACATGCGTCGGTTTACGACCGAACGCTGGGTCACTTCATGACCGGACGCATGGTGGGTGCGTTCGGTCCCGCTGAAGTGGCGGTGCAGAGAAGAGAAGGACCGGACGCTGATTCTGCGTCCGATCGTGACCTACCGGACGCGTTCGGTCGCAGTTGAGCAGCTCTAGGAGCTCTCTGAACTCGATCGAACGCTGCCCCTCCTGCGTCCGGTCGTGATCAAACTGACACGTTCGGTCGTCGTTTGGCTCTATCAGGACCTCTCTAGAAACGACCAGACTCAGTAGAGGTGCGTTCGGTCTTGGCACTGTGCTGCATTCGGTCATCACTTGACTGTTGACGCGTGGCAGCTGACCGTTGAGATTAAGCGACTGAGGTTGAACGGAGGCGACATGTGGCGTGCATCCGTTGACTGGACGCTGGACCAGGTGCGTCCGGTCGCCCCGAGCAGTCGTGTGGCAAAACCTCCTAAATTATAGGACCCACATACATTTGTCACTGTCCAAAGACCTTTGACAACAATGCATATGTTCCTGGTAACTTAAGAAGTCTGTCGGGTGTCCTTGGGGAACCCCGAATCATCCACGATTTCCGAGCAGGATCACATTACAGAGTCATTGTAGTATTACAACAGTTTATTCAAATAGACACATCAGAGTAAAAGTAGCGGAAGACTTACAATAACATAGTTTACAAACCATTTGTTTCAAACCGTACAACTAAGTTTGATATTAATACAAACCAAAGTAGTGGAGTGGCATTATAATATATTACAAAACACACAACAAAAGCTGCCCTGCCCAAGGGCCACACATTTAACTATCGCCATCGCACTGAATGACAGTCATGCAGCACGATCCAAAACAGATCTACTCATGAGACTCACCTGCAACAAGGGTCAACGAACCCTGAATACAAAAGTACTCAACAAGACTTAACCGACATAAGAACTGATAACTCAGGAATGCAGGCTCAGGGATTCAAGGTATGGTTTTAGCAATAATCAAAGTTATTTTGCGTAAAAGCTCTTTAACAAAATTCTTTATTTCAACAATTTAAAACTTCATAAAATCATATACAAAGATGACACGATCCGTGATGAGATCATGAAACTTCATATCCAACACCTTCATCAACCATTCTCAAGTTCCGATTTATTAATTTCTACGATGATGAACAAGTGAGTTGAGTCTCCATAACCGAGGAGCAACGACGATTGAACCGATTGTAAACCCAAATTGGGATTCCAGACCACCACGACATATGCGGTCCCCTCGACCTACATATACCAACCTATTCTCGGATCCTCTAAAACAAGAACGGGTCCGCGCCACACGAGAATACAAGATACTCCACCAATCCAGCCCATTGCCACATGGGTACACGCTATTCCCGCCATCTCTCCACTCCCGGTCTTGCGAGTAGCCATTCTCGTAATAGAATTGCCAAGTTCAGGCTTACGGAGTATGTGGTTAGTACTACAAATTCTCACCTCATGCAATTCAACAACGGACGTGCCTTAATCGACACAAAGTGGAAAGATCCCACTCACAAGACCTCCATGTCTTGTGGCTCACACACACCGAGTCCGCCCCTGGTCTAGATTTATTACTCCACATTCCCATATCACATGCTAACATAATTAACCAATGTTCCATTTAAAACTTGCGGTGGCGGTGTAGTCACCGACTTTATCGTTCTCTACGCATAGCTAAGCAAAACTAGGCATATCTGAGTTCAAAACTGTAATATGGTCAATATGGAATAACAAGGGTGGTAATGCACCAATTAGGCTCTTACTTAACTCTTAATCACTTAATGCAATAATGGAAAGCAAAAGCGAAATTAATTTGTAAAACACAAGGTAGGGTTGTATGCATCCGGGGCTTGCCTTCGTTGACGGAAAAGTCCGGCTCCTGCGACGTTTCACAAGTCTTCGATCCGACCTCAATAGACAGATCAACCTCCTCCGCAACTTGATTAACTACCATGTGTTCACCTTCGTTTACTACACGTAGTAACATTGCCATGTTTAACATGATGCGGAATATGAAACATGATGCTCGATGATGGATGCAAAAATTAATAAATTGGATACAATTTTCCTTCGCAGATCTGATTACAAACCAAACTAACCAAACCATATTCAGAATGGCGATGTGACCACGCCAAAGACCGATCACTTTGGTGAACTCTCCGACCACTACGGTGAACTATCCGACCACTACGGTGAACTATCCGACCACTACGGTGAACTATCCGACCACTACGGTGAACTATCCGACCACTACGGTGAACTACCCGACCACTACGGTGAACTACCCGACCACTATGGTGAACTATCCGACCACTATGGTGAACTATCCGACCACTATGGTGAACTATCCGACCACTACGGTGAACTACCCGACCACTACGGTGAACTATGCGGAGCAAAGATCGCGTCGGAGGGAGAACCGCGATCGCAGATGATCAAAATGAGTAAACAACAATCGACTAAGGACTACAACATCAAAAGCGAAGCCGTAAGTACACGATTATGCACAACGGCTCACCGAAGGACTCGCCATGATGACACGCCTTGCATGCGGGTGAATTTGTTGACCTCGAGGAAGAAAAACGTGGGCGCGAGTTCTCGGCAATTTCAAAGTAGCAATGATAGTCGGGTTGGATTCGCAAGGAAAAGATTTTAACTAGGGACGGCCTTTACCGAGATGGCAACAGCGCTGGGGAGACGATGTGAGCTTGATGGAGCGATGACAACGGCGGTGGTGAAAACAAAGGAAGAAGAAAAACGACGATGACGACGTCTTGGTACTTGTAGCGCGGCACAGAAGCTCAAGGAAGCCACGACGGAGCCGTTTCCATGCCAGCGCGACATCAAGGACGGCCACGACGCGCCTAGAACGCCGAAGAAGGTCCGACGGCAATGTAGCTTAGGTGGTGAACACTGTTCATAGAAATTACAAAATTGTCATACGCCAAAATTCACAAATTACTCTCAAATTTTCATAACAACTCAAAAATCTCCAAAAACAAAAGTTGTTCAAAATCGAGAGCTCTACTACTTTGCTTCTATAACCATCTCCTAATTCGGTCTAGATTTTGAAATGGATTTTCAGGGTAGGATTTAAATGCTGAAAAGCGGGGTTTTCTCGAAAAATTCAAAATCCAAACAAACTTTGAACTAGAGTCAACTAATACAATTCAACACATACCACATGAATATAAACTTGTTTTAGTGTATGCATCTCAAAGTTTTCACCAAATGCCAAATGCTTTGCAATGCATATGATGACATGTCAGGTTTTAGTATTTTAAACACCCGAGGTGTTACAATCCTTCCCCCTAAAAGAAATCTCACCCCGTGATTCAAAGCCATAGAGTAAGTAATGGAAAAGGAAATGTGTCAATCCAAAAACATCCAGAACTTTTCCATAAAACAACTGAGGTTCTTTTACAAAACACAATTTGTAGTAACCGAGCTCAACTAACATTATTCTATTCTATATTGACGCTAGAAACTCTGGAAACTTTTCTAACAAGTAATCTTCTGATTCCCAGGTAGCTTCCTCTTCTGAATGTTGATTCCATTGTATCTTGTAGAACTTTATTGTTCTCCTCCGAGTAACACGATCTTTCTGATCCAACACTCGGATAGGATATTCTAATAAGTCGATCTGGTTCAAGTTCCACTCCTTCAACTTCAACATTCGCTTTCAGTAGCTCAAGACACTTCTTCAATCGAGACACATGGAACACATCATGTACAAATGATAAATGTTCTAGTAATTTCAAGCGATAGGCCACTTTTCCATATCTCTCAAAATTTGAAATGGTCCAATATATCGAGGTGCCAACTTGCCTTTAACACCAAAACGGTTAACTCCCTTCATTGGTGATACTTTCAGATATACAAAATCTCCTTTGTTAAACACCAATGGTCTCCGTCGTCTATCCGCATAACTCTTTTGGCGGATCGAGCTATTTTCAAATTACTCAGTATTGCCTAACTTTGTCCTCCGTTTCTTTCACAAGGTCAACTCCAAAGAATCCTCTTTCTCCCAACTCCACCAACTCAACGATGTTACTCGCACCTATGGCCATAGAGTGCTTCAAATGGAGCCATTCTAATGCTTTCCTGATAACTATTGTTATATGAGAACTCGGCCAAAGGTAAGCATTCGTCCCACTTGTTGGAATAATTAAGGACACAACACCTTAACATATCTTCAAGCACTTGATTGACTCTTTCATCATCCATCGATCTGCGGATGATAAGTCAGACTATCTGAGAGCTTGGTATCCAAGGAAGAATGCAATTGTTTCCAAAAGCTGGAGACAAAATGTGTACCCGATCGGACACTATGGTCTTTGGTATTCCATGGAGACTCATAATTCTTGCTAAATATATCTTGGCGTGATTGGACGGTGGGATATATAGTCTTGACAGGGAAGAAAATGTCTTTGACTTAGTGAGTCGATCTACAATAACCCATATTGAGTCAAATCCCTTTGATGTCTTGGGTAGGCCAACAATAAAGTCCATACTTATGTCCTCCCACTTCCAAGCTGGAATAGGTAATGGTTGTAGTTCTCCAGCAGACCTCAAGTGTATAGCTTTCACCTTCTGACAAGTATCACACTCTGCTATATATCTCGCAATTTCTATCTTCATTTTTGTCCACCAAAACCTTTGTTTTAAGTCATGGTACATCTTGTTGCTTCCCGGATGGATAGATAACCTAGTAGCATGTGCTTCTTCAAGAATTGATCGCCCAAGCAACTCGTGAACTTTTGGTACTACCAAACGATCCTTGAACCATAGCACACCTTCATTATCTATACTGAAACATTCCGCCTTTCCATTCCTGACTCTTTCCTTGATATGGGCTACACCCTTGTTTTCCTTCTGAGCAGCAATAACTTGATCTCGAATAGTGGCTTTAACAATTATGTTGGTCAAACTACCTTGTTGAATTACTTCTATATTTAGCTTCTCCATCTCTTGACATAAAGTCAAACCCATTGTTCTTACTGTCAGACAATTGCAATAACTTTTGCGACTGAGAGCATCTGCAACTACATTTGCTTTACCAGGGTGATAATGTACTTCCAAATCGTAATCCTTAATTAGTTCTAACCATCTTCTTTGTCGCATGTTCAACTCTGACTGAGTAAAGATATATTTTAAGCTCTTGTGATCTATATATATATGGCACGTATTACCAAGCAGGTAATGCCGCCAAATCTTCAGAGCATGAACCACAGCTGCTAACTCCAAATCATGAGTAGGATAGTGTTCTTCATGTTGCTTAAGTTGCCTGGACGCATAGGCAATGACTCGGCCTTCTTGCATCAACACACATCTAATACCAATACCTGAAGCATCACAATAAACATCAAACGGCTTCTCGATATCAGGTTGAGCTAACACTGGCGCAGTAGTCAACAGCCTTTTTAAAGTCTGGAAAGCCTCTTCACAATCTGATGACCAGACAAACTTGACTTGGTTCTTCAACAATTCAGTTATAGATTTTGATACTTTAGAGAATTATGGAATAAACCGATGGTAATATCCTACCAATCCAAGAAAACTCCGAACTTGATGAATTGTGGTTGGCGATTTCCAATCAAGCACATCCCTCACTTTGCCGGGATCAACTGCAACTCCTTCGACTGACAAGACATGTCCAAGAAACTGCACTTTCTTAAGCCAAAAATCACACTTGCTGAACTTGGCATACAATTGATGTTCTCTCAAACGAGTCAGAACAATTCTGAGGTGTTCTGCATGTTCTGTCTTATTCTTGGAATATACTAGTATATCATCTATAAATACCACTACAAACTTGTCTAGCTCAGGCATGAATACTGAGTTCATCAGATACATGAAATGAGCGGGAGCATTTGTCAAACCAAAAGACATCACCAAGTATTCATATAATCCGTATCTTGTGGTAAATGCCGTTTTGGGAATATCTTCAGGCTTTATCTTGATTTGATGATACCCTGATCTCAAATCTATCTTGGAGAAAACTTTGGCTCCGGCCAACTGATCAAAAAGCAAATCTATCCGAGGTAATGGATACTTATTCTTGATGGTCACTTCATTCAACGGACGATAGTCAACACATAACCTCAGGGTCTCATCTTTCTTTTTCACAAAAATTGCCGGACATCCCCAAGGTGAGGAACTAGGTTGGATAAACCCCTTCTCAATCAATTCTTGCAGCTGAGTTTTCAACTCAATTAACTCCTTAGGTGGCATCCTATAAGCTCTCCGAGAAATCGGAGTTGTTCCTGGTTGTAACTCTATGTTAAACTGTACATCCCTATCAGGTGGTAGACCGGGTAAATCCTCAGGAAACACATCAGGAAATTCACGTACTACCGGGATATCTCTAATCTCTTTGACGGTAGTTGCACAAACTCTGCCCACTGATCTTCTTAAGGTTGGAAGTTGGATGAGAAGTTGAGAATTACTATCAGGCAAACTTACTCTTAAAGTCCTATTCAAAGCATCTATAACAGCCTTATGCTGATACATCCAATTCATTCCCAAGATTACATCTATATCCTGATCCTTAAGGATAATCATGGTAGTGGGAAAAATATGCCCACCCAGGTTTACGGGTACCTGGTACACCATTTCCTTAGTACACAGACGTCCCCCGGGCGACTGTATAAAGAAACTTTCCTTTGTTGCCCCAATTGAAATTTCATACTTCAAGACAAATGTTCTATTGATGAATGAATGCGATGCGCCAGAATCAAAAAGTATAACTGCAGGGTGATTGACAACAGGAAACATACCCATCATCACTGGCTCTCCCTCCGGAATTTCTCTAGCTTGAATATAGAACACCCGTCCTGTCTTCCTCTCATCTTTGCCCTTCTGAGCATTCTAATTGTGGTTCTTGTTTGGTGCCTGACCCTGTTGTTGATTGGCAGGGGTCTTCTGATAATTTTGATTAGCCTGCCTAGGGTATGGACATTCCCTGGAGAAATGACCAGTTCTTCCACAATTGTAACACGGATAGTTGTGACCCTGTGACGTTGGAGCATTACCACCAGGAGCATTGGTTGACTGTGAGTTCGGATAGGTTATAGCGGGACGGACATTTGATTGCTGTCTCGCTTTGGAATCGTGGCGAACGATAAGGAGGACGATAATGGTTTATTGGATGATAAATCACTCTCTGCCTCTTTTGGTTTCCACCAAAAGGTCCAGACGGCATATTCTTTTTCTTCTTGAGCTCCTTATGCTGCCGATACTTTGCCTCTGAAGCAATTGCAATATTTACTGCCTCATGATAAGTGATATTGGTACAGGCGTCATCATTGTCTGCAGTTTGGTATTCAGACCTCTCATGAACCATTTCTTTTTCTTGGCATCCGTATTGACATGTTCAGATGCATCTGCGATAGATGATTGAATCTTCCCACATCTTGCATAACTGTTTGATCCCCTTGCCTCAAAGCAAGGAATTCATCCACTTCATAGCCATCACTCCTTCCGGGATATAATGGGCTCAAAAGCGGTCGCGAATTCTGTCCCGTTAACGAAAACGCTGCATGGGTTGCATGGCCATCGATTTGCATACCAAGCACCAACATTTGCCTCTAAGTTGTTTGGGCAAACAAATACCGGTTTAAAAACTCATGCAGTGAATAAGATCAAATTTCTGCTCTATGGTCCTAAGCCAGTCATCAGCCTCTAGTGGTTCATCTGCCTTGGTGAACACCGGGGGTTTTGTATCCGTGAAATCCACATAGGTAGCCTCATGCCTGTTATGATTGCAGCCACGGTTTCCATGCATCTGATTCTGATTACTTTGAGCCATCTCATGAAGCAAACGAGAATTTTCCACAATCACATTGACTAATGCAATGATAGCATCACCAGATTAATTCGGCATCGGTGGCGGGTTAGGGATATCATCATCATCTTGTGAAGTACCAGGAATATGCGATCCCCGCGTACGACGAATCTGCTCATAACAAACCAAACTTTATTCACAAGCCTTTATTGAATTGCACAAAAGCTTACTCCAGACACATTACATAGGGTTTACTACTATAAACACCAGACCCTATAAGTACCAAAACAAGATACATAGCTTAACCATAATTAACTATTATACAACTCTACTCTTTTCCGTGATTACTTCAAACTTCAGGCTCGGTATCCATTCCGGAATTATTACCGCCTTCATCATCACTTTCATTGATCATTACTAATTCTTCAGGATCTTCTTCTTCTTCCTCTTCCGATTCGTTATTATCGGCAAGGATGACACCGGGGTCCATGGCATCAGCTTGAGGCTCATGATTAGGGTTTAGTAGATTGCTAAGCCTATGAACTTCCTCATGCAGATATGTATTATGTTCTTCTAAATCTTCTACATAGAATTCTAGCTCATGAGTTCTAGCTCTAGCTACATTTCCCTATGCCAAGCCTCATTTCGTCCCTCCACCGCATTTAACTAACATGCTTTTCAGTAGTTCACAAAATGCGGTGGTGGAGAGCCCCAATTGATCCTGTAATTCTCCTACCTGTATAGCATCCAAAGCCCTATCTCTAGTAGCTTGTGCTAATTCTGCAGAAATTCTCTATATCTCCGCCTAGGGATCAGGCCTAGAACTGCTACTGCTAGCACCATCGTTTCTAGGGGCAAGTTGGTGACGAGGAACTCCTTTGGGTCCAGTGGACTTACGGGGCGTCATCTTGGCACGAGCCATACTGTAGGAAACCAATTTAATCCAAGTAAGACCATTTGATCAAAGTCTAAAGAGCAGCTATGATGGATTACATTACTCAAACCAGTCTCACTACTCAACTCCAGACTAAGAGGTGAAGGAAGTAACGAGTGAATTAATAATGATGCATGAATCGTTCTTACGAACAAAAACATCAAAGTTTATAAAGCACATAAACAACATTTATTTTTATATAGGGCATAGTAAGATTACTACTCCACCACACAAAACCCTTTTAATTAAATACGGAATGGTGAGAAAGAAATAAGATAAGTCAGAAGCAATTTGGACTAAATTAGCAAGTTTAATTTAGTCATCCCAAATCATTTTGAAGTTTTTGTAAACAATACAACAAAAACCTTGTAACGATCGCTCTGATACCATTCTGTGGTAGAACCTCCTAAATTATAGGACCCACATACATTTGTCACTGTCCAAAGACCTTTGACAACAATGCATATGTTCCTGGTAACTTAAGAAGTCTGTCGGGTGTCCTTGGGGAACCCCGAATCATCCACGATTTCCGAGCAGGATCACGTTACAGAGTCATTGTAGTATTACAACAGTTTATTCAAATAGACACATCAGAGTAAAAGTAGCGGAAGACTTACAATAACATAGTTTACAAACCATTTGTTTCAAACCGTACAACTAAGTTTGATATTAATACAAACCAAAGTAGTGGAGTGGCATTATAATATATTACAAAACACACAACCAAAGCTGCCCTACCCAAGGGCCACACATTTAACTATCGCCATCGCACTGAACGACAGTCATGCAGCACGATCCAAAACAGATCTACTCATGAGACTCACCTGCAACAAGGGTCAACGAACCCTGAGTACAAAAGTACTCAACAAGACTTAACCGAAATAAGAACTGATAACTCAGGAATGCAGGCTCAGGGATTCAAGGTATGGTTTTAGCAATAATTAAAGTTATTTTGCGTAAAAGCTCTTTAACAAAATTCTTTATTTCAACAATTTAAAACTTCATAAAATCATATACAAAGATGACACGATCCGTGATGAGATCATGAAACTTCATATCCAACACCTTCATCAACCATTCTCAAGTTCCAATTATTAATTTCTACGATGATGAACAGTGAGTTGAGTCTCCATAACCGAGGAGCAACGACGATTCGAACCGATTGTAAACCCAGCTGGGGATTCCAGACCACACGACATATGCAGGTCCCTGACCTACATATACCAACCTATTCTCGGATCCTCTAAAACAAGAACGGGTCCGCGCCACCCGAGAATACAAGATTACCACCAATCCAAATTTATTGCCACGTGGGTACACGCTATTCCCCGCCATCTCTCCACTCCCGGTCTTGTGAGTAGCCATTCTCGTAATAGAATTGCCAAGTTCAAAGCTTCTACGAGTATGTGGTTAGTACTACAAATTCTCACCTCATGCAATTCAACAACGGACGTGCCTTAATCGACACAGTGGAAAGATCCCGCTCACAAGACCTCCATGTCTTGTGGCTCACACACACCGAGTCCGCCTGGGTCTAGATTTATTACTCCACATTCCCATATCACATGCTAACATAATTAACCAATGTTCCATTTAAAACTTGCGGTGGCGGTAGTCACCGACTTCATCGTTTCTACGATAGCTAAGCAAAACTAGGCATATACTGAGTTCAAAACCGGTAATATGGTCAATATGGAATAACAAGGGTGGTAATGCACCAATTAGGCTCTTACTTAACTCTTAATCACTTAATGCAAGAACGGAAAGCAAAAGCGAAATTAATTTGTAAAACACAAGGTAGGGTTGTATGCATCCGGGCTTGCCTTCGTTGACGGAAAAAAAGTCCGGCTCTGCGACGTTTCACAAGTCTTCGATCCGACCTCAACAGATGAGATCAACCTCCTCCGCAACTTGATTAACTACCACGTGTTCACCTTCGCTTTACTACACGTAGTAACATTGCCATGTTTAACATGATGCGGAATATGAAACATGATGCTCGATGATGGATGCAAAAATTAATAAATTGGATACAATTTTCCTTCGCAGTACAGTTACAAACCAAACTAACCAAACCATATTCGTAACTGATGTGACCACGCCAGCACCGATCACTACGGTGAACTATCCGACCACTACGGTGAACTATCCGACCACTACGGTGAACTATCCGACCATTATGGTGAACTACCCGACCACTATGGTGAACTATCCGACCACTACGGTGAACTATCCGACCACTATGGTGAACTATCCGACCACTACGGTGAATTATCCAACCACTATGGTGAACTATCCGACCACTACGGTGAACTACCCGACCACTACGGTGAACTATGCGGAGCAAAGATCGTCGGTGAGGGAGAACCGGCGACTGCAGTGATCAAAATGAGTAAACAACAACTGACTAAGGACTACAGCATTGAAACGAAGCCGTAAGTACACTGATTACAGACAACGGCTCACCGAAGGACTCTGGCCACGATGACACGCCCGCAGCGGTGAAGTTGCTGACCTCGAGGAAGAAAAACGTGGACAGCGAGTTCTCGGCAATTTCAGGCGACCAATGATAGTCGGGTCGGATTCGCAAGGAAAAGACGGAACTAGGGCGGCCTTTTACCGAGATGGCAACAATGCATTGGGGGAGACGATCACGAGCTTGATGGAGCGATGACAACGGCGGTGGTGAAAACAAAGGAAGAAGAAAAACGACGATGACGACGTCTTGGTACTTGTAGCGCGGCACAGAAGCTCAAGGAAGCCACGACGGAGCCATTTCCATGCCAGCGCGACATCAAGGACGGCCACGACGCGTCTGGAACGCCGAAGAAGGTCCGACGGCAATGTAGCTTAGGCGGTGAACACTGTTCACAGAAAATTACAAAATTGCCATACGCCAAAATTCACAAATTACTCTCAAATTTTCATAACAACTCAAAAATCTCCAAAAACAAAAGTTGTTCAAAATCGAAAGCTCTACTACTTTGCTTCTATAACCATCTCTTAATTCGGTCTAGATTTTGAAATGAATTTTCAGGGTAGGATTTAAATGCTGAAAAGCGGGGTTTTCTTGAAAAATTCAAAATCCAAACAAACTTTGAACTAGAGTCAACTAATACAATTCAACACATACCACATGAATATAAACTTGTTTTAGTGTATGCATCTCAAAGTTTTCACCAAATGCCAAATGCTTTGCAATGCATATGATGACATGTCAGGTTTTAGTATTTTAAACACCCGAGGTGTTACAAGTCGCTAGTGAAGGGATACAACGGCTCTATTTTTCGTGGGGCTATAAATCAAAGGGGGTCTCGGCCATGGCTGATCGAGAGCACCTTGGGGGATTTTATGTCCGTGCTTGAGAGTGCTTGGGAGCCCTCTAACTCACTCTACCTTGATAGTGTTTATCCGATTGAGTGAGTGCGCGATTCTAGTGCGATTGCATCGTGAGATTTGCATCGAGTGGCACTATGTGGTCGTCTTGCAAGCCTATGTTGCTTGTTACTCTTGGAGGTTGCCACCTTCTAGACGGCTTGGTGGTGGTCTCCGTCGAAGCCGTTAAGAAGTTTGTGCGGTGCTCTGGAGAAGAGCTTTGTGAGGGGCATTGTGCTTGCCCCGCAGGAGCCACGAAGAGCAATTCTACTAAAGCGAGACGCGAAGGGCGACAAGAGGTCCGGACGGGTCAAGTGTTAGAGCTTGTGGTAAGCACTCCATGTGGGAGAGTGTGATTTGTGGGTCACCACTAGCAAGAGGATCGATGGCAACCTTGGAGCTTGTCTCAACGGGGACTAGCATGTTGATAAGCACGTGAACCTCGGGATAAAAATTATCGTGTCGTCCTTGTATTCCCATTGGTTTGCATCCTCGTTATACAAGCTTGTATATACTTTATTTACATTGTACTTGTGTAGTTGCTCTTGTAATTAGTTAGCTTGTGTAGCTTTCTAGTTACCTTCTAGCTAGTGTAGCATAGAAGTAGCTCCCTTGCGTGGCTAATTTGGTTTGTATAACCTTGTTAGTCATATTGCTTAGTTTGTGTAGTTAAGTATTTGCGCTCTCTAATTGGGCATTGGTTGCCTTATTATTGAGCATTGCTAGTGAGCTTAGGTGGCTTTGTGCTTTTGTTTACTAGCATGAGTTGGAGCTCTCTCATTGCTTGAAGTATTAGTGGCATATGTTTGTGTGACCTTACTTCTAGAATTGGTTAGGTGAGCTCTAACTAGCCCGGCACCTTTGTTGCTTAATTAGGATCTTTGTAAGGGCTAGAGAACATAGATAGAGGAGTATAGTCTTGGGTAGACCGATAGTTTTAATTCCGTATTTGTTTCGGTTAGCCGGCGCGATTAAGTTTTAGAAAGGACTATTCACCCCCTCTGATCTGTCATCTCGACCCTACACCATGTCAATTTGACAGAAAATGATGCTGATTTTCCTTTCCTCCTCTTTCCAATTTCCAATATGATATTCCAAATGTATTTGTCCTTCTATATAATTATTAGAAATATTATCCAAGAGCAAATTCACGTTTCTGATCATTTTTTATCATCAACACTTACCCTCTTGAATTTGATAATTGCCTGCAAGAGCTAGTCCATATGTGCAACCAAATTCTAAACAAGTAATTTTTATTTTAATAATTAAACTAGGCACCATGCCTAATTTAATTAAGGAAGACTAATTAACCTAAACACCATGCTTAACTTAAAAGCCTATGAAAGTATGAGCTAAACACCCCCAGACTAAAGCATACTAGAATAGAAAAAGGAAGCAGGATAGACTACACGATAATCATTCAAATAGAGGTGAGAGCATGAATGTGTGGTGCTCCTAGAGCTCCGGGTCAGTACCCCAGGAGCGAGCTCCCCAATGGCGGCACGGTGAGTTGACGTGCCCCGTCATCAAAAGTGGCAAACATAATTTAACTTTTACTGTTTGCGTAGCAAACGGTAATTACCAAACTAATAAAGTTGGTAATTGATAAGTGCTCTCGATAAGGATGGCAAATATTGGCTCCGTTTGCTTGGAGGAATCTGAAGGAATCTAGAGAAATCTAAATGAATTTGTAAGAAAAAAATATTGTTCAGACAGGAAAAAAATAAGCGGATTTTAAAGGCACGCGTTTAAATTTCCCCGACCAAACAGGGTGCTCTTTCCTATCACTTCCGCCGTCGCCGTAAGACTGTCGATGGCCGCAGCCACTGCCACGGTCACCTTCTCGCCGTCTCCCCCATCCTTCCTCAACTCCCACCTCCGTCGTGGCCACCGGCCTGCCTCCACCACGACGATAACTTTTTTCGCACGCCGTTTCCGCGGTGTAAAACCTAGCCCCAACCGCTCCCGAGGCAAGTCCGCCCCGGTCGCCCACCCCGACGATGGATTCGGCGCACTCGAAGCGGAGCTCTGGCGCCTCCGCCGCCTCGTGGAGCTGCAGATCCACCGCTTCGGCACCGAGGCCGACGCCGCCTACCGCGACCTACGCTCGGCGGTGCGCGAGGTCAGCGGGGACCGCGTGGTCCTAACCTTCCGCCGCTCGTCGCTGCGCTACTTCGCCGGAGCGCTCCTCTTCTTGCTCGCCTGCGCCGTCGCAGCGCGAGTGCTTCTGGGGATGGTCTTACGGGCTTGGTGGCGGCGATGGTTGGGGAGGGGATTGTGGGGTGGAGGTGAAGGCGGCAGGGCGGTTGTGCGAAGGAGGGACCGCAGCCTGGGAGGGAAAGAGGTGGTGGTTGCTGTGTCGTCGTCGCCTATGGAGGCAGCTCGGATCAGTCGTGTCCCAGAACCAGCAAAGGAGGTCTGGAGGAGGTACTCACAAGCGAAGTTGCCAGACTGGTGGCCGAAGGTTGGAACAACGGTGATGAAATCTGGACCAGAGATGGAGAAGTGGGCAAGAATGGCAAACAGATTGGTCCGAGGTGAATGCCTGTAAATTTCAATTCTAGGCTGCTGGTATAATTCTGAATGTGTTGCCCTAATGCTTGTCATGATTATTTGAAATTTGCATGATAACTTAGCTCTTGTCATGATTACTACCTTGAAATTGTAATAGTTCTTACAGTTTTGCTAGAAATCTAACAATGACTAAAATTTGACACGTGAATAAGATATTGCGTGTGAATCTTATTATCTTTAGCAATGTACTACATAGTCCAAATGTGAAACAAATAGGAGGAACCTTGTTGTTACTGTATTTGAAATCAAGTTACCCACTTCATACTTGCATTGTGGGATGCTATTATTGTTTTCCATATATATTAATGTACACAATCGGTCAACCAGAATTATAGGTACATATAACATATTTACCCTTTTTCTTTGGGAAGTAAAGTGGATTGTCCTTCGTCCTAGAATTACTTGTTGCTATTACTGAAATTTGTAAATTCTTTTTTTTGTGCCAGCAATAATTGATAATAGAGTCATGGGGAGGGATTACAGATATGATGATGCAATTCAAGTTAGTGCTTTTTACTTTTTAACATTGATGCTATAATCTTTCATATATGCGAATGACTTCTGAGTTGTATCATTATGTTCGAGAAGCATTGATTTCTCTTCTTTAATGCAATGGCATGCGCTTCTCATGTGCATTTGAGAAAAAAGAAGCATAGATTCCCACTTTAAACTGTCCCTTTGTTAGAAGTAACAGATCGATTGTCACATGCTAGAGATGAAGGGAAATTGGAGGAAGGTTTATGGTGATGTCGACAGAATATCGTCGGCAGTCCTCCGAGGGGTATCCCAAGAAGGTAGATTGATTGACAGAGATGCGTGTAATCGAGAATAAGAAGACAACAGAGACACACGAGTTAGACAGGTTTAGGCCGTCAGTATGACGTAATACCCTAGTCCTGTGGTCTGTTGGATTATATTGGCTATCGTATGATATTCCGTGAGTTTGGAGGGGGTCCTTGCCCGCCTTATATAGTCCGGGGTAGGGTTACAAGTCGGTTAGATCTAGAAGATAACCGGAAAGTAATAACGGATTACAGGAATCATGGGATCATACATATCCTAACAGATATCGTAGTATCTTCAGGATATCTTCCTGGTGTCTTGCGGGACGCGCCGAGCAGCGCCGTGCCCCGTAAGGCTTCGTCTTGTGGGCTTGGCTGCCCCTGGGGGCGTAGCCCATGTGGTCTGCTGTGGGTATCCGGGGTCGTACCCCCACAGCTAGTCCCCGAGCGCCTTGTATCCATTGTGCAACGCCATCTTGAGCTTGTCCGAGCTGGTGCGAATAAAGCCGAGCAGTCAAACTCATGGTCCGACCACCGTGATGAGTTGCCGAGCAGTTGTGAACCGTCGCCGAGCAGTGAGAACCGTCGTCGAGTTGCGTGAACTGTCGCCGAGCAGCGTGAACCGTCGCCGAGCAGCGTATCCCAAGTTAGGCCAAGGTAAGCGACTGAAGGCACCCCGAAGGAGCACTTCGAGCACTTGAGGTGGAGGCGGTGCGCCCGGAGCGTGTCCAGGACGAGGTGGATGTGCTGCAAAATGTTCGTCCCACGACGAGCTGTAGATCAGTTTGTCGTCTAAAACACAAGGATGAACCTACGCAGGAACGGCCGAAGGACGTTGGTCATCAGGACCTGAAAGCTGGCCGGTGCGTTGGTGAGGCCAAAAGGCATCACCAGGAACTCAAAGTGTTCGTGATGTGTGCGAAACGCCGTCTTTTTTATGTCCTCCGGGTGCATGCGCACCTGGTGATGGCCCGAGCGGAGGTCGAGCTTGGTGAAGAAGCGGGCGCCATGGAGCTCGTCGAGGAGCTTATTGACCACCGGGATGGGGAACTTGTCCTTGGACGTCTTGTCGTTGAGCGCGCGGTAGTCGATGCAAAAGCGCCAAGAATTATCGGCCTTCCGCACGAAGAGGACGACGCTGATGTGCTGGGCCGAATGACGCCCTAAGTGAGCATGGCATCACACTGTCGCTCCAACTCATCCTTCTGGAGCTGCGGGTAGCGGTATGGCCGAACGGCGACGGGGTGCCGGGCAGCAGGTGGATACAGTGGTCGTAGGGGCGCGTTGGAGGCAGACCGCACGGCTCCGCGAAGATGTCGTCGAACTGGCGGAGGAGGCGGTCCAGCAAGGGCTGGTCAGGTGCTGCAGCCACCGCACGGGCCGTCGGCTCCCGAATGTCGTCACGGGGGGAGCCGAGGCCCTTCCACAAGATGCGCCGAGAGCCCCGCGTGAAGGCCATGCACAAATCCTCGAAGTCCTAGGGGATAGGGACGAGCGTGCGGAGGAAGTCGACGCCGAGGATGACATCAAAACCGCCGAGGTTGATGTCGAAGCAACTGATGGAGAACTCTTCTGTGCCGATGGCCAGCGCCACATCACGGGCGACCCCTTCACAAGGCACTCCGTCCCCGTTGGCCACCAAGACCCTCATGGTGGGATGTGGCGCTGTGGACAGGCGTAGGCAGTGCATGTGGTCGGCGTTGATGAAGTTATGCGTGGAGCCGGAGTCGAGAAGCGCCACAAGGCAGTGGCCGTGGACGGAGACAGGTAGGTGCATGGTGTTCTCCGTCTGAATGCCAGCGATGGCGTAGAGGTAGACTGTCGGCTGGGCTGCTGCATCTTGCGTAGCCTCAGGGGCAGCAACCTCCTCTTGGAAAGCAGTCACGACGGCCACCTCAGCAGGGACGTCGTCGTCAAGGAAATCGGCTGGCTCCAAGTAGAAGAGACGCTGGCACTGATGGCCGCGGACATAGGGCTCGTCACAGTTGTAACAGAGCCCCTGGCGACGGCGCTCAACCGCTTTCACCGGCGTCTTCCGATGGAAGGGGACGAGCGAGTGATTGGTGGCCATTGTTGGGGAGGCGAAGCGGCCGCGCCGCGCGCGTGCTGTTGTCATCTCTTCTTTGGCCGACCGAGGAGGCGCTGGTAGGCCTAGGCGCTGTGGCAGTCATGCCCCACACTAGGCAGGGGCCGGCGTCGTGGCCGTGGCACGGCGCTCGAAGGCCCGTGCCAGATGCATGGCCGCCTGGAGATCTTGAGGCTCGCGCAACTCCATGTCAACCTTGATGTGCTCCGGTAAGCCTCCCACAAAGAGTTCCACCTTCTCGGGGGCGAACAGGTTGCGGGCATGGCACAACACCGCATTGAAGCAGTCAGAGTAGTCCTGGACTGTCGACAGGAACGACAGTCGGGTAAGCTCGGACAGGCGGGTGCCACGAACCACCGGCCCGAAACGGAGGTTGCAGAGCTCCTTGAAGCGATCCCAGGTGGGCATGCCTTCGTCTTGTTCGAGTATGTAGTACCGTGTGCAGGCGCGCCGTCGATTGATAAGACGCGAGCGAGACCGCGGTTCGCTGCGAGTGCGCTGTCCATGGAAGAACTGCCCACAATAGTTGAGCCAGTTCAGGGGATCCTCGGTGCCGTCATATGTCGTGAACTCAAGCTTGTAGAAGCGCGGAGGAGCCATGCTCGGGCCGGCTACGTGGACGGCCTGCTCTGGAACTCCGCCTAGTATATGGCGCGACGCCCGATCGGGCGGCACACCAAGCAGTCTGACAAGCGCCGCCATAGAGAAGGGTCCCGTCCGAGCCCCCGTAGAAGGTGCCATTAGTGTGTTGGTACTGGTGGCTCGGCCCACCGAGCCGGGGCGTGGCGCTGGTGGTGGTTGCTGACGCGATCGTCGTGGTAGTGAAGGGCGGCGCCGTGGTGAACACTGGCCCGGTTGTTGGCGCCATGACATAGGACGGGATCGGCGAGGGGGCCGGCGGCCACCGCATCTGATGGAGCGGAACTGGGGCTGTGTTATGTGGCCAGCTGGGATGGACATGGGAGGGTGTGCTACAGTACCGCGACGCTACAGTGTCCACGGGTACTGGGGGCTAGGGCTGCAAGTAGCGGGGGGAGGCCGGCGCAGGGCTTCGCCACCACAGTAGAAGCAAGAGAGAAGGGATTTCCTTCTAATCTCTTGCTTGATTAGATTGATACATCTCCTCTCCTTATATAGAGAGGTTTACTTGACTCCTAAGCAAGCGACTAATTAACCCTAATGGGCTAAGGCCCAATAGGCCCTTGACTCCTCTAACACTACTCCCCACTCCGGGACATGCACGGCTCCTCGAGTCAGCTGCGACCTAACAATGATGCTAACTATGGCTTCACTGGACACAAATGAACACCTAAGAACAAGCCTTTTACATCTCGGCTTATTTCAAATAAACTCGACTCTTTATTCTTGACTCCACGAAGATCGGCGGACACCCTCCACGTCTTTGGGCAGGCTCGTGTAGCCGCTGGATCCCATGGAGACCATCGAAGCGAGAGGGTTGCACGGTGCACGATGCGGAATCAATCGCATAAAGCGACCACGGAGACGACCTCGTGGCGTACCGACGACAAATAAACGCTGGCGGCGCTAGGCGAAGTGTCTCCGCCGATGACAAAGAGGAGTCGCGCTTTTCTATCATCACTCCCATAGAATCGAGAGTCGCCGCTTGCGGAACAACACCATGCTCGCGCTGGAGAGACAGCGAACGGTCGGCGCGCGCGGTTGTTGTTGGCCGTTCGACGGGCGTCAGTCGTGCCCCTCTGCCGAGGTCGATCGCCGTCAAGGCCGCCTCATGCATCTGCCGGCGCATCTCCTGCGATCGGCGTCGCGCTAGGAGGCCACGTCTTTGCAACTATGTCGCCGTCGCCGCAGACCGACAATCACTCTTCTGCGCAAGCGCCACGTGCCTGCAATTCTTTGCCGATGGCGATATAATCGCCCGGCAGTGCACCTGTGAATGGAGGCACCGCACGCGCGAGAGGGCGAGGCCGCCGCCGATCGCGCGCCGCGGATGAGAACACCGTCTGCCGTCATGCGCCAATGTTATGGACGAGGGTCGCGAGGGCGTCCATCTGGCGCCGCAGTGGTCGAAGGTTGCCATCCACTCACCGGCGCTGTGGGAGGTGCAGTGGCTGCTGCTAGGTGAGCAAAGGCGCCACAATAGGCGTGGCGGTGGTGAACATGGGCGGAGCTGCGGAGGACAGGGCCAGCGTAGCCCAAGGATGTGTGCCGAGGGGCGTGGAGATGGGCACGGCGGCGTAGGATCCGGCCGGTGTCATTGCGGAGAAACGAGGCCAGCGCAGCCCCTGGGATGTCTTGGCCGGCGGTGTGAGAAGGGCACAATGGCGTAGGATCCGGTCGGCGGCGGTCGCGGAGAAACGAGGCGCCGCGCCGGGATGTCTTGCCGAAGGTGTGGAGAAGGGCACAGCGACGTAGGATCCAGCCATAGTCTCTGATACCAGATGTTATGTGGCCAGTTGGGATGGAGATGAGAGGGTGTGCTACAGTACCGTGACGCTACAGTGTCCGCGGGTACTGTTCACAGCGGCGGCGGCTAGGGCTGCAAGGGTGCTGGGGGAGGCCGGCCGCGGGGCTTCGCCCACGGCCGGCAAGAGAAGGGATTTCCTTCTAATCTCTTGCTTGATTAGATTGATACATCTCCTCTCCTTATATAGAGAGGTTTACTTGACTCCTAAGCAAGCGACTAATTAACCTTAACGGGCTAAGGCCCAATAGGCCCTTGACTCCTCTAACAGGCTGTCACCTGGATGAAGCCGGCACGGTTGCTTGCACGCCCTGGAACTGAAGTGCCGTCGTGCCGTACCCTGGCATCCCATAAGGGAAAACAGGCGGCAAGAAGGTTGTGGCTGATGGGGGCGGCTGCCTATGTGTCTCCACGCTGGCAAGGCGGGAGTAGATGTCAGCGACGGAGCGAGCAAGATCGGCGACCGCCTTGACTAGGGGGTCAGGAGTCGACGAGGAAGGTGTAGTCGGCGCCGAGGAGATGGGCGGCGCAGACGTGGTGGCTGGCGGTGCAGAGGTGGCGGCAGGCGACGACAGGGTGGTGGTGGGAGGACCCGACATCTTTGATACCAGATTGATAGGACTAGGAGTCCTATCGGAGTTGCTGCGTAGATTGTAGGGATGGAAGTGAGGAGGGCGAGGTCCTAGGAAGCGGCGGCAGCGAGTTGGCGTCGTGGTGATCCACAGCGCCAGCAACAGAGAGGGGTGGCGGCTAGGGCTTCAGGGAAGCCGTGCAACCAATATTGTTGATTTGCTTAATTTCCACAATAATGTTTACAAGATAGATATATATATATATATCCGTTCTAAGCAATCTATTTTAAGAAATAAATATCCTATTGGGGAAAATAGCAAATAATAAAGCATAAGGATAACTGGGCTATTAGCTCATCTAATCTAGGCGCCATCTATTGATCTAGGCGCCACTTAGCCACGCCGGCGCCTGGCATATTGGATGCCGGTAGTAACATTGTCGAACTCGTGGAAGAGGGTCACCATGTGGTCATCAGCCGGCCCAATAGCGTCATTGCGGATAGACAATTGGTGGCATCGATGGCTCGATGCTCGTCTTGAGCATGCAGTTTGCTGATAGCATAGCTATTTGCTTTCTCTATTTAGTAACTAGATAGATGATACCCTGCGCATTGCTGTGGGATTTTAGAGGTTTGATGTTGTGAGAAATAGTAAAATTTTGAAAGGAAATATATATTTTTATAATGTAGTGAGAAATAGTAAAATGATGGAAGAAAATATATTATTTAATTATTTTAATGATTAGACGATACACCGCGCGTTGCTGTGGGACTTCAGGAGGATTTAGTGAGAAATAGTGAAGTCATGGAAGGGAATATACTATTTTTATTAGAGTCTTCCATGCAGCAATTGCTGTGAGCTCATCGGTGCCTTTCATTTGCTTATAATTTGGTAGTGTTAAATTTGGTTTGGTCACCGTTGTTCTTCTTTTTGTTTTCTAGCCGAGAGCGATATTTTTCTCATACAACATTCCAAAGCATGAACAATGTTTTCCAAAGATGAACGATAAATAATCCATTCGATTCGAACACCGCCTTTGTTGTCTGGTGTGAAATTGGAACCTTGCAGTTGTAGAATGTAGCCACAATGGTTAAAACACCAAAAATAAAATAGCATTATGGAATAGTCGTTCTGTATGATATCTTTTTTTTCTCGAATACGCAGGAGAGTTGCGTATCATTGTATTAAGAGAAAAAAAACTATCCCGTACAATTATACCCCCTACTCCGGACCTGTTGGTCCCTCGCCTCCCTGCACAGGTAAGCAACTTGCTTACCAGCACACACACACTCACTATGGCTAGAGGTAGAAGAAGGGGTTGAGCTCAAGCGCATACACACAGCACAAGCACCAGCGCTGGCCAGAGCTCTGCTCTTTTGGTTTGTGGCAACTTCTGAACTGCCTTTTTTCAAACTCAATGCTTTAGATCCTCCACTTCCGCCTTGAGTTTGAAGGGGATGTTAAGTGAAGGCCCATCTACTATTGGCCCATATGTGTGTCTATATATACCTCTCCACTGATGGAGTGATTATTCATCTTCTCAGATTAGAGGTTTGATGTTGTGAGAAATAGTAAAATTATGAAAGGAAATATATATTTTTATAATGTAGTGAGAAATAGTAAAATGATGGAAGAAAATATATTATTTAATTATTTTAATGATTAGATGATACACTGCGCGTTGCTGTGGGACTTCAGGAGGATTTAGTGAGAAATAGTGAAGTCATGGAAGGGAATATACTATTTTTATTAGAGTCTTCCATGCAGCAATTGCTGTGAGTTCATCGGTGCCTTTCATTTGCTTATAATCTTTGTTGTCTGGTGTGAAATTGGAACCTTGCAGTTGTAGAATGTAGCCACACTGGTTAAAACACCAAAAATAAAATAGCATTCTGGAATAGTCGTTCTGTATGATATCTTTTTATTTTCTCGAATACGCAGGAGAGTTGCGTATCATTGTATTAAGAGAGGAAAAAAATTGTCCCGTACAATTATACCCCCTACTCCGGACCTGTTGGTCCCTCGCCTCCCTACACAGGTAAGCAACTTGCTTACCAGCACACACACACTCACTATGGCTAGAGGTAGAAGAAGGGGTTGAGCTCAAGCGCACACACACAGCACAAGCACCAGCGCTGGCCAGAGTTCTGCTCTTTTGGTTTATGGCAACTGAACTGCCTTTTTTCAAACTCAATGCTTTAGATCCTCCACTTCCGCCTTGAGTTTGAAGGGGGTTGTTAAGTGAAGGCCCATCTACTATTGGCCCATATGAGTGTATATATACCTCTCCACTAATGGAGTGATTATTCATCTTCTCAGATTTCCAAGGTTAGTAACAGGATGCTCAAGTGATGCCAAGACAAGACAGTGTCGCTTGGATTCACACTGCAACCAATCCTCTTCTCTTGTCAATAACCAGCTGTCTCTTGCGATTTCTAGTGGATGTAAGATTTCACGGGCTGTTCCAAGCTGTGCACTGATATTACCAACTTTTTTCTAACTCCAAGATTGAAGAGCACGCGCTAGCCTTTTGAGCTTAATTGAGATATGGTCAAGAGGACAGCTGGTTGTAACCGGCGTGGACCAAGATTGCTCTACAGCTTCGTGGAAGCCCTCAAGCTTGGTCCAGAAACTCTCAAAGTGAAATCTCTTTTTGCCTTGAATTCCTTCCTTGAGACCGAGTTAGAGAGGGCAATGATCAGATATCTCGGTAGCTTGACTCTGCAAAATGCACTCTGGATACAATGCTTCCCAGTCTGCCGTGCAAAGGACACGGTCCAATTTAACCAGGGTAGGGGCATCTCTTTCGTTGGACCAGGTATAGCGTCTTCCCATCAGTGGAATTTCCTTCAGCTCTAGATCAATCACTAGCCGGCGAAATCGACCCATCATCGTTCTGTTTAAGTTTTCATTGTTTTTATCCTCGGCCGAGTAAATCATGTTAAAATCACCAGCCATCATCCATGGCCCTCCACAGTTAGCCCGCACTTCCCTGATTTCATCTAGGAAAGCAATCTTCTCAGCATCTTGATGTGGTCCATAAACCCTGGTGAACCACCAAACATGCTCATCGCCGGACTTAAATTTGACTGACACCGAATGCCGCTGTACGTGCCATACATCAGCCTCAAACACTCCATCGTGCCACGCAATAAGGATGCCACCACGAGTTCCTTGTGCAGGGAGGAAAACAAACTTTTAAAAGTCTCGACCAAGAATGGACATGACATCCCAGAGAGATATGTGGGCAAGCTTAGATTCCTGCAAGCATACAACTGCTGGGCGACAAGAATCAACGACCTTGCGAACATTGTCTCGTCGAGCCTGTTTATTAAGACCTCGAACATTCCACACCAAAAAATTTGGGGAATCCATTGGAAAAGAAATGTGACCATAGATTCAAAGAATTACACAGCCATAGCGTCTTCCACGGGGACGCCGAGCACATCTGGCAGCACCTCTTTGCCCAGGAGCTTAGCAAGGGCAGTCACATGGCTCTTTGAGAGAGGTTTGTCGAAGAAGCGAGCGCATTTTTCTTTGGAGGCTTCTGAGTGACAGCTATGGTTCTCCGCAAAGCCTAGTTGTCGACGTACTGTCCCGGCTGCTTGTGGGTTGGTTTCTGGCGGCAGCTTGGCTATCCGCCTACTTCGCCTTGGAGGGAGAGTTGAAACAGTGGGTTGGCAACGATGCTTCGGAATAGCTGGGGTGGAGAGAGTTGGCAAGGGCCTGGAGATCCGGTGGATGAAATCCTCCGTAGGCCCCAATTCTACAACTGTCTCGGTATGCTTCTTTCTTGGACGCCTTGAGTAGACGAGAATGCCTGCTTCACCTGATTGCTGGACAGGCGCCTCATCATGAGAACTCAGTTCCATGGGTAGCACTTCTTCCGCTGGTCTCCAGGAAAAAGTAACAGTCTCTTCAATAGAATGTTCATCGAGTTGCTCAGAGGTACGGTTGTATGGGGGTGTCATACACTGCTCGGTAGTGTGATCTTCTCTGGCCATAGGGTTGGCTGCAGCCTCGACCGCAGGGGGACGCGCTCGTTTCGCCGCCTGCACCCTGTATGATATCTGAATTTATATTTGTATAGTTGTGAGGATGACATTGAAGTAGAGGAAAAGCAAAAAAGAAGACCTGGAGACTCAATCAGTTTTGTTGCTTGATCATAGTGTCAAATCCTTAACCATATCTTTCGAATCATATTTTCATTTATATTAGGCAGCGAGGAACTTCATTACCTACCACCAAACTGGGAAATAAGTACATGTATACATATTTCGAATGTAGTAGATAAGTATTAAAGTGTAGTTGTGCTTGAGAAGGTAAACTAAGTCAGCTGTTAGTAAACGAATGTATCAGAAATAAGAAAGTACCTGCAAAGTAAGACCTGCTGATGTGGCAGTTCTAAAGTCAGAAAATTTATCAATACATAGAAGGTAATGGAAGGAAACCTCTGAATGTCTGATCTTCTGAAGTAGCCCAATATGACCTTGAAACTGCAGACCATCATATACGCTTGTCGATGGCTTGGCATATCTCTGATGCTCTTCTCAACAGTGGTTGCGAGGACGTCTTGAAGAGGAGGCCATGTATTTCACGACACTGATGTGAATGTGATCAAAACAGGTGAGGAATAATTCTTCTCAACAGTGGCTGTGAGGACGCTTTGGCAGAGGAGGTTGTTAATTTCATGGCACTGATGTGAATGTGAAAAAATGGTGAGGAACCATTCTGAGGAAAAAATGATGAGAAGACATGATTGGTGTGCAGGCAATGGTGACCATCGGTGTTGTCTTGGGAGGTTAGAGCCACAACAAAGTTTGATGAGTGGTGACCATGAGACCATCCAATCAGGTGGTGCTGTGGCTGTCAGCCAACAGGTGAAAACCTTTCCATGGTGAAGGAGAACTGGATATGATGGGAATGAGATAGTTGATGAAGCCGCTTGCCTGCCTGTCTGTGATTGATAATGAAGGCAAAGGTCATGGTCGATCTCTTAATGCCCACGGCAGTTGGTAAAGGTGAGTGGACGCAGAGCTGCAAACTGATTGGGACTGGGGAGAAATGTGTTCTGAGTTTTGGTGAGCTTCTTGCCCGCCTGTCCGTGGTGTGTCATTATCATGGCGGTGTCAGTTTCATCTTTCTCCAATCTCCATCTGGACGTTGAGGCGAAACACTTATGAGGGAAGAAGCTACCAAGCAAGTAGCATTAAACTGCGAACCTAAATGAAGTTACTTTGTCCCCCCTTATATGACCATACAAGCTTTAGAAGTTGTTTGTTCCTTTTATTACACAATGAACCTAACAATTGCAGATGGTAATGTTATGCTTAGCCATAGTTCTGAGCAGACGTATGATTTATTTGGGTAAATAAATTAAACGTATAAGTTTCACAATCTTTGGTATACCTGAATTTATTTTGGATTGATGCTGCAATTTGTTCCATGTGCTTGTCAGCATTGTGTAATCATGCTTTGATATGCAGCTTAGGCAATTATGCAAGATATCGGGGGTAAAGGTCTGCTTTGATACTGAAAATGCTCGTGATTCTTTCTACAGAGCAGCAGTGAACTTTGTTTTAGATGATTGCAGCAGGTATTTATTGCTTTTGTTCAAAGAATCTGTTTTGGCTTCAGTTACTCCGTTCATCAGCTATTTGTAAATTTCTGCTGCCAGACAGTTTTTTTTTTAATTTTACGTATTTCTTTGTACATACTGTTCTTATTTTATCATTGCCATCCACCATGCTTGATCTGGACTCGTTGATATTTTGTGCTTAATAAAGAGCAGCAAAAGACATCGGTGCAGCAAAACTTAATGGTGAGGATCCAAGGGAGTTTCTCGCCGGTCTTGCTAGCAATATTGGATTAGACAAGTTTCGTGCTGCCACTCTTGTATGTGCATCAATTGCTACTCGTACACGGACATGCTTCTTGCAATGCTGGGTATGGATTTACCTATACGTAGCTGCAGGGATTCCATGTTCTTACAATGTTGATTCCATGTTTTTTTCGTCCCTAGGCTCTAGAGATTCAAGGAAAACGGCCAGAAGCACTGGATGAACTTGTGAAGATTTGTAGAATTCATTATATATTTCCTCCAGAGGACAATTCTGTATGTCGTTTTGTTTTAAGCTTGAAAGCTTGTCTTTTGGCATTACATTTGTTCTGCATTCATTCTATTTTCACCCCTTTGTGTACTCTGTGTCTTGATGTGCTGGTTGAACTGTGTGGGTTCAAAATTGTGCATCTGGACCTGTGTAGGAGTATAACTAGACAATATTAATTCTTTGTTAGTTAAAGGCTTATTAAAACTAGGAAGCAAGTCCAAGTAAGTTGCTTATGTCCTGTGCGCCTGAGCTAGGACATAGCATGTTTAGACCTGGAGGCCTGAAGCAGCAGATGATGCCTCATATAAAGCTTGGATTTTTTGTGCCAGTTTGATTGATATTTTTGTCGTGCCTCTGTTAAATAGTTTCCCTGGTACATAGCTGAGAGCATATATTTGTCACTTGTATGCAAGATGATTATTTATTTGTCTGAAGAAATCCAACATCCTGTATGCACTGTTCGGTTTTGTTACTGCATTGTTATCCTTACAAGCATAATCGCATTTTGTTGTTTCGTACAGGCAGAGATGGAAATGGTGGCTGCTGGACTAGAAAAGAATTTGCATGTTGCCGAGAGGGTTCACCTTCTATATCTATACAGGAGCGCTTGTACTGCTGGTAACGTAAAAACAGCTGCAGAAGCTCTTGGTCTGGTAAGTAGTTTCTGTTAGAAATGCAGCTTAGATCTATTGCTATGTGAAGGGCTGGATATAATCATGTACAAAGTACAGATACCACCCTATACTAGTGACTAAAAGGGGCTGTTTGCTTCTCACCCCGGAAAGCATGCCTGACCCACGCAAACCAAACACGCCCTAAGAGCATCTCCAGCAGTCCTCCCATATGATTCCCCAATAAAGTGGTAATGGGGCTACTGCAATACAATATCCAGTATTATTGGGGGATGCTTTTGCAGTCTCCCAATATCTCATCCCCAAGGCCTTGTCCTTCAACCATTGGACCAAAATGTACGTTTGAGATTTTGTCTACCTCTTTCACCCACACTCTTCTCTCCCTCTCTTTTTTTTTTCTTTCCTCGAGCAGCAACAATCCGTACTGGCAATCAAGGTAGTAAGGCGACAAAACAAGGAGGACCTTTTGCTCGGTAGTAGGCACTGATTGAGAGGTTTGAGGAGTAGAAGAATCACTCAAGCTTAGAGAGGAGCATCGGTTGTGGCCCTTGCAGCCATGTTCTTGTGAAAAGTTGGCTCCTCATGGCCTAGCCGGCCACAATGGCCTCAAAGAATAGAAGAAGTCCGCCACCAGCTAGGGCTGAGGCAGCGAGGGAGGCGGGCAACAAAGACACTTGTGAGGTCGTAGCAGCTAGCATGTAGGGCTACTGTCCTGTTGCTGAGCCTGACTCACACCACCAGTGCAAAGACACATCTCCTCGCCCTATAGCTCAGGCATTGCCTCGGCAACTGAACAGTCTTGAACTCAGGACAAAGCCGAGAGAGGAACTCATGAAGACGGAGAGTCTCTTTGACTCCGGTGACAGTCACAACACTTGCAACATGCAAGTGTTCGCACCACAGAACTCAGCTCCCAAGCTCTCCACGGTTAAGCTAGAAGTCTAGCTGACGAAGCAACTCTATATAAGATACATAGCCTCGTTACGGACCTCATAACTACCACGAAGCAGATACGTGGAGGCAAGACCCTTGAGAGACATTGAGAGATCAATCGCAATGCTCGCAAGCAAGATGGCCTTAGCACAGGCTTTCTCACACAGCCAAGTGTCATAGACAGCAAGATCAGATTGATAGGCCTCCATCATAATCCACCTCCAATCGGATAGTCTTGATGGCATCCTCAACATTGGGGGGATACGTGGGTGGTGTGTAGAGAATCGGACATAGCAGACATTTTCGCCTCACCAGTGAGATAAGCCCATAGCTGCTGCCCACCCATATGGATCTCCGTGTGAAAAACAAACTCTCCTTAATTGGTGCCACTGAAAATAATCGGGCATCAAGGAACATGAATGGCATCAAGGCACAACCGTCTTGTCTCTCCTCTCTTTTTGTGGAGCTACCAACGGCCCAGAGTGCAGATGTGGCTACCGTTCAGGGCTTGCATGGCCAGCGTATGTGGTGGCCGCGAATGGGGTTGTGCGACCTGTGGAGGCGGGAAAAAAAGAGGGGAGGGAAAAAAGTGGAGTTGCTTGCCGGGGAAAGCTTGCCATCCGGCGGCGACGGCAGCAGCCAAGTGAGGATCGAATCCTATCATTAGAGCTCTGTTACTATGTTACCATGTTTTGGCTTTTCGAAATACATTGCTTTTATTATATATCTAGACATAGTGTATATTTAAGTACATAACAAAATGTATGTATCTAGAAAAGTAAAAACATCTTATAATATGGGATGTAGGGAGTACATCTAACAGTTTCCATACACGTGGCTTATCCTGCACCATGAAAACTTGTGTTACATTGTAGAGATCACACTGAATGGGAACTCTTTACCTAAATACTCCATCCATCCTAAATTATAGGTTGTTTTTGTTTTTTTAGCTTTTACTATGCACCTAAGGTATATGCTATGTCTAGACATATATAGTAAAAATTATGTTTCTAGAAGAGCCAAAATGACCAATAATTTGGAACGGAGTGACTACTTATTTGTATTCGACTGAAGTAAGCACATTGGAATTTTCTCTAATGTGTAACTAGTAAAGTGACAACATGTGGCACCACCTATTTTTCAAATATGTTTTTTGGTCTCACGAACCTATCTGTTGCATATACACTCTTGAATTATACGATTATACGTGGGGTTAAACTATCTTTATGATGAAATGCAGCTGAACAAATTGATTGAATTGAAATATTAAGAGCATAGAAATAAATTACCAACTATGAGCCATGATTTATTCGTTTCTGGCCATATTTCTGCTTATTTCTCCTACGGAGCCTGCTCTATTGTTTAGCTTGGACAAGGTCTATTAAAAAAATCAGACACTATTTTATCTTATTATTGTCCTGATTTCTTATGCAGAGTTTGCCAGATGAATGAGAATACACCAGAAGGATTAGTTATGCTTACATTTGTAGTCCGTGTTGCAACGCCCATTCATCAACCACAGATGGAGGCTTTGAATCCCCTGACGCAGTTTTGGTATTCCTACTTTCTTAACATGCAGTATGCTACCAAGACAAGAATCAAGCATACTGCAGATTTCCTTGTCATCAGATTCTTAGGGACAGATCCGCATGAGGCCCCAAGACTAATGCTGAATCATGATCCGTTCATGGACTTTTAATATAGAGGGGTGCTATTTAATATATTTTTTTGAAAGCAAAGACTCGCAACTTTATTACGTCTCAGGTGGATCATGAAGGTGACGAACCGCTAAAGAAATTACTAACTCTGGGAGGGGATTAATCCAAACATAGGATTGATCCGGGTCCCATAACAGACCACAGCGAGCTAACTCATGTGCACAAACATTACAAGACGTGTAACATAATTTACATCAAAAGAAATGAACTGGGTGTCTAGAAGAAATTTAGCTTCTCTAAACAGAGTACCTCTAGCTAAAAGATCATAGTTAGGAGATTTGAGGGCCTTTACCAAAACCATAGAATCCGATTCAAGCTGAATTTGCATCATTCCTTGATCAGCTGCCGCGGTGATAGCTATCAAGCATGCATGCGCTTCTGCACATAGAGCATCATGAACATTATTCAAAATTTATGTGCCTGTCAGAATCACGGATCCTTCATGATCCCTCACAACAAAACCCCAGGCTCCACTCTTTCTGTCCTGGATAAAAGAACCATCCAAGTTAATTTTCACATATTCAGAGTTTGGCGGACACTAGCGTACCTTTTCTATCATCTGTTTTACACCTTTCTCTTGCCACTACATAGAGCAAGAAGGGTTTATGGACATGGCTCTATGTACAACCTCCGCTGTCGACCACAACTGTTTGCTAGCATTGCCTTATTGCGTGCCTCCCACCATGAAAAAAGGAGTCACATTACTTTCATCTTTGCTTCTTGCTGTAAAGATAGGATTTTCAGCACCATATCCTTTGCTGAAGTTGACTCCAAAAGATCAACGCGGATATGTTCTATGGATAAAGCTATCCAACATTTTTTCACCATTTTACATTTTAGAAAGCAATGCCCTCTATCTTCATCAAGACGCCAACAGACTGGGCATCGTGTGGTTGACACGTAAGCCTCCAGATATTACTCCACTTGAAAGATATTCCAGTAACCTCAGTGTTGCTTGACTCACCTCTTTGCTTATTTTTCTTCATATCTTTGTTATCCGCTAGAACATGATATGCTGATTTCACTGAGAAGCGCCCTTTTGAATCAAAGTGCCATGCCAAGTTATCCATCATACGTTGCTTCAGAGGAATAGCCAAAATATTTTTTGCATCTTGCTCCGAGCAAATATCCTTCACTAAAGCACTATCCCATTCACCCATAGTTGGGTCAACCAACTCAGACACTTTAGTCACAATTATGTGTCCTCTTGGAGTAGCTGGTCTTCTTGTGACGCCATTTGGAATCCAGGGGTCTAACCATATATTAATTTGTGTGCCATCGCCAACACACCAGATTAGACCATCTTTGAGTGCCTGTACCCTGCGGACAATGTTTCGCCATGAATAGGAAATTCCTGGTTTTTCAATAACAGATAGTAGATCTCCACTTGGAAAATATTTAGCACGCAGGACTTTGAGCACATAAAGAGCTTTGGTTCAAGTGGAGACGCTAGCCATGCCGTGCTAGCATATCAAGGTTGAATAAATAGAGGTCTCTATAGCCCAAACCTTCTTTGTCCTTCCTACAGCTCAGGACTTCCTAGGAAAGCTAGTGCACCTTATTTTCATTCTCTTGTTGAGCCCACTAAAAACGGCATATCATATTGCTAATTTCATCACATAGACCCTTTCTAAGATCAAAGCATGACATTGCACAAGTCAGGATAGCTTGTGCTACTGCCTTGATAAGGACATCTTTGCCGGCCTTTGATAAAAGCTTTTCTTTTCACCCCTGAATTCTTTTCCACACCCTTTCCTTTAGATAAGCAAAAGTTTGTTTCTTTGATTTTCCCATATAAATTGGCAGCCCCAAATATTTCAAATTTTAGGCTTCTGTTGAGATATTCAAGACTGACACTACCTGTGACTTTTTGGCATTCTTTGTGTTTTACTGAACATGACTGAGGACTTGTCTTTGTTGATGGTTTTCCCCGAACAATCTACATACAAAGAAAGGATATTTTGTAGATGGTTTGCACTCCATTCATTAGCTTTCAGGAGTAGCAAAGAGTCATCTGCAAACAATAAGTGATTGATGCTCGGCGCATTTTGGCATACTTTAATACAGATAGTTCCCCTGTAGTTTCTACAGCAAGCAGCAAACATGAAAAAGCTTCAGCACATATCAAGAAAAGATAGGGGGACAGAGGATCTCCCTGTCAAAGACCCCGTTGTGGACTAATTTCTTCACTGAGCTTGCCATTAATTTTGATGCGATAGCTTACTGTAGTCACACACTTCATGATAAGATCAATCCAATTCTCACTAAAGCCCAGGCTGCCCATCATCATCCTCTGGAAATTCCATTCTACTCGGTCATATGCTTTATTCATATCTAGTTTGAAAGCAGCATACCCATCAATACCCCTTCTTTTGGTCTGTATATAGTGTGTCATCTCATAAGCCAACAGAACATTATCAGTAATAAGTCTTCCAAGTACAAATGCACTTTGGTTTAAAGCAATAATGTCAGGCAAGATAACTTTCAATCGATTTGATAGAACCTTTGAGGCGATCTTGTATATCACATTACACAGGCTGATTGGTCTGAGATCCTTAACATTATCTGGGTTTGCAACCTTTGGAATAAGAGCAACTACTGTGTCATTCCAGTCCTGTCGCATAGCACCTCCATTCAGAAAACTCATAACCTCACTTACCACATCGTGTCCCACTATGCCAAAAATGTTTATAAAATATAGTTGGCATTCCATCAGCACCGGGGGCTTTTAGATCACCAATATCATCTAAGTTTTGTTTAATTTCCTCCACTGTATACTCTTTCAACAGAAAAATTATTCATATCAGGAGTCACCTTTGGTTGTACATGGTCCAGCAACTCATTGTAACGTGAACCTGCATGGGATTCAAAGAGATTTATAGAAATTAGTGATTAACATTTTGATTCCGCTGCTGTCCTCCACAACTGAGCCATCATCCTTGATCAACTTATTCAATTTGTGCTCTTTAATATGTACAATGGCACCAAAACCTCATATATTTAGATGATCGGTTGAGTTCACCGAACGCCTCCACCGCCACGCCCTAATATCGTGGTTGTATTGGGAGTCGTGCTCTGCTGTTGCTGGTGATCATTGATTACTGAAGCAAAGAAATGTCCTGGCGAGTTTTATGGTTTCTCATAGGGTGTGTTTGGTTTGATGGATATCCCCAGATAGGAGATGACGGTCATGGACAAGTGATGTTTGGTTCGCGGTTAAGTGTGGATATGGATATCCTTGATAGAGGAATATTTTGACAGATGCTGGATATCTGTGTCAAAAAAAATTGCCGGGGGAGCTTATCCACGTTTTCTAATGACATTAGCAAATAATTAATGATTATTAGTATGTTTTTTTTATTGTTTAGTAATTATAATGACAAGATTAATTTTAGGAAGTGCTTATATGTTGATTAGTGCATGTTTTGTATGTCAATTAGGACAATAGTGGTGCTAATTAATAAATTTTATTTGTAATTAGCAATTATCACAATAAAGTTAGTGTTAGTGCATATTTATTAGTGTATAATTAGTTTTTGTTTTTAAATAATATAAATACAATTAGTCAAGTATTCTCATCCCATCCACTCTCTTTCATCTAAGCAAACAGAAAAATGGCTCATTCTATCCATCCAACCATATTTTGAAATCCATGGATGGCATATCCCATCCATCCTTGTCATCAAACGCAACACGCCCTTTGGGCATCCGCAATGGCTGACTCAAGCCACCTTCAAGCAATTTTTTACATATTTTAATATAAGAGAGAGAAAAGCTAACTCTTGATCAAGAGTTGGGCTCGTACACACATTTTTACAATGTGTGAGAGTGTCATGTTGGTCTAATCATACTATAGGCCATTGCTAAAAGCTAACACTATTGGAGAAGTTGACTTAGAGCTAGTAACTAGCTCTTATTGTTGCGGGTGCCTTAGTGACCTATGAGTCCATGAACTAGTCTTGCAGTATGCAGCAGTTTGTGGGGGGAGCCTTTGGACACACCGTCCCCTCGCATTTTGCTGATTGGCAACGTGGTTCTTCGTCTCCGTGTTTTTGTCGTAGGGTGACGAGAGTCAAACATAGGGGTATGTCAAGTTCTTTGGACATAGGCTCCCGACCGAGAGATCCTCCAACTGATCCCGCTAGGATCGCTCGGGGGCTCTACTCATTGGGTACGCTCACGCATAACCTCCGGCCAAGGATCAGGCTAAGCCCCAGCACGCCCTTGGCCTCTGCTTAGGACTCGGGGGCTTGCTAAGTCCTCAGGCTCTTGACCGATGACAGCTCGAGCCTGATCCCCTAGCTCGCCCTCATCCCAATTGAGTGCCCGAGATGGAATCCAAGGCCTCGAGCATCATCACTCAGCCCACCGAGCATCCTAGGCTCGTGGGCTCCTCAGCGTCGCCCTAGCCAATGAGCGCATGACGTTGTCGCCCACTCCTCTGACAAAGTCACACAGGCAGCGTGACACAAGAAGACAACTCCTAGCGCTGGCTCCAGGGGCATGGGGACTTCTGGGCCCACTCGCCAGCGCTCCGAGCTTGGCGCCTTCGCCTCCAAGGAAGCCTCGAGAAGGCTTACCAGGTGGAGGTCGGTCCAAGCCGACAGCCCCTGACAGTCAGAGCATCAGGGCTAGAAGAGCCAGGCGGCGTTCGAGGCTCCCTTGACTCGACGACAATGCCGGAGACCTTCCACGCTATAACAACACCCCTAGACTCTGGCGCATGTAGACCATAACAACTTCCTTGTACCTGACCTTCCTCAGTCTAGGATGGAGAGGTCGGATCCTATAGAGAGGGGAAGGATGAGACTAGAGAGGCAAGACAGAACTGAGCAATCTAGTCGGAGCTCGATGGAGAGGCAGATCAAGTAGAGAGGAACGATCGAGCATTCCTCCCCATGACAATCAGGGGGAGAGAGGAGTGTTCTTCTCCCTCATCGAGGAAACCAACCTCACCACCGACGAGCCTAGGATAGCACCGAGCGATCCCATGCCAAGTCTCTTTCTTCTTCGTTGTAATCCCTCGATTTGGGTGCTCTCGAATACAAAGAACAACTGCTGCTGGACATAGGGCTACGATAGCGTGAACCAGGATTCATTGTAGTGTCTTCTCTTGTGTTCTTGAGTCCACCTGAGTCACCGGACACCCACACTCAGTGACACCCGACGAACAACAATGCTTGCCATGGCAACCAATCCGCGACAGCTGGTGCCCTAGGTAGAGGAGTGCGTCAAGTGTGATCAAGGCTCTATGGTGGCCGAAGTCAACCGCCTCATCGTCAGAGTAGGCCACCCTAGATGGCTCCCCGACGAGTTATTCATCATAGCCGGTGCCTTCGTCCCAGGTCAGGTCCTCAACTTCGAGAGCCTAGCCTATGTCACCAACTGCTACAATGAGCTTCACCCGGTTGGTCAAGCTGGTGGACAACAAGTCCCTGGCATCATCTCCCCCATCGAGCCTCTTGGGAGCAGATCTCGAGGTCCTCGCAAGGTAGATCCGACTCGGTTTGGGCTCCAACCCCACCGTATCGGAGCATCGCCAAATGTTCTACATCCTGATGAAAGTCCACTACCAGATTGCTGCTTGCGAGGTGCTGCCGCCGCCCAACCGCTTCTGGTACTACATGCCTTACCTACTATATGGGATCCAGAACGTGGCGGCGGCGTTCTAGCTTGAGCTAGAGCATCTCATCAGCCTTAGAGGCACCACGCGACGTCATCCTCTTGGGCACAGTAGGGGCTGATGTCCCCTCCCTGTGTGGCTTCCTCAAGATCCTTTCGAGGTGCGAACTGGAGTACTACTCCGATAATGTCGGCTACTACTCCTCCCATGAGTGCTTCTACCTCGATGGCAAGGTCCTCGCCGACGGCGCCTCTGAACTCATGCCTCCGGACCTGAGTCCCACCATTCACGCAAACCAGCTTCGGGAGAAGGCAGCGCGCCTACAATCTCGGCTAGTGGACCTCAATGTCGCTGAGGTATAGCTCGAGAGGCAAAGGGAGGAGTTTGAGCGGCGGCAAGCTGCTCAGCCCACCGACGATGACCACGCAGGGCTCCCAGCCTGTTGCGCTTCCCCCACGTGGCCTAAAACATGGTGGTCGCCGCCTACCAACTCGAGGACATTTCGACACGCTAGACTCGAAGACCAATGAGAAGCTCCACGAGGCAAGGTGGCTCCTTCGCGTCGCCCATGAGCAGCAGGCTAAGAGCTCGATGTCGCGATACCGTGCCGCTACCTCAAGGTCGTCCCAACCGATGCCCACCGTCAACAGTGATCGCTCCGATGCGCGTGCACCACCGACGAGAGGCGGCAGCGATGACCCCTCTGCCAACAGCTCGTATCATCGATGGACCTGGGGTGCCAAGCCCTGGTAGGAGCAAAGGCGTGAGCCTTCCGCTCACCATACGCCCGTGCGTAACCGGCTCGGTGACGATCAGGAAGTGCACGGCACCATCGAAGCTAGGTGCTACACTCAGGCCAGGTCGCAGAGCCCTAAGCGGCAAGTAGGGAGCCTAGCCTCGGGTCGATTCTGCCCCATGGCGTTTGGGTTTAGAATCTTGCACCGATATGAACACTATCTCCACACAGATCGAAACAAGATTGCACATGACCCACGCGTCACTTAGGAGTTCCATTGGGTGCATCCAAAATGATTTCTGAGCCAATGGTATGTTCAAAACAAACTATGCACCTATCTTGCATCAAGATCAGCACTATCTCCAAACGGACGGAAACGAACTTTCACTTGGGCCTCATCACCTAGGAGTATCATCGGGTGCGTCCAAAACGATTTCTGAGCCTATAGTACGTTTGACGCAAATCGTGCACCTATCTGCACCGATATGAACACTGTCTCCAAACGGACTAAAACGAGATGCCACATGACCAAAGTCACCTTGGTGTTCCAACGGGTATGTCCAAAACAATTTTTGAGCCTATGATACGTTCGGCGTAAACCGTGCACCTTTCTTGCGTCAAGATTAGCAGTATCTCCAAACGGATGGACACGAGTTTTCACTTGAGCCTCATCACCAAGGAGTACCATCGGGTGCGTCCAAAATGATTTCTGAGCCTATGGTACGTTTGGTGCAAACTGTGCAGGTATCTTGCACCGATACGAACACTGTGTCCAAACGGACCAAAACGAGATTCCACATGACCCACGTCACCTATGAGTTCCATCAGGTGCATCCAAAACGATTTCCGAGCCAATGATACCTTCGGCAAAATCGTGCACCTATGTTGTGTCAAGATTAGCACTATCTCCAAACGGATGGAAACGAGCTTTCACTTGAGCCTCGTCACCTAGGAGTACCATTGGGTGCGTGCAAAATAATTTCTAAGCCTATGGTATATTTGGCGCAAACCATGCATCTATGTTGTGTAGCAGAACTGACCAATTTATAAGAGCACCAGTATAATGGGTGGCCCGCAAGTGGTCGTTCTGTCATACTTGAGCCCATATAAACCCGGTTGTCCATAGAGTACCACGAAGGTCTCGATTAACCATCAACATACAACCAAGATCATACATGATTCAACATACATGTCACACGTTACATAAAGTTCACAAATACAGTTCATCCATCAGAGTACGAATTAAAGTTATTACAAACCACGTTCAGGTAAGATAGTAGCGGAAGCAAATTAAAAGTTTGAAACCAACACCTGCAACATTGTTTAAATATAGTGCCAGCTCACGATCACACTTCCACAAAAGCATAAGAGAGGGATTAATAAGAGATGCCTGCCTAGGGCTTTACTCCTTGTCCACGATGGGACAGAAGTAGTTCTTGCAATAGCCATGATAAACTGTACCATCTGCAACAATGGGAATAAAACCCTAAGTACGAGAAGGTACTCAGCTAGACTTACCCGTCATAAACCAAAAAGAAAGTGACTCCAAGGATTATGCAAGACTTTATAAGAGGAGCTAGCTTGCAACATTTTGCATAAAAGCGACTAATTCAATTGTACATTTATAATTCGGTCATCAAGTTAATTATACCTATTCATCTCTAGATTAGTAACTAACCCGTGTCAAACATATGGTATATCATTTAGTAGCATGACAATAGTAACCATAGCCGGTATAATAATTCTATATTCATCATAACCATCATTCCATAATACAGTTACTACGATGCTAGAGCTAGCCAAGTTTCTCACTGTCCAGGAGAGACGGCAATTCAAATTGATTTGAACCAGCTGGGAATTTATTCCTAACACAAACCTAGGTAGACCAGATCAATGGTCACCTTAGGTCACCTTTGGTATAACTCAGGTCCACATTTTGTGGGTTCGTCCAGCGCCACACAATCAGGGACAACCAGTTGCAAGGATGTTCAGGCCTAGCTTACCCTTGGGCTCACGTATGGCTCCCCGCATATCATTACTACCATCCAAAGTGCGCACTTTTACAGAATGGGGCCCGGCCTGAGTTGAGCTACTCGGCTTCGTGGTCGGAACGAGTTATTCGGTCAGCTAAGTGAGAGTCATGCGTTCAATCTCAACAGAAGTTCCAACAACAGTACGGTCCTTAATTAGCACAGACGAAATCATATGAGTCAGCCTACACATAGACTCCGTCTAGCCTCTAGTTACATTACCCCATAGTTCTTTTCCACGATAGCAAATATATCTAACCATGCTTCGGTATCCACCTATAAATCGCAGATAATAGGAAATCACCCGACTTCTATCGGTCTAAGCATGGCTAAGCATATATTCGATCCTAGACCTACACAGGGTTAAAGGTGTATATATCTGGACAAGGTAGTTCTATGCATCAACTGTTTCTAATCAAATCTTATAACCTAATGCATCAAACATAAAGGACTCAAGTGAAGTTTTATAAAACATAGGAGACTTAGAATGCTTCGGGGCTTGACTTTGAGGAAAGAGGTTGGCCGGTGATCTGGGTACTCAGGGAGGTCCTCAAGAGTTTGCTCCTCTTCTTCTAGAGCTATGGCCTGAGGTGTTTCCTGCTGTTTCTCCTCTTCTTCGTTGAACTCCAAAAGAGTTACCCCTTCGGACGATCCTATATGCATGAGCATAAAATAAGATATCATGAATGCATATATAATGACATGTATAAGATGATATGATGTGATGAATGCATCCTCATAAGTGTTCTCAGCAGCATTGCATTATGGTGATAACAAGTTATATTTTCTTTTACTTAGTAGGTGCATATCTTTTCTCTAGTAACTTAAACAAACGCTTATGTAAATCATTTTATGGACTACAAGACTAGATCCAATTGTTTTGATCATTACTGGAGTTCTACACATCAAAATAATATGGATGTGGACTTTCTAGAAATCTTATGAAATTGCCTACAACTTTGATTTAATCACCTTAAGGTGATTCAGTAGTTATCTAGGTCAAATAATTCAATCATTCATATCTATCCAAAGAATAAGCATTTCTGACAGCAGATTTCTAACAGCTATAATTCTTAAACGATAAGATCGATGACTATGAAAATTTAACACAAGGTAGATAAGTAAGTTATATACAACTTTGTTATTAACAAGTTTTACAGAAAAGACCATTATCATCATGAAATTATCATCACAACATAAATTATACATGCAACCATCTTGTTGAATTATAAAGCAATAATTAACTAGTTGCATACAAGTAATTACTTCTAAGCCTAACTAATAACATCAATAGATCATATGCATCACAAGCACCATAGAAACATCATGGTTAAACATAACTAATTTATTTATATTCATTTATCAATTTCCTTATACAATAAGGTGATTTAAAGGATAAATATTTTTAGTGCTTAATAAATTCTGAGAAAATTACAATAGCCTACAAATGACCCTAATAGTTTATTGTACAAATTTCATGCCATTTGGACAAGTATAGCTACCTCTACAAAAATGACAAATTACATATGCTTATTTTAGCAAAAATAGTTTAGCATAGTGAAAAGTGTCAAGCAATAGATTTAATATTTTTCTTACTTTCATCCTAGCATAAGAATACTGTGTAAAAATGTGTATGATCATATGTTTTGTATTTGTACCCTAATTAATTTTACTAGAAACTAGGAATTAATTAGGATTAAATATGAAGACCATATTTAAAGTATGCCTACCATAGGTTTAGTATTTTTCCTAGGTAGAGCATGTGAACACAAGACCACCAAAATTGGAATCACATTTTTATCACTTTCCTAGCTCAAGTTATACATTTTACAAGATATAAACTACTTTAAAAGCACTTGCTCAATTTAATTCTCCTAGAAAAATACTCTAAACAGTAGATTTCATATTTTTATCAAATAGTACACTTCAAGATGAATCCAATAAAATTTGTTTCACCCCATTTGGATACTCCTAGCTCTAGATATAATTTTTGTAAGTTTGCATTCAAATTTTTGAACATAAATCAGGAAAAACATTTCAAAAATCGATTGACAGTTGTCCGGGTCAATGGGACCCACATGTCAGCGACACACAGAGCAAGGGCGCGGCTTGACCGGTGAAAAGCTCATCGACGCCGAGGTCACCGGCGTTGTGATCCCCACTCTCTTGCGCACCTACTAATACCCTAGGTTTGCTCGGAGGATCACCGAAGCTAGGTCGCCGACGAGCATGGCGGCTCAGCGGTGGCGCGCGGTGGTGCTCCGTCCATCCCCGGTGACGGAATGGCCAGGCGAGCGTGGCTATGGCATCTACAAACCCTAGCGAAGCTCTACGGCGTGGATTAGGTTAGGGTGGAGCGGCGGTGGAGCTTGGCCGCATCCATGGCAGCACAGCAATGTGAGTGCAACGGCGGCACAGCGGCATGCACAGCCATGTTCTCTTGCCTCGAGCTAGACCTAGCTCTAACCTAAATCTAACATCTAGAAGCACGCGGGGAAGAGAACATGGCATGCACAGCCACGGCGGCGTGCATGGCGGTGGCGCTCTCGGCTCACGGCGGTGCGGCGCGTGTTCCAGCACCGGTGACGTGGTAGTGGCTCAACGAGCTATGGCTATAGCTTCTAGGACCTACGACGAAGATGAATCTAGAGAGAGAGATGGGAGGAGCGGTGGATAGGGTTGGCCACAGCGAGCTCTGAGCTCGGTGGCGCTACGTGACCATTGCGGCGACGGCGATGTAAAATGTCGCATTACCTGGGCTCTAACTAAGGCAATGGCGAGTCGGCGACAAGGATGAAAACGGTTGAACTTGGTCGAAAAACTCCTCAACCGTTTTCTACTTTTACATTTGAAATACGAAAGCGAAAGCGAAAGCAGACAAGCCGGACAAGAAAATGAACACGAACTTACGGAATATCTAGAATTTTGAAAACGAACCAATTCCAGCGGAATTATGTCGAACACGGTCGGTATACGAAAATTCAATACGAAATACCAACCCATAGTGCATAGCATTAAACAAGTGCACGACCAAATACATAACAAGTTCACAACTAACAAGTGCATGATCTAGTTCAAGTGCATAGAATTAAACAAGTGCACGACCAAATACATAACAAGTCTAGAACAAGCAATTAACAGAACATACTCAATCATGTGGTCGCCAGGTGTGAATCATGTGGTCGCCAGGTCAAACCCTATTCAAACCTAGGAGAGCTCACCGATAATCTGTGAATTCATATAGAATTGCTTGTAGGAGTATGACTATGTTCTTGAGTTGGATTTTGGTTTGAGTCTTGTTGGAGTTTGGAGAGCACGAACCCATAGCAAATTCCTCTCAATTTTCTTTTGAATTCATCTCAATTCCCTTGAGACATAATTCATAAAAGGAAAATCTAGTTTTCCTTTCTCAATCCAACCAAACCAGCCCACTACCTCTTTCCCATCCCTTCACCCACACCAGGCCTAGCTCCCCTTCTCCCACTTGGCCCACTCGCGCTGCAGCAGGCCACCCAGCTGGCCCACTCCCCGTCTACCTCTTCCTCCCTTCTCCTTTCCCGTGGCCTAGCTCACGCCCTTCCCCGCTGTCCCAGCTCGCCTCCCTCCCCTCCTTGCTGAGTAGGCCAGCTTTCCTCACGCCCATGGTCCACCAGCCAGCAGCACGTGTAGCTGGACCAAATTCGGTTTGAACCGAATTTAGAATACGGAAGACTCCAAATAAAATGTAGAAAAGTAGAAATCGGTCGAACAAAGCCTAAACCGAATTCGATCTGATTTTGAATTTAGTATTCTGTATTTTGAATTCGAATTTAGTATTCCGTATTTTGTCCGAAAATACGAATTCGCTTCGGTCAAATGTAGAAAACGATGCGGTTCGGTTCGGGATATTTCCTTTCCATTTTCATCCTTAGTCGGCGAGGTGGAGGAGGTGATGGCCGAGGGGTGTGCGCGAGCAATCGCACAATGGTGCGGTGGTGGTGGTGTGCGAGCTCGGTGAGGGTGCAGCGGTGATGGCGTGGTGCTCAGTTCCGCTCGGGCACGGCAAAGGAGAGATATAAGTAGAGCGAGGCGAGTGAGGAGGGAGGGCGCGTCGCTGCCGTTTTGATGCCCGTGTCGGCCTGGCGCGCGAGCCCGACACCGGCGGACATCCTCCAAGCGGTGTCCATGGCCTGACTTCGGTCGGCCACGACACGTGCACGGCATCGGTTCAGACGCCTCTGAACCCGACTGACGAAGCAAGTTCAACTGATCAGTCCTCCTAATCTGTGGCGATTCAGCAAAAACTTTCTTAATAAAAATTATAGAGCTACGTGAGTACTACAAGATTGCTTGAAGGAGTTTTGTCTAATTCGCAATGGTTTTCAAACTACAATGTTCCAAAGTAGACTACATTGAAACTGAAACTCAATTAAAGACGCTTGAAGGAGTTTTGTCTAATTCGCAATGGTTTTCAAACTACAATGTTCCAAAGTAGACTACATTGAAACTAAAACTCAATTAAAGACGACAAAATTTCAAGTTTTGAAAACAACATTTTGTTGATACTTGTGAGTTCTATTTGACCATGTTAGACACTGAAATACCTCATGACTCTTAAATAAAGTTTGTTACTCATGACAAGAACTACAACTTTTATTTAGGTCACATAGTCATGCAAACACTCTAAGCTACTGTTCAACTTTAGTCAAACTAGCATCATGAAAATAGCATTTCAAATGAAACCAACATTTAGAAGCAAAATTGGCTTAAGTCATGAATATAAACATTGTTCCAATTATTATTCTAGATATGTCTATGGTGTTTTCATGACCTCACAACCATCTCATACATTGGTCATACATGATTGCAAGCATAAGCATATATAACTCAACATTTCATGTCATAAGGTATAAGAATGAGATGAAATTTCATATGCTCATGTTCATGAATGCTTGGATGATGCTTGTGCTCATGAAATGCAAGTGCCAAATGCAATGCTTAATACTAGGGTGTTACATGTTGCACCGATATGAACACTATCTCTACACAGATCGAAACGAGGTTGCACATGACCCATGTCATCTAGGAGTTCTATCGGGTGCATCCAAAATGATTTCCGAGCCTATGGTACGTTCAACGCAAACCATGCACCCATCTTGCATCAAGATTAGCACTATTTCCAAACCAACCAAAATGAGCTTCAACTTGAGCTTCATCACCTAGGTGTACCACCGGGTACGTCCAAAATGATTTCTGAGCCTATAGTACATCTGGTGCAAACCGTGCACCAATCTTGCACCGACACTAAATCTGTCTACAAACTGATCATAATGAGATTCCATGTGACCCACGTCACCTAGGAGTTCCATCGGGTTCTTCCAAAACGATTTCCGAGCCTATGGTATGTCGGCGCAAACCCTACACCTATCTTGCATCAGGATTATCACTATCTCCAAACGGACCAAAACGAGCTTCTGCTTGAGCTTCGTCACCTAGGAGTGCCATCGGGTGTGTCCAAAATGATTTCTAAGCCTATGGTATGTTTGGCGCAAACCACACAACTATCTTGCACTGATAATAACACTGTCTCCAAATGGATCAAAACTAGATTCCACAAGACCCATTCAATGTTGGTGTTCCATCGGGTGTGTCTAAAATGATTTCTGAGCCTATGGTACGTTCGGCGCAAACTCTGCACCTATCTTACGTGAAGATTAGCACTATCTCCAAACAAACCGAAACGAGCTTTCACTTGAGCCTCGTAACCTAGGAGTACAATCGGGGGCGTCCAAAATGATTTTTGAGCCTATGGTACGTTTGGCGCAAACCGTGCACCAATCTTGCACCGATACGAACTCAATCTCCAAACGAACCAAAACGAGATACGACTTGAGCCTCATCACCTAGGAGCACAATCGGGTGCGTCCAAAACGGTTACTGAGCCTATGGTACGTTTGGCGCAAACCGTGTACCTATCTTTCGTCAAGATCAGTACTATCTCCAAACGGACGGAAACGGGCTTTCACTTGAGCCTTGTCACCTAGGAGTACCATTAGGAGCGTCCAAAATGATTTCTGAGCGTATGGTACATTTGGCGCAAACCGTGCACCAAATTTGCACCAACACTAACACTGTCTTCGAATGGTCTAAAAAGAGATTCCTCATGACCCACGTCCCTAAGGAGTTCCATCGGGTGCATCCAAAATGGTTTCTGGGCCTATGATACATTTGTTTCAAACTGGGTACCTATTTTGCACCGACACTAACACTATCTCTAAACGGACCATAAAAAGATTCCACAAAACGCACGTCACCTAGGAGTTCCATCGGGTGCGTCCGAAATGATTTCTGAGCCTATGGTACGTTCGGCGCAAACCGTGCACCTATCTTGCGTCAAGATTAGCACTATCTCCAAATGGACCAAAACGAGCTTCCACTTGAGCCTCGTCACCTACGAGTTCCATCGGGTGCATCCAAAATGATTTCTGAGCCTATGATACGTTTGGCGCAAACCATGCACCTATCTTGCACATGACTCACGTCACCTATGAGTACCATTGGGTGCGTCCGAAATAGTTTCTGAGCCTATGGTACCTTTGGTGCAAACCGTGCAACTATCTTGCGTCAAGATCCGCACTATCTCCAAATGGATGGAAACAAGCTTTCACTTGAGCACTATCTCCAAATGGATGGAAACAAGCTTTCACTTGAGCCTCGTCACCTAGGAGTACCATCAGATGCGTCCAAAATGATTTTCGAGCCTATGTTACGTTCGGCGCAAACCGTGCACCTATCTTGCGTCAAGATTATCACTATCTCTAAATGGATCAAAACGAGCTTCTACTTGAGCTTCGTCACCTAGGAGTACCGTCAGGTGCGTCCAAAAAGACTTCTAAGCCTATGGTACGTTTGGCGCAAACCATGCACCTATCTTGCACCGACACTAATACAGTCTCCAAACAGACCTAAACGAGATTCCACATAACCAACGTCACGTAGGAGTTCCATCGGGTGCATAAAAAATGATTTTCGAGCCTATGGTACGTTCGGCGCAAACCCTGCACCTATCTTATGTCAAGATTAGCACTATCTCCAAACGGACCAAAACGAGCTTCCACTTGAGCCTCGTCACCTGGGAGTACCATCGGGTGCGTCTATAACGATTTCTGAGACTATGGTATGTTTGGCACAAACCGTGCACCTATCTTGTACCAATACGAACACTATCTCCAAATAGACCGAAACAAGATTTCACATGACCCACGTCACATAGGAGTTCCATCGGGTGCGTCCAAAACGATTTTCGAGCCTATCGAACGTTCAGCGCAAACCATGCACCTATCTTGCGTTAAGATTAGCACTATCTCCAAACAGACCGAAACGAGCTTCCATTTGAGCCACATTACTTAGGAGTACCATCTGGTCGTCAATAATGATTTCAGAGCCTATGATACATTTAGCGCAAACAGTGCACCTATCTTGCACCGACAATAACATTGTCTCCAAATGCACCGACACAAGATTCCACGTGACCGACGTCACATAGGAGTTCCATCGGGTGCGTCCAAAATAATTTCCGTGCCAATGGTACGTTCGGCAAAAACCATGTACCACTAGGTGCGTCCAAAATGATTTATGAGTCTTCTGGTATGTTTGGCGTAAACCGTGCACCTATCTTGCATTGACACTAACACTACCTCCAAATGGATGGTAACAAAATTCCACATGACCCACGTCACCTAGGAGTTCCATTAGGTGCATCCAAAATGATTTCTGAGCCTATGGTACGTTTGGCGCAAACAGTGGACCTATCTTTCACCGACACTAACAATGTCTCCAAACAGACCGTAACAAGATTCCACATGACCCACATCACCTAGGATTTCCATCGGGTGCGTCTGAAATGATTTCTGAGCCTATGGTAAGTTCGGTGCAAACCGTGCACCTATCTTGCAACAAGTTTAGCACTATCTCCAAATGGACCGAAACGAGCTTCCACTTGAGCCTCGTCACCTATGAGTTCCATCAGGTGCTTCCAAAAAGATTTCTAAGCCTATGGTACATTTGGCGCAAACCATGCACCTATCTTGCACATGACTAACGTCACCTAGGAGTTCTATCGGGTGCATCCAAAATGATTTCTGAGCCTATGGTACGTTCAACGTAAACCGTGCACCTATCATGCGGCAAGATTAGCACTATCTCCAAACGGACAGAAACGAGCTTTCACTTAAGCGTCATCACCTAGGAGTACCATCGGGTGCGTCCAAAATGATTTCTGAGCCTATGGTACGTTTAGCACAAACCGTGCACCTATCTTGCATCGACACCAATACACTCTCCAAACAGACCAAAACGAGATTCCACATGACCAACGTCACATAGGAGTTCCATCGGGTGCATCAAAAATGATTTCTGAGCCTATGGTACGTTCGACGCAAACCCTACACCTATCTTGTGTCAAGATTAGTAGTATCTCCAAATGGACCAAAACAAGCTACCACTTGAGCCTCATCACCAGGGAGTACCATCGGGTGCGTCCAAAACTATTTTGAGCCTATGGTACGTTCGGTGCAAACCGTGCACCTATCTTACACCGATACAAACTCTGTCTCCAGAAGGACCAAAATGAGATTTTACATGACCCGAGTCACCTAGGAGTTCCATCGAGTGCATCCAAAATGGTTTCTGAGCATATGGTACGTTTGGCGCAATCCGTTCACCTATCTTGCATCGACACCAACACTGCCTCCAAATGGACCGTAATGAGATTCCATTTGACCCACGTCACCTTGGAGGTAACGAGGTTCCACTTGACCAGCGTCACCTTGGAGTTCCGTTGGGTGTGTCCAAAACGGATTCTGAGCCTACGGTACGTTCGGCGCAAACCGTGCACCTAGCATCAAGATTATCACTATCTCCGAACAGACCGAAACGAGCTTCCGCTTGAGCCTCATCCGTAGGAGCACCATTGGGTGCGTCCATAATGATTTCTGAGCCTATGGTATGTTTAGCGCACACCATGCACCTATCTTGCATCGACACTAACACTGCCTCCAAACAGACCAAAATGAGATTCCACATGATCCACGTCATGTAGGAGTTCCATTGGGTGCATTGAAAATGTTTTTTGAACCTATGGTACGTTTGGCGCAAACCTTGAACCTATCTTGCACCGATATGAACACTGTCTCCAAACGGACCGAAATAAGATTCCACATAGCCCACGTGTCCTAGGAGTTCCATCGGGTGCGTCCAAAATGATTTCCAAGCCTATGGTACATTCATCGTAAACTGTGCACCTATCTTGTGTCAAGATTAGCACAATCTTCAAATATTCCAAAATGAGATTCCACTTGAGCCTCGTCACCTCGGAGTACCATTGGGTGCGTCCTGACCTATTTCAGAGCCTATGATATATTTGGCGAAAACCGTGCACCTATCTTGCACTGACACTAACACTAACACTGTCTCCAAATGGACCAAATTGAGATTTCACATGACCCACGTCACCTAGGAGTTCCATTGGGTGCATCCAAAATGATTTCTGAGCCAATGGTACGTTCGGCAAAAACCGCGCACCTATCCTGCACTAACACTAACACTGTATCCAAATTGACCATAACGAGATTGCACTTGACCCACGTCACCTAGGAGTTTCATCGGGTGTGTCCAAAATGATTTCTGAGCCTATGGTACGTTTGGCGCAAACCACGCACCTATCATGAACCGACAATAACACTGTCTCCAAATGGATCAAAACAAGATTCCACATGACCCACGTCATGTTGGTGTTCCATCGGGTGCGTCCAAAACGATCTCTTTGCCTATGGTACATTTAGCGAAAACCCTGCACCAATCTTGCGTCAAGATTAGCACTATCCCCAAACAGACCAAAACAAGGTTCCACTTGAGCCTCTTCACCTAGGAGTACAATTAGGTGCATCCAAAATGATTTTTGAGCCTGTGGTACATTTTGCCGCAAACCGTGCACCTATCTTGCACCGATACGAACACTGTCTCCAAACGAACCGAATCGAGATTGCACTTGAGCCTCGTCACCAAGGAGTACCATCGGGTGCGTCCAAAACGGTTTCTGAGCCTATGGTACGTTTATCACAAACCATACACCTATCTTGCGTCAAGATCAGCACTATCTCCAAACGGACGGAAACGAGCTTTCACTTGAGCCTTGTCACCTAGGAGTACCATTGGGTGCGTCCAAAATAATTTTTGAGCCTATGGTACGTTTGGCGCAAACGATGCACCAATCTTGCATCAAGACTAACACTATGTCCGAATGGACTAAAACGAGATTCCACATGACCCACGTCACTTAAGAGTTACATCAGGTGCATCCAAAATGGTTTCTGAGCCTATGGTACGTTTGGCGCAAATCGTGTAACTATCTTGCACTGACACTAACACTGTCGCCAAACAGACCATAACAAGATTCCACATGACCCACGTCACCTAGGATTTCCATCAGGTGCGTCTGAAATGATTTCTGAGCCTATGGTACATTCGGCACAAACCGTGCACCTATCTTGCGTCAACATTTGCACTATCTCCAAATGGACTAAAACGAGCTTCCACTTCAGCCTGATCACCTACGAGTTCCATCGGGTGCGTCCAAAATGATTTCTGAGCCTATGATACGTTTGGCGCAAATCGTGCACCAACTTGCACATGACTCACGTCACCTAGGAGTTCTATCGAGTGCGTCTAGACCGACTTAAGATCCTATGATACATTTAGCGCAAACCGTGCACCTATCTTGCACTAACACTAACACTGTCTTCAAGCAGGAACAAAATGAGATTCCACGCGACCCACGTCACCTGAGAGTTCCATCGGATGCGTCCAAAACGATTTCCGAGCCAATGGTACGTTCGGCAAAAACCGTGCACCTATCTGGCATCAAGATCAACACTATCTCCAAACGGACGAAAACGAGCTTTCACTTGAGCCTTGTCACCTAGCAGTACCATTGGGTGCGTCCAAAACGATTTCTGAGCCTATGGTACGTTTAGCGCAAACCGTGCACCAATATTGCACCGACACTAACACTGTCTCTGAATGGACTATAACGAGATTCCACATGACCCACATCACTTAGGAGTTCCATCGGGTGCATACAAAACGGTTTCTGAGCATATGGTACATTTAGCGCAAACTGTGTACCTATCTTGCATCGACACTAACACTATGCCCAAATGGACCGTAACGAGATTCCACATGACCCATGTCACATAGGAGTTCCAACGGGTGTGTCCAAAATGATTTCTGAGCCTATGGTATGTTCGACGCAAACCATGCACCTATCTTGCGTCAAGATTATCACTATCTCTAAATGGACCAAAACGAGCTTCCGCTTGAGCTTCGTCAGCTAGGAGTACCATCGGATGCGTCCAAAATGATTTCTAAGCCTATGGTACGTTTGGCGCAAACCGTGCACCTATCTTGCATCGACACTAATACAGTCTCCAAACGGAAAAAAACGAGATTCCACATGACCAACGTCACGTAGGAGTTCCATCAGGTGCATCAAAAATGATTTCTGAGCCTATGGTACGTTCGACGCAAACCCTACACCTATCTTGTGTCAAGATTAGCAATATCTCCAAACGGACCGAAACGAGCTACCACTTGAGCCTCATCACCAGGGAGTACCATCGGGTGCGTCCAAAACTATTTTGAGCCTATGGTACGTTCGGTGCAAACCGTGCACCTATCTTGCACCGATACGAACTCTGTCTCCAAAAGAACCAAAATGAGATTCCACATGACCCATGTCACCTAGGAGTTCCATCGAGTGCATCCAAAACGGTTTCTAAGCATATGGTACGTTTGGCGCAATCCGTTCACCTATCTTGCATCGACACTAACACTGTCTCCAAACGGACCGTAATGAGATCCCATTTGACCCATGTCACCTTGGAGGTAACGAGGTTCCACTTGACCCGTGTCACCTTGGAGTTCCATTGGGTGTGTCCAAAACGGATTATGAGCCTAGGGTACGTTCGGCGCAAACCGTGTACCTATCTTGCGTCAAGATTATCACTATCTCCGAACGGACCGAAACGAGCTTCCTCTTGAGGCTCATCACGTAGGAGCACCATTGGGTGCGTCCATAATGATTTCTGAGCCTATGGTACGTTTAGCGCACACCATGCACCTATCTTGCACCGACACTAACACTGCCTCCAAACGGACCAAAACAAGATTGCACATGATCCACGTCATGTAGGAGTTCCATCGGGTGCATTGAAAATGATTTTTGAGCCTATGGTACGTTTGGCGCAAACCTTGCACCTATCTTTCACCGATATGAACACTGTCTCCAAACGGACCGAAACGAGATTCCACATAAACCACGTGTCCTAGGAGTTCCATCGGATGCGTCCAAAATGATTTCCGAGCCTATGATACATTCACCGTAAACCGTGCACCTATCTTGCGTCAAGATTAGCACTATCTTCAAATATTCCAAAATGAGCTTCCACTTGAGCCTCGTCACCTAGGAGTACCATTGGGTGCGTCCAGACCTATTTCAGAGCCTATGATACATTTGGCGCAAACCATGCACCTATCTTGCAGTGACACTAACACTATCTCCAAACGGACCAAATCGAGATTCCACGTGACCCACGTCACCTAGGAGTTCCATTGGGTGCATCCAAAATGATTTCTGAGCCAATGGTACATTCGGCAAAAACCGCGCACCTATCCTGCACTAACACTAACACTGTCTCCAAATTGACCATAACGAGATTGCACTTGACCCACGTCACCTAGGAGTTTCATCGGGTGTGTCCAAAATAATTTCTGAGCCTATGGTACGTCACCTATCATGAACCGACAATAACACTATCTCCAAATGGATCAAAACAAGATTCCACATGACCCACGTCATATTGGTGTTCCATTGGGTGCGTCCAAAACGATCTCTGAGCCTATGGTACATTTAGCGCAAAATATGCACCAATCTTGCGTCAAGATTAGCACTATCTCCAAACAGACCGAAACAAGGTTCCACTTGAGCCTCTTCACCTAGGAGTACAATTAGGTGCGTCCAAAATGATTTTTGAGCCTATGGTACATTTGCCGCAAACCGTGCACCTATCTTGCACCGATACGAACACTGTCTCCAAACGAACCAAATCGAGATTGCACTTGAGCCTCGTCACCAAGGAGTACCATCGGCTGCGTCCAAAACGCTTTCTGAGCCTATGGTACGTTTATCACAAACCATGCACCTATCTTGCGTCAAGATCAGCACTATCTCCAAACGGACGGAAACGAGCTTTCACTTGAGCCTTGTCACCTAGGAGTATCATTGGGTGCGTCCAAAATAATTTTTGAGCCTATGGTACGTTTGGCGCAAACTATGCACCAATCTTGCACCAAGACTAACACTATGTCTGAATGGACTAAAACGAGATTCCACATGACCCACGTCACTTAAGAGTTACATCAGGTGCATCCAAAATGGTTTCTGAGCCTATGGTATGTTTGGCGCAAATCGTGTAACTATCTTGCACTAACACTAACACTGTCGCTAAACAGACCATAACAAGATTCCACATGACCCACGTCACCTAGGATTTCCATCAGGTGCGTCTGAAATGATTTCTGAGCCTATGGTACATTCGGCACAAACCGTGCACCTATCTTGCGTCAACATTTGCACTATCTCCAAATGGACTAAAACGAGCTTCCACTTCAGCCTGATCACCTACAAGTTCCATCGGGTGCGTCCAAAATGATTTCTGAGCCTATGATACGTTTGGCGCAAATCATGCACCAACTTGCACATGACTCACGTCACCTAGGAGTTCTATCGAGTGCGTCCAGACCGATTTAAGATCCTATGATACATTTAGCGCAAACCATGCACCTATCTTGCACTAACACTAACACTGTCTTCAAGCAGGAACAAAATGAGATTCCACGCGACCCACGTCACCTGAGAGTTCCATCGGATGCGTCCAAAACGATTTTTGAGCCAATGGTATGTTCGGCAAAAACCATGCACCTATCTGGCATCAAGATCAGCACTATCTCCAAACGGACGAAAACGAGCTTTCACTTGAGCCTTGTCACCTAGCAGTACCATTGGGTGCGTCCAAAATGATTTCTGAGCCTATGGTACGTTTAGCGCAAACCGTGCACCAATATTGCACCGACACTAACACTATCTCTGAATAGACTATAACGAGATTCCACATGACCCACATCACTTAGGAGTACCATCGGGTGCATACAAAACGGTTTATGAGCTTATGGTACATTTAGCGCAAACTGTGTACCTATCTTGCATCGACACTAACACTATCCCCAAATGGACCGTAACGAGATTCCACATGACCCATGTCACATAGGAGTTCCAACGGGTGTGTCCAAAATGATTTCTGAGCCTGTGGTACGTTCGACGCAAACCATGCACCTATCTTGCGTCAAGATTATCACTATCTCTAAATAGACCAAAACAAGCTTCCGCTTGAGCTTCATCAGCTAGGAGTACCATCGGATGCGTCCAAAATGATTTCTAAGCCTATGGTACGTTTGGCGCAAACCGTGCACCTATCTTGCATCGACACTAATACAGTCTCCAAACAGACCAAAACGAGATTCCACATGACCAACGTCACGTAGGAGTTCCATCAGGTGCATCAAAAATGATTTCTGAGCCTATGGTACGTTCGACGCAAACCCTAAACCTATCTTGTGTCAAGATTAGCAGTATCTCCAAACGGACCGAAACGAGCTACCACTTGAGCCTCGTCACCAGGGAGTACCATCGGGTGCGTCCAAAACTATTTTGAGCCTATGGTACGTTCGGTGCAAACCGTGCACCTATCTTGCACCGATACGAACTCTGTCTCCAAAAGAACCAAAATGAGATTCCACATGACCCATGTCACCTAGGAGTTCCATCGAGTGCATCCAAAATAGTTTCTGAGCATATGGTACGTTTGGCGCAATCCGTTCACCTATCTTGCATCGACACTAACACTGTCTCCAAACGGACCGTAATGAGATTCCATTTGACCCATGTCACCTTGGAGGTAACGAGGTTCCACTTGACCCGTGTCACCTTGGAGTTCCATTGGGTGTGTCCAAAACGGATTATGAGCCTAGGGTACGTTCGGCGCAAACCGTGTACCTATCTTGCGTCAAGATTATCACTATCTCCGAACGGACCGAAACGAGCTTCCACTTGAGGCTCATCACGTAGGAGCACCATTGGGTGCGTCCATAATGATTTCTGAGCCTATGGTACGTTTAGCGCACACCATGCACCTATCTTGCACCGACACTAACACTGCCTCCAAACGGACCAAAACGAGATTGCACATGATCCACGTCATGTAGGAGTTCCATCGGGTGCATTGAAAATAATTTTTGAGCCTATGGTACGTTTGGCGCAAACCTTGCACCTATCTTTCACCGATATGAACACTGTCTCAAACGGACCGAAACGAGATTCCACATAAACCACGTGTCCTAGGAGTTCCATCGGATGCGTCCAAAATGATTTCTGAGCCTATGGTACATCCACCATAAACCGTGCACCTATCTTGCGTCAAGATTAGCACTATCTTCAAATATTCCAAAATGAGCTTCCACTTGAGCCTCGTCACCTAGGAGTACCATTGGGTGCGTCCAGACCTATTTCAGAGCCTATGATACATTTGGCGCAAACCATGCACCTATCTTGCAGTGACACTAACACTATCTCCAAATGGACCAAATCGAGATTCCATGTGACCCACGTCACCTAGGAGTTTCATTGGGTGCATCCAAAATGATTTTCTGTGCCAATGGTACGTTCGGCAAAAACCGCGCACCTATCCTACACTAACACTAACACTGTCTCCAAATTGACCATAACGAGATTGCACTTGACCCACGTCACCTAAGAGTTCCATCGGGTGCATCCAAAATGATTTCTGAGCCAATGTATGTTCGGCAAAAACCACACACCTATCTTGCACTGACACTAACACTGTCTCTAATTGGACCATAACGAGACTGCACTTGACCCACGTCACCTAGGAGTTCCATCGGGTTCTTCCAAAATGATTTCCGAGCCTATGGTATGTTCGGCGCAAACCCGGCTCCTATCTTGTGTCAAGATTATCACTACCTCCAAACAGACCAAAACGAGCTTCCGCTTGAGCTTCGTCACCTAGGAGTACCATCGGGTGTGTCCAAAATGATTTCTGAGCCTATGGTACGTTTGGCACAAACCACGCACCTATCATGCACCGACAATAACACTGTCTCCAAATGGATCAAAACAAGATTCCACATGACCCACGTCATGTTGGTGTTCCATCGGGTGCGTCCAAAACGATTTCCGAGCCTATGGTACATTTGGCGCAAGCCCTGCACCAATCTTGCATCAAGATTAGCACTATCTCCAAACAGACTGAAACAAAGTTCCACTTGAGCCTCTTCACCTAGGAGTACAATCAGGTGCGTCCAAAATGATTTTTGAGCCTATGGTACATTTGCCGCAAATCGTGCACCTATCTTGCACCGGTACGAACACTGTCTCCAAACGAACCAAATCGAGATTGCACTTGAGCCTTGTCACCTAGGAGTACCATCGGGTGCGTCCAAAACGGTTTCTGAGCCTATGGTACGTTTATCCCAAACCATTCACCTATCTTGCGTCAAGATCAGCACTATCTCCAAATGGACGGAAACGAGCTTTCACTAGAGCCTCGTCACCTAGGAGTATCATTGGGTGCGTCCAAAATAATTTCTGAGCCTATGGTACGTTTGGTGCAAACTATGCACCAATCTTGCACCAACATTAACACTATCTCTAAATGGACTAAAACGAGATTCCACATGACCCACGTCACTTAGGAGTTACATCAGGTGCATCCAAAATGGTTTGTGAACCTATGGTACGTTTGGCGCAAACCTATAACTATCTTGCACTGACACAAACACTGTCGCCAAACAGACCGTAACAAGATTCCACATGACCCACGTCACCTAGGATTTCCATCAGGTGCGTCTGAAATGATTTCTGAGCCTATGGTATGTCCGGCGCAAACCATGCACCTATCTTGTGCCAACATTTGCACTATCTCCAAGCGGACTAAAACGAGCTTCCTCTTCAGCCTGATCACCTACGAGTTCCATCGGGTGCGTCCAAAATGATTTCTGAGCCTATGATACGTTTGACGCAAATCGTGCACCTATCTTGCACATGACTCACAACACCTAGGAGTTCTATCGAGTATATCCAAAATGATTTCCGAGCCTATGGTACATTCGGCGCAATCCGTGGACCTATCTTGGGTCAAGATTAGCACCATCTCGAAACGGACGGAAACAAGCTTTCAGTTGAGCCTCATCACCTAGGAGTACCATCGGGTGCGTCCAAAATGATTTCTGAGCCTATGGTATATTTGGCACTAACCGTGCACCTATCTTGCACCGATAGGAACACTGTCTCCAAACAGACCGAAATGAGATTCCATATGACCCACGTCACCTTGGAGTTCCATCAGGTGCGTCCGAAACAATTTACGAGCCTATGATATGTTTGGCACAAACCGTGCACCTATCTTACGTCAATATTAGCACTATCTCCAAACGGACGGAAACGAGCTTTCACTTTAGCCTTGTCACCTAGGTGTACCATTAGGTGTGTCCACAATGATTTCTGAGCCTATGGTACGTTTGGCGCAAACCGTGCACCTATCTTGTACCGACACTAACATTGTCTACAAATGGACTGAAAGGAGATTGGAGACAGTGTTAAGATAGGTGCACTTAACTTAAACATTTTTTGGGCTACAAGACAGCAGCCAATTGTTTTGATCATAACTGGAGTTCTACACATCAAAATAATATGGTTATGGACTTTCTAGAAAGCTTATGAAATTGCCTACAACTTTCTTTTAATCCGCTTAAGGTGATTCAATAGTTATCTTGGTCAAATAATTCAATCGTTCAGATCTATCTAGAGAGTAAGCATTTCTGACAGCAGATCGTGCACCTATCTTCCACCGACACTAACATTGTCTACAAATGGACTGAAACCATGCACCTATCTTGCACCGACACTAACATTGTCTCATTTGGAGACAGTGTTCGTATCGGTGTAAGATAGGTAAGCGGTTTGCGCCAAACATACCATAGGCTCAAAAATCATTTTGGACGCACCCGATTGTACTCCTAGGTGACGAGGCTCAAGTGGAAACTCGTTTCGGTCTATTTGGAGATAGTGCTAATCTTGACACAAGATAGGTGTAGGGTTTGTACCGAACGTACCATAGGCTCGGAAATCATTTTGGACGCACCGAATGGAACACCAACATGACGTGGGTCATGTCGAATCTTGTTTTGATCCATTTGGAGATAGTGTTATTGTCGGTGCAAGATAGGTGTGTGGTTGGCGCGAAACATACCATAGACTTAGAAATCATTTTGGACACACCCGATGGTACACCAAGGTGACGAAGCTCAAGCAGAAGCTCATTTCGGTCCATTTGGAGATAGTGATAATCCTGACGCAAGATAGGTGCAGGGTTTCACCGAACATGCCACAGGCTCGGAAACCATTTTGGAAGAACCCGATGGAACTCCTAGGCGGCGTGGGTCAAGTGCAATCTCCTTACGGTCCATTTGGACATAGTGTTAGTGTTAGTGCAAGATAGGTGCACGGTTTGCGCCAAACGTACCATAGGCTCAGAACCGTTTTGGATGCACCCGATGGAACTACTAGGTGATGTGGGTCATGTGGAATCTCGTTTCAGTCTATTTATAGATAGTGTTACTGTCAGTGCAAGATAGGTGCACGGTTTGTGCCAAACGTACTATATGCTCAGAAATCATTTTGGACGCGCCCGATGGTACTCCAAAGTGACGAGGCTCAAGGGAAAGCTCGTTTCTGTCCGTTTGGAGATAGTGCCAATCTTGACGCAAGATTGGTGCACGGTTTGCGCCAAACATATCATAGGCTTCGAAATTGGTTTGGGCGCACTTGATGGAACTCCTAGGTGATGTGGGTCATGTGGAATCTCATTATGATTTGTTTGTAGACAGAGTTAGTGTCGGTGCAAGATTGGTGCACAGTTTGCGCCAGACGTATTATAGGCTCAGAAATCATTTTGGACGCACCCGATGGTACTCCTAGGTGATGAAGCTCAAGTGGAAGCTCGTTTTGGTCCGTTTGGAGATAGTGCTAATCTTGACGCAAGATAGGTGCACGGTTTGCACCAAATGTACCATAGGTTCAGAAATCATTTTGGATGCACCCGATGGAACTCCTAGGTGACGTGGGTCATGTGCAACCTCGTTTCGATCTGTGTAGAGATAGTGTTCGTATCGGTGCAACATGTAACACCCTAGTGTTAAGCATTGCATTTGGCGCTTGCATTTCATGAGCACAAGCAACATCCAGGCATTCATAAACATGAGCATATGAAATTTCATCTCATTCTTATACCTTATCACATGAAATGTTGAGTTTATATATATGCTTATGCTTGCAATCATGTATGACCAATGTATGAGATGGTTGTGAGGTCATGAAAACACCTTAGACACATCTAGAATAATAATTGGAATAATGTTTATATTCGTGACTTAAGCCAATTTTGCTTCTAAGTGTTGGTTTCATTTGAAATGCCATTTTCATGATACTAGTTTGACTAAAGTTGAACAACAGCTTAGAGTGTTTGCATGGTTGTGTGACCTAAATAAAAGTTATAGTTCTTGTCATGAGTAACAAACTTTATTAAAGGGTCATGAGCTAATTTAGTGTCTAACATGGTCAAATAGAGCTCACAATTATCAACAAAATGTTGTTTTCAAAACATGAAATTTCGCTGTCTTTAACTGAGTTCCAGTTTCAATGTGGTCTACTTTGGAACATTGTAATTTGAAAACCATTGAGAATTAGATAAAACTCCTTTAAGCAATCTTGTAGTACTCATGTAGCTCTACAAATTTTATTAAGGAAGTTTTAACTAAATCGCCACGGATTAGGACTGATCGCTTGAACTTGCTTCCTTAGTTAGGTTTAGAGGTGTCTGAACCGATGCCGCGTGCGCATTTCATGTCTGACCAGAGTCAGGCCATGATCGCCGTTTGGAGGCCGTCCGTCGGTATCGGGCCCACGCGTTAGGCCAACGTGGGCATGAAAACGGTAGCGACACCTCGTCCCTCCTCACTCGCCTCGCTCTGCCTCACTCTCGCCTTCAGCGCGCTCGAGTGGACCTGGGCACCGCGCCATCGCCGTCGCACCCTCACCGAGCTTGCACACCACCACCACCATGCCATTGTGCGATTGCTCACTCACACCGCTCGGCCATCACCTCCTCCACCTCGCTGACCCGCCATTGCCTTAGTTAGAGCCCAGGTAATGCGACATTTTACGTCGCCGTCACCGCAATGGTCACGGAGCGCTGCCAAGCTCTGAGCTCGCTGTGGCCATCCCTATCCACCGCTCCTCCCATCTCTCTCTCTATTGATTCATCTTCATCGTAGGTCCTAGAAGCTATAGCCGTAGCTCGTTGAGCCACTACCGCGTCACCGGTGCCGGAACACGGGCCGCACCGATGTGAGCCGAGAGCGCCGCCGCCATGCACGTCGCCGTGGCTGTGCATGCCCGGTTCTCTTCCTCACGTGCTTCTAGACGTTAGATTTAGGTCTAGCTAGAGGCAAGAGCCTAAGGCCAATGTCGGCCTCATCGGAGCGGAACGCCGCCGTGTCGCCGTTGCGCTCGTGGCGCCGTGCCGCCATGCACGCGGCCAAGCTTAGTCGCCGCTCCACCCTTACCTAATACACGCCGTAGAGCTTCACTAGGGTTTGTAGTTGCCATAGCCAAGCTCGCCTAGCCATGCCGTCGCTAGGGAAGGCCGGAGCACCACCGCGCGTCGTCGCCGGCGAGCTAGGTCCGGTGATCCTCCAAGCAAACCTAGGGTACGAGTAGGTGCACAAGAGAGTGGGGATCACGACACTGGTGACCTCACCGACGGTGACCTCGCCGTCGATGAGATTTTCGCTGATCAAGCCGTGCCCCAGCTCTGTGTGTCGCTGACATGTGGGTCCCGTTGACACGCGGGTCCCAGCTGTCAGTCGGTTTTCAAATGTTTTTTTGATTTATTTTCATAGATTTGAATGCAAACTTGCAAAAATTATATCTAGAGCTAAGAGTATCCAAATGGGGTGAAACAAATTTTGTTTGATTCATCTTGAACTGTACTATTTGATAAAAATATGAAATCTACTGTTTAGGGTATTTTTCGGGGAGAATTAAATTGAGCAAGATAAGTGCTTTTTAAGTAGTTTATATCTTGTAAAATACATAACTTGAGCTAGGTAAGTGATAAAAATGTGATTCCAATTTTGCTGATCATGTGTTGACATGCTCTAGCTAGGAAAAATACTAAACCTATAGTAGGCATACTTGAAATATGGTCTTTATATTTAATCCTAATTATTACTAGTTTCTAGTGAAATTAATTGGGGTAAAAATGCATAGCATATGATCATACAAATTTTTACATAGTATTCTTATGCTAGGATGAAAGTAAGAAACAAATTAAATCTATTGGTTGACACTTTTGACTATGCTAAACTATTTTTGCTAAAATAAGCATATGTAACTTGTCATTTTTGTAGAGGTAGCTATACTTGTCCAAATGGCATGAAATTCGTACAGTAAACTATTAGGGTTATTTGTAGGCTACTGTAATTTTGTCAGAATTTATTAAGCACTAAAAATATTTATCCTTTAAATCACCTTATTATATAAGGAAATTGATAAATGAATATAAATAAATTAGTTATGTTTAACCATGATGTTTTCCATGGTGCTTGTGATGCATATGATCTGTTGATGTTATTAGTTAGGCTTAGAAGTAATTGGTTGTATGCAACTAGTTAATTATTGCTTTATAATTCAACTAGATGGCTGCATATATAGTTTCTGTTGTAATGATAATTTCATGATGATAATGATCTTTTTTGTAAAAATTCTTAATAACTAAGTTGTAGATAACTTACTTATCTACCTTGTGTTAAATGTTCATAGTCATCGGTCTTATGGTTTAAGAATTATAGCTCTTAAAGTCTGCTGTCTGAAATGCTTACTCTCTGGACAGATCTGAATGATTGAATTATTTGACCTCGATAACAACTGAATCACCTTAAGATGATTAAAATAAAGTTGTAGGCAATTTCATAAGCTTTCTAGAAAGCTCACAACCATATTATTTTAATGTGTGGAACTACAGTTATGATCAAAACAAGTGGTTGTTGTCTTGTAGTCCAGAAAATAATTTACATAAGCATTTGTCTAAGTTACTAGAGAAAAGATATGCACCAACTCAGTAAAATAAAATGTAAGTTGTTTACTAAGTAGGTGCACCTATCTTGTACTGACACTAATACTATCTCTAAACGGACCGAAACGAGATTCCACGTGACCCACGTCACCAAGGAGTTCCATCGGGTGCGTCCAAAATGATTTCTGAACCAATGGTACGTTTGGCAAAAACCGTGCACCTATCTTATGTCAAGATTAGCACTATCTTCAAACGGACCAAAATAAGCTTCCAGTTCACCCTCGTCGCCTAAGAGTAACATTGGGTGCGTTCAAAATGATTTCTGAGCCTATGGTATGTTTGGTGTAAATCATGCACTTATCTTGCACCGACACTAACACTATCTTTAAACAGACCAAAATGAGATTCCCCATGACGCACGTCATGTAGGAATTCCATCGGGTGCGTCCAAAACGGTTTCTGAGCCTATGGTACGTTCGGCGCAAACCGTGCACCTATCTTGTATCAAGATCAGCACTATCTCCAAACGGACGAAAATGAGCTTTCACTTGAGCCTTGTCACCTAGGAGTACCATCGGGTGTGTCCAAAATAATTTCTGAGCCTATGGTACGTTTGGAGCAAATCGTGCACCTATCTTGCAATGATACGAACACTGTATCCAAACAGATCGAAACGAGATTCCACATGACCAATGTCACCTTAGAGTTCCAACGGGTGCATCGAAAACAATTTCTGAGCCTATGATACGTTCGGCGTAAACCGTGCACCTATATTGCGTTAAGATTAGCACTATCTCCAAACGGACAGAAACAAGCTTTCAATTGAGCCTCATCACCTTGGAGAACCACCGGGTGCGCCCAAAACGATTTTTGAGCCTATGGTACGTTTGGCGCAAACCGTGCTCCTATCTTGCACCGATACGAACACTGTCTCCAAACGAACCAAAACGAGATTCCACTTGAGTCTCGTCACCTAGGAGTACCATTGGGTGCGTCCAAAACAATTTTTGAGCCTATGGTACATTTGGCACAAACATTGCACCAATCTTTCACCGACACTAACACTATCTCCAAAAGGACCAAAATGAGATTCCACATGACCCACATCACTTAGGAGTTCCATCGGGAGCATCCAAAACGGTTCCTAAGCCTATGGTACGTTTGGCGTAAACCATGTACCTATCTTGCGCCGACACTAACACTATCTCCAAACGGACCGTAACGAGATTCCACTTGACCCATGTCACATAGGAGTTCCGTCGGGTGTGTCCAAAATAATTTTCGAGCCTATGGAACATTCAGCGTAAACCATGCATCTATCGTGCGTCAAGATTAGCACTATCTCCAACCAGACCGAAATGAGCTTCCACTTGACCCTCAGCACCTAGGTGTACCATCAAGTGCGTCCACAATGATTTCAGAGCCTATGATACACTTAGCGCAAATAGTGCACCTATCTTGCACCGATAATAACACTGTCTCCAAATGGATCAAAACCAGATTCCACGTGACCCATGTCACCTAGGAGTTCCATCGGGTGCGTCTAAAATGATTTATGAGCCAATGGTACGTTTGGCAAAAACTATGCACCTATCTTGCGTCAAGATTAGCACTATCTCCAAACGCACAGAAATGAGCTTTCAGTTGAGCCTCATCACCTAGGAGTACCATTGGGTGCGTCCAAAATGATTTCTGAGCCTATGGTATGTTTGGCGCAAACCATGCACCTATCTTGCACCGACACTAACACTGCCTCCAAACGGACAATAACGAGATTTCACATGACCCACGTCACCTAGGAGTTACATTAGGTGCATCCAAAATGATTTCTCAGCCTATGGTATGTTTGGTGCAAACAATGCACCTATCTTGCACCGACACTAACAATATCTCCAAACGGACCGTAACAAGATTCCACATGACCCACGTCACCTAGGATTTCCATCGGGTGCGTCCGAAACGATTTCTGAGCCTATGGTACATTCAACGCAAACCATGCACCTATCTTGTGTCAAGATTAGCACTATCTCCAAACGCACCGAAACGAGCTTCCACTTGAGCCTTGTCACCTACGAGTTACATCGGATTCGTCCAAAATGATTTCTAAGCCTATGATACGTTTGGCGCAAACCATGCACCTATCTCGCACATGACTCACGTCGTCTAGGTGTTCTATCGGGTGCATCCAAAACAATTTCCGAGCCTATGATATGTTTGGCGCAAACCGTGCACCTATCTTGCGTCAAGATTAGCACTATCTCCAAACGGACGGAAACGAGCTTTCACTTGAGCCTCATCACCTAGGAGTACCATCGGGTGCGTCCAAAATGATTTCTGAGCCTATGGTACGTTTGGCACAAATCGTGCACTTATCTTGCACCGATACGAACACTGTCTCCAAATGGACCGAAACGAGATTCCACATGACCCACGTCACCTTGGAGTTCCATCGCGTGCGTCAAAAATGTTTTTCGAGCCTATGATACGTTCGGCGCAAACCATTGACCGATCTTACATCAAGATTAGCACTATCTCCAAACAAATGGAAACGAGCTTTCACTTGAGCCTTGTCACCTAGGAGTACGACTGGGTGTGTCCAAAATGATTTCTGAGCGTATGGTACGTTTGGCACAAATGGTGCACCTATTCTGCACCGACACTAGCATTGTCTCCAAATAGACTAAAATGAGATTCTACATGACCCATGTCACCTAGGAGTTCCATCGGGTGCATCCAAAACGGTTTCTAAGCATATGGTATGTTTGGCGCACACCGTGCACCTATCTTGCACCGACACTAACACTATGTCCAAATGGGCCGTAATGAGATTTCACTTGACCCACTTCACCTAGGAGGTATCGAGATTCCACTTGACCCATGTCACTTAAGAGTTCCATCGGGTGTGTCCAAAATGGATTCCGAGCCTATGATACGTTCGGCATAAACCCTGCACCTATCTTGCGTCAAGATTATCACTATCTCCAAACGAACCAAAATAAGGTTCCGCTTGAGCCTCATCACATAGGAGTACCATCGGGTGCGTCCAAAACGATTTCTCAGTGTATGGTACGTTTGGCGCAAACCATGCACCTATCTTGCTCCGATATTAACACTGCCTCCAAATGGACCAAAACGATATTCCACTTGATCCATATCACGTAGGAGTTCCATCGGGTGCATCGAATATGATTTTTGAGCCTATGGTACGTTTGGCGCAAACCGTGCACCTATCATGCACCGATATGAACACTGTCTCCAAACGTACCGAAATGAGATTTCACATGACCCACATCTCCTAGGAGTTCCAATGGGTGCGTCCAAAACGATTTTCGAGCCTAAGGTATGTTCGCCGTAAACCGTGCACCTATCTTGTGTCTAGATTAGCACTATCTTCAAATAGACCAAAACGAGCTTCCACTTGAGCCTTGTCACCAAGGAGTACCATCGGGTGCGTCCAGACCTATTTCAGAGCCAATGATACATTAAGCGCAAACCATGCACCTATCTTGCACCGAAACTAAAACTATCCCCAAACAGACCAAAACGAGATTCCACGTGACCCACGTCACCTAGGATTTCCATCAGGTGCGTCTGAAACGATTTCTGAGCCTATGGTACATTCGGCGCAAACCGTGCACCTATCTTGCATCAAGATTAGCACTATCTCCAAACGAACCAAAACAAACTTCTAGTTCACCCTCGTCACCTAAGAGTACCATTAGGTGCATCCAAAATGATTTCTGAGCCTATGGTATGTTTGGCGCAAACTATGCACCTATCTTGCATCGACACTAACACTGCCTCCAAACAGATAGTATTGAGATTCCACATGAGCCATGCCACTTAGGAGTTCCATCAGGTGCATCCAAAACGATTTCTATGCCAATGGTATGTTTGGCGTAAACTGTGCAGCTATATTGCACCGACACTAACAATGTCTCCAAATAGAGCGTAATGGGTTTCCACATGACCCACGTCACCTAGGAGTTCCATCGGGCGTGTCCGAAATGATTTCTGAGCCTATGGTATGTTCGGTGCAAACCGTGCACCTATCTTGCGTCAAGATTATCACTCTCACCAATCGGACCAAAACGAGCTTCCGCTTGAGCATCATCACGTAGGAGTACCATCGGGTGCGTCCAAAATGATTTCTGAGCCTATGGTACGTTTGGCGCAAACAATGCACCTATCTTGCACCAACATAACACTGCCTCCAAACGGACCAAAACGAGATTCCACATGATCCACATCACGTAGGAGTTCCATTAGGTGCATCAAAAATGATTTCTGAGCCTATGGTATGTTTGGCACAAACCGTGCACCTATCTTGCACTGATATGAACACTATCTCTAAACGGACCAAAACAAGATTCAACATGACCCATGTCTCCTAGGAGTTCCATCAGGTGCGTCCAAAACGATTTCTGAGTCTATGGTACGTTCACCATAAACCGTGCACCCATCTTGCGTCAAGATTAGCACTATCTTCAAATAGGCCGAAATGAGATTCCACTTGAGCCTTGTCACCTAGGAGTACCATCGGGTGTGTCTAGACCTATTTCAGAGCCTATGATACATTTAGCGCAAACCGTGCACCTATCTTGCACCGACACTAACACTGTCTCCAAACGGACCGAAATGAGATTCCACGTGACCCACGTCACCAAGGAGTTCCATCGGGTGCATCCAAAATGATTTTTGAGCCAATGGTACGTTCGCAAAAACTATGCACCTATCTTGCGTGAAGATTAGCAGTATCTCCAAATGGACCGAAACGAGCTTCCAGTTCACCCTCATCACCTAAGAGTACCATTGGGTGCGTCCAAAACGATTTCTGAGCTTGTTGTATGTTTGGCGCAAACCGTGCACCTATCTTACACTGAGACTAACACTGCCTCCAAATGGATAGTATTGAGATTCCACATGAACCACGTCACCTAGGAGTTCCATCAGGTGCATCCAAAACGATTTCTGAGCCAATGGTATGTTTGGCGTAATCCTTGCACCTATCTTGCACCGACACTAACAATGTCTCCAAACGGACCATAACGAGATTCCACATGACCCATGTCACCTAGGAGTTCCATCAGTTGCGTCCGAAATGATTTCCGAGCCTATGGTATGTACGGTGCAAACCGTGCACCTCTATTGCGTGAAGATTAGCACTATCTCCAAACGTACCGAAACGAGCTTCCACTTGAGCCTCGTCACCTATGAGTTCCATTAGGTGCGTCCAAAATTATTTTTGAGCCTATGATACGTTTGGCGCAAATCAGCCACCTATGTTGCAACAATACGAACACTATCTCTACACAGATCGAAACAAGATTGCACATGACCCATGTCACCTAGGAGTTCCATCGGGTGCATCCAAAATGATTTCCAACCTATAGTACATTCGGCACAAACCATGCACCTATCATGCGTCAATGTTAGCACTATCTCCAAATGGACCGAAATGAGCTTCCACTTGAGCCTCATCACCTAGGAGTACCATCGAGTGCATCCAAAACAATTTCTGAGCCTATAGTATGTTTGGTGCAAACGTGCACCTATCTTGCACCGACACTAACAATTTCTCCAAACGGACCGTAACGAGATTCCACTTGACCCACGTCACCTAGCAGTTCCATCGGGCGCGTCCAAAATGATTTCCGAGCCTATGGTATGTTCAGCGCAAATCGTGCACCTATATTGCGTCAAGATTAGCACTATCTCGAAACGGACCGAAACAAGCTTCCAATTGAGCCTCGTCACCTACAAGTTCCATTGGGTGCGTCCAAAATTATTTCTGAGCCTATGATATGTTTGGCACAAATCATCCACCTATGTTGCACTGATATGAACACTATCCCCACACAGATCGAAACGAGATTGCATATGACCCACGTCACCTAAGAGTTCCATCGGGTGCATCCAAAATGATTTCGAAGCCTATGGTACGTTTGGCACAAACCATGCACCTATCATGCGTCAATTTTAGCACTATCTCCAAACGGGACCGAAATGAGCTTCCACTTGAGCGTCATCACCTAGGAGTACCATCGAGTGCGTCCAAAACAATTTCTTAGCCTATAGTATGTCTGACACCAACTGTCTACCTATCTTGCACCGACCCTAACACTGTCTCCAAACGGATCGTAACGAGATTCCACATGACCCACGTCACCTAACAGTTCCATCGGGTGCGTCCAAAACAATTTTTGAGCCTATGATACGTTCATTACAAACCGTGCACCTATCTTGCATCAAGATTAGCACTATCTCCAAACGGACGGAAATGTGCTTTCACTTGAGCCTCGTAACCCAGGAGTACCATCGGGACCAAAATGATTTCTAAGCCTATGTTACGTTTGGCGCAAACTGTGCACCTATCTTACACCGACACTAACAATATCTCAAAATGGACTGAAACAAGATTCCACATGACCTAGGTCACCTAGGGGTTCCATCAGGTGCATCCAAAATGGTTTCTAAGCCTATGGTACGTTTGGTGCAAACCGTGCACCTATCTTGCACTGACACTAACACTATCTCCAAACGGACCATAACGAGAATCCACTTGACCCACGTCACCTCGAAATTCCATTGGGTGCGTGCAAAAATGATTTCCGAGCCCATGGTAAGTTTGGGGCAAACCGTGCACCTATCTTGCGTCTAGATTATCACTATCTCTAAACGGACTGAAATGAGCTTCCACTTGAGGTTCATCACCTAGGAGTACCAAAATGATTTCTGTGCCTATTGTACGTTTGGCACAAACCCCATGCACCTCTCTTGTACCAACACTAACTCTATCTCCAAATGGACCAAAACGAGATTCCACATGACCTAGGTCACGTAAGTCTTCCATTGGGTGCGTCCAGAACAATTTCTGAGCCTATGGTACGTTCAGCGCAAACTCTACCCCTATCTTGCGTCAAGATTAGCACTATATCCAAATAGACGAAAACAAGCTTCCACTTGAGCGTCGTCACCTAGGAGAGGTGCGTCCAAAATGATTTCTAAGCCTATGCTATGTTTGGCGCAAACCGTACACCTATCTTGCATCGAGCTGTCTCCAAATGGACTGAAACGAGATACCACACGACCCACATCACCTAGGAGTTTTATCGGGTGCAGCCAAAACGGTTTCTGAGCCTATGGTACATTTGGTGCAAACCGTGCACCTATCTTGCACCGACACTAACACTGCCTCTAAACGGACCGTAATGAGATTCCACATGACCCACATCACGTAGGAGTTTCATCGGGTGCAACCAAAATGATTTCCAAGCCTATGGTATGTTCGGTGCAAACACTGCACCTATCTTGCATCAAAATTAGCACTATCTCCAAATAGACCAAAATGAGCTTCCACTTGAGCCTCATCACCTAGGAGTACCATCGGGCCTTTCCAAAATGATTTCTAAGCCTATGGTACATTTGGCGCAAACGGTACACCTATCTTGCACCAACACAAACACTATCTCCAAACGGACTGTAACAAGATTCCACATGACCCATGTCACCAAGGAGTTCCATCGAGTTCATCCAAAACGGTTTCTGAGCCTATGGTACGTTTGACGCAAACCGTGCACCTATCTTGAGCCGACATTGACACTATCTCCAAATGGATTGTAACGAGATTCCACTTGACCTACATCCCATAGGAGTTCCATTGGGTGTGTCCAAAATGATTCCTGAGCCTATGGTACATTTGGCTCAAATCGAGCAACTGTCATGCGTCAAGATTGTCACTATCTCCAAATGGACCAAAACAAGCTTCCGCTTTAGCCTCGTCACCTAGGAGTACATCGGGTGCGTCGAAAACGATTTCTGAGCCTGTGGTACGTTTTGCGCAAGCCGTGCACCTATCTAGCTGCGACACTTACACTGTCTCTAAATGGACCAAAACATGATTCCACATAACCTAGGTCACGTAGGAGTTCCATCGCGTGCATCCAAAATGATTTCTGACCCAATGGTACCTTTGGCTCAAACCCTGCACCTATCTTACGTCAAGATTAGCACTATCTCCAAACAGATCGTAACGAGCTTCCACTTGAACCTTGTCGCCTGGGAGTAATATCGGGTGCGTCCAAAATGATTTCTGAGCCTAAGGTACGTTTGGCGCAAACCGTGCATCTATCTTGCACTGATATGAACACTATCTCCAAACGGACCAAAACGAAATTTCACATGACCCACGTCACCTAAGAGTTCCATCGGGTGCGTCCAAAATGATTTCCAAGCCTGTGGTATGTTTGGCGCAAACCGTGCAACTATCTTGCGTCAAGATTAGCACTATCTCCAAATAGACCGTAATGAGCTTTCACTTGGGCCTCGTCACCTAGGAGTACCATTGTGCATCCAGAACAATTTCAGAGCCTATGATACATTTAGCGTAAACCATGCACCTATCTTGCGCCGACACTAACACTGTCTCGAAATGGACCGAAACAAGATTCCACGTGACCGATGTCACCTAGGATTTCCATCGGGTGCGTCCAAAATGATTTTCGAGCCAATGGTATGTTCGGCAAAAACGTGCACCTATCTTACGTCAAGATTAGCACTATCTCCAAATAGACCGAAACGAGCTTCCAGTTGAGCCTCGCCACCTAAGAGTACCATTGGGTGCATCCAAAATGATTTTTGAAGCCTATGGTATGTTTGTCGCAAACCGTGCACCTATCTTGCGACGAAACTAACACTGCCTCCAAACGGATAGCAACAAGATTCCACACGACCCACTCACCTAGGAGTTCCATCAGGTGCATCCAAAATGATTTCTGAGCCTATGGTACGTTTGGCGCAAACTGTGCACCTATCTTGCACCGACACTAACAATGTCTCCAAATGGACCGTAAAGAGATTCCACATGACCCACGTCACCTAGGAGTTACATCCGGTGCGTCCAAAATGATTTATGAGCCCATCGTACGTTTAGTGCAAACCATGAACCTGTCTTGCGTCAACATTAGCACTATCTCCAAATGAACCAAAATGCGCTTTGACTTGAGCCTCGTCACCTACGAGTTCCATCGGGTGCGTCCAAAACGATTTCTGAGCCTAGGGTATATTTGGCGCAAACCATGCATCTATCTTGCACCGCACTAACACTGCCTCTAAACGGATAGTAACGAGATTCCACATGACGCATGTCACCTAGGAGTTCCATTAGGTGCACCCAAAATGATTTCCAAGCCTATGGTACGTTCGGCGCAAATCCTACAGCTATCTTGCGTCAAGATTAGCATTATCTCCAAACAGACCGTAACGAGCTTCCACTTGACCCTTGTCGCCTCGGAGTACCATTAGGTGCGTCCAAAAAGATTTCTAAGCCTATGGTACGTTTGGCGCAAACCGTGCACCTATCTTGCACCGATACAAACACTGTCTCCAAATGGATCGAACCAAAATTCCGCATGACCCACGTCACCTAGGAGTTCCATCGGGTGCATCCAAAACAATTTCTGAACCTATGGTACGTTTCGGCGCAAACCGTGCACCCATCTTGCGGTAAGATTTGCACTATCACCGAACAGAACGCAACGAGCTTCCACTTGGGCCTCATCCCCAAGGAGTACCATCGGGTGCATCTAGAACGATTTCAGAGCCTATGATACATTTAGCGCAAACCGTGCACCTTTCTTGCACCAACACTAACACTGTCTTCAAATGGACCGAAACGAGTTTCCATTTGAGCCTCGTCACCTAATAGTACCATCGGGTGCGTCCAAAATGATTTATGAGCCTATGGTGCGTTTGGCGCAAACCGTGCACATATCTTGCCCTGACACTAATACAGTCTCCAAACAGACCAAAACATGATTCCACATGACCTAGGTCAGGTAGGAGTTCCATCGCGTGCATCCAAAATGATTTCCAAGCCAATGGAACCTTCGGCGCAAACCCTGCACCTATCTTGCGTCAACATTAGCAATATCTCCAAACAGACCGAAACAAGCTTCCACTTGGGCCTCGTCACCTAGGAGTACCATCGGGTGCATCCAGAACAATTTCGGAGGCTATGATACATTAGCGCAAACCGTGCAACTATCTTGCACCGACACTAACACTGTCTCCAAACGGATCGAAACAAAATTCCACGTGACCCACGTCACCTAGGATTTCCATCGGTGCGTCCAAAACAATTTTTCGAGCCAATGGTATGTTCATCAAAAATCATCCAACCTATTTCGTCAAGATTAGCACTATCTCTAAATGTACCGAAACGAGCTTGCAGTTGAGCCACGCCACCTAAGAGTACCATTGGGTGCATCCAAAATGATTTCTGAACCTATGGTGCGTTTTGCACTATCTCCAAGATTTTTGCACTATCTCCGAACAGAACACAACGAGCTTCCACTTGGGCCTCATCCCGTAGGAGTACCATCGGGTGCATCCAGAATGATTTCAGAGCCTATGATACATTTAGCGCAAACCGTGCACCAATCTTGCACCAACACTAACACTGTCTTCAAACGGACTGAAACGAGATTCCACGTGACCCACGTTACCTAGGAGTTCCATCGGGTGCGTCCAAAACAATTTAAAAGCCAATGGTACATTCGCAAAAAATGTGCACCTATCTTGCGTCAAGATTAGCACTATCCCCAAATGGACCGAAACAAGCTTCCACTTGAGCCTCGTCACCTAAGCTTACCATCGGGTGCATCCAAAATGATTTATGAGTCTATGGTGCGTTTGGCGCAAACCGTGCACCTATCTTGCCCCGACACTAATACAGTCTCCAAACGGACCAAAACATGATTCCACATGACCCAGGTCAGGTAGGAGTTCCATCGCGTGCATCCAAAATGATTTCCGAGCCAATGGTACCTTCGGTGCAAACACTACACCTATCTTGCGTCAAGATTAGCACTATCACCAAATAGACCGAAACGAGCTTCCACTTAAACCTTGTCGCCTGGAAGTACCATCGGGTGCGTCCAAAATGATTTCTGAGCCTAAAGTATGCGTTTAGCAAACCGCACCTATCTTGCAAACGATATGAACACTGCTCCAAACGGACCAAAACAAAATTTCACATGACCCACGTCACTTAGGAGTTCCATTGGGTGCATCCAAAATAATTTCCGAGCCTATGGTACGTTCGGCGCAAACCGTGCAACTATCTTGCGTCAAGATTAGCACTATCTCCAAACAGACCGCAATGAGCTTCCAGTTGGGCCTCGTCACTTAGGAGTACCATTGGGTGCATCCAGAACAATTTCAGAGGCTATGATACATTTAGCGCAAACCGTGCACCTATCTTGCACCGACACTAACACTATCTCCAAACGGACCGAAACGAGATTCCACGTGACCCACGTCACCTAGGATTTCCATCGGGTGCGTCCAAAATGATTTTCGAGCCAATGGTATGTTCGGCAAAAACCATGCACCTATCTTGCGTCAAGATTAGCACTCTCTTCAAATGGACCGAAACGAGCTTCCAGTTGAGCCTCGCCACCTAAGAGTACCATTGGTTGCATCCAAAATGATTTCTGAGCCTATGGTATGTTTGGCGCAAATTGTGCACGTATCTTGCGACGAAACTAACACTGCCTCCAAACAGATAGTAACAAGATTCCACATGACCCACAAACCTAGGAGTTTCATTAGGTGCGTCCAAAATGATTTCTGAGCCTATGGTACGTTTGGCGAAAACCGTGCACCTATCTTGCACCGATACGAACACTGTCTCTAAACGGATCGAAACAAAATTCCACGTGACCCACGTCACCTAGGAGTTCCATCAGGTGCATCCAAAACAATTTCTGAACCTATGATACATTTTGGCGCAAATCGTGAACCTATCTTGCGTCAAGATTTGCACTATCTCCAAACAGAACGCAACGAGCTTCCACTTGGGCCTCATCCCCTAGGAGTACCATCGGGTGCATCCAGAATGATTTCAGAGCCTATGATACATTTAGCGCAAACCATGCACCAATCTTGCACCAACACTAACACTGTCTTCAGACGGACCGAAACAAGATTCCACGTGACAAACGTTACCTAGGAGTTCCATCGGGTGCGTCCAAAACAATTTCCAAGCCAATGGTACGTTCGGCAAAAACTGTGCACCTATCTTGCATCAAGATTAGCACTATCCCCAAATGGACCGAAACAAGCTTCCACTTGATCCTTGTCACCTCAGCGTACCATCGGGTGCATCCAAAATGATTTATGAGCCTATGGTGCGTTTGGCGCAAACCGTGCACATATCTTGCCCCGACACTAATACAGTCTCCAAACAGACGAAAACATGATTCCACATGACCTAGGATAGGTAGGAGTTCCATCGCGTGCATCCAAAATGATTTCCAAGCCAATGGAACCTTCGGCGCAAACCCTGCACCTATCGTGCGTCAACATTAGCACTATCTCCAAACAGACCGAAACAAGCTTCCACTTGGGCCTCGTCACCTAGGAGTACCATCGGGTGCATCCGGAACAATTTCGGAGGCTATGATACATTAGCGCAAACCGTGCAACTATCTTGCACCGACACTAACACTGTCTCCAAATGGACCAAAACGAGATTCCACGTGACCCATGTCACCTAAGATTTCCATCGGGTGCGTCCAAAACAATTTTCGAGCCAATGGTATGTTCGACAAAAATCGTGCACCTATCTTGCGTCAAGATTAGCACTATGTCTAAATGGACCGAAACGAGCTTCCAGTTGAGCCACGCCACCTAAGAGTACCATTGGGTGCATCCAAAATGATTTCTGAACCTATGGTGCGTTCGGCGCAAACCGTGCAACTATCTTGCGTAAAGATTTGCACTATCTCCGAACAGAACGCAACGAGCTTCCACTTGGGCCTCATCCCATAGGAGTACCATCGGGTGCATCCAGAATGATTTTAGAGCCTATGATACATTTAGCGCAAACCGTGCACCAATCTTGCACCAACACTAACACAGTCTTCAAACGGACTGAAACGAGATTCCACGTGACCCACGTTACCTAGGAGTTCCATCGGGTGCGTCCAAAACAATTTCCAAGCCAATGGTACATTCGGCAAAAACTGTGCACCTATCTTGCGTCAAGATTAGCACTATCCCCAAATGGACCGAAACAAGCTTCCACTTGAGCCTCGTCACCTAAGCTTACCATCGGGTGCATCCAAAATGATTTATGAGTCTATGGTGCGTTTGGCGCAAACCGTGCACCTATCTTGCCCCTTCACTAATACAGTCTCCAAACGGACCAAAACATGATTCCACATGACCCAGGTCAGGTAGGAGTTCAATCGCGTGCATCCACAATGATTTCTGGGCCAATGGTACCTTCGGTGCAAACACTACACCTATCTTGCGTCAAGATTAGCACTATCGCCAAACAGACCGAAACGAGCTTCCACTTAAACCTTGTCGCCTGGAAGAACCATCGGGTGCGTCCAAAATGATTTCTGAGCCTAAAGTACGTTTGGCGCAAACCGTGCACCTATCTTGCACTGATATGAACACTGTCTCCAAACGGACCAAAACAAAATTTCACATGACCCACGTCACTTAGGAGTTCCATTGGGTGCATCCAAAATGATTTCCGAGCCTATGGTACGTTCGGCACCAACCGTGCAACTATCTTGCGTCAAGATTTGCACTATCTCCAAACAAACCGCAATGAGCTTTAACTTGGGCCTCGTCACCTAGGGGTACCATTGGGTGCATCCAGAACAATTTCAGAGGCTATGATACATTTAGCGCAAACCGTGCACCTATCTTGCACCGACACTAACACTATCTTCAAACGGACCGAAACGAGATTCCACGTGACCCACGTTACATAGGAGTTCCATCGGGTGCGTCCAAAACAATTTCCAAGCCAATGGTACGTTCGGCAAAAACTGTGCACCTATCTTGCATCAAGATTAGCACTATCCCCAAATGGACCGAAACAAGCTTCCACTTGAGCCTCGTCACCTAAGCTTACCATCGGGTGCATCCAAAATGATTTATGAGTCTATGGTGCGTTTGGCGCAAACCATGCACCTATCTTGCCCCTTCACTAATACAGTCTCCAAACGGACCAAAACATGATTCCACATGACCCAGGTCAGGTAGGAGTTCAATCGCGTGCATCCACAATGATTTCTGGGCCAATGGTACCTTCGGTGCAAACACTACACCTATCTTGCGTCAAGATTAGCACTATCGCCAAACAGACCAAAATGAGCTTCCACTTAAACCTTGTGCCTGGAAGTACCATCGGGTGCGTCCAAAACGATTTCTGAGCCTAAAGTACATTTGGCGCAAACCGTGCACCTATCTTGCTCTGATATGAACACTGTCTCCAAATGGACCAAAACAAAATTTCACATGACCCACGTCACTTAGGAGTTCCATTGGGTGCATCCAAAATGATTTCTGAGCCTATGGTACGTTCGGCACCAACCGTGCAACTATCTTGCGTCAAGATTTGCACTATCTATAAACAAACCGCAATGAGCTTTAACTTGGGCCTCGTCACCTAGGGGTACCATTGGGTGCATCCAGAACAATTTCAGAGGCTATGATACATTTAGCGCAAACCGTGCACCTATCTTGCACCGACACTAACACTATCTTCAAACGGACCGAAACGAGATTCCACGTGACCCACGTTACATAGGAGTTCCATCGGGTGCGTCCAAAACAATTTCCAAGCCAATGGTACGTTCGGCAAAAACTGTGCATCTATCTTGCGTCAATATTAGCACGGTCCCCAAATGGACCGAAACAAGCTTCCACTTGAGCCTCGTCACCTAAGCGTACCATCGGGTGCATCCAAAATGATTTCCGAGCCTATGGTACGTTTGGCGAAAACCGTGCACCTATCTTGCATCGATACGAACACTGTCTCCAAACGGATCGAAACGAAATTCCACGTCACCTAGGAGTTCCATCGGGTGCATCCAAAACAATTTCTGAACCTATGGTACATTTTGGCGCAAACCGTGCACCTATCTTGCATCAAGATTTGCACTATCTCCAAACAGAACGCAACGAGCTTCCACTTGGGCCTCATCCCCTAGGAGTACCATTGGGTGCATCCAGAATGATTTCAGAGCCTATGATACATTTAGCGCAAACCGTGCACCAATCTTGCACCAACAATAACACTGTCTTCAAACGGACCGAAACGAGATTCCACGTGACCCACGTCACCTAGAAGTTCCATCGGGTGCGTCCAAAACAATTTCCAAGCCAATGGTATGTCCGGCAAAAACTATGCACCCATCTGGCGTCAAGATTAGCACTGTCACCAAATGGACCAAAACAAGCTTCCACTTGAGCCTCGTCACCTAAGCGTACCATCGGGTGCATCCAAAATGATTTATGAGCCTATGGTGCGTTTGGCGCAAACCGTGCACCTATCTTGCCCCGACACTAATACGATGCAAAATGTACTAAAAACATGATTCCACATGACCCGGTCGTAGGGAGTTCCATCGCGTGCATCCAAAATAATTTACAAAACAATGGTACCTTCGGCGCAAACACTACACCTATCTTGCGTCAAGATTAGCACTATCGCCAAACAGACCAAAATGAGCTTCCACTTAAACCTTGTCGCCTGGAAGTACCATCGGGTGCATCCAAAACGATTTCTGAGCCTAAAGTACGTTTGGCGCAAACCGTGCACCTATCTTGCACTGATATGAACACTGTCTCCAAACGGACCAAAACAAAATTTCACATGACCCACATCACTTAGGAGTTCCATTGGGTGCATCCAAAATAATTTCTGAGCCTATGGTAGATTCGGCGCAAACCGTGCAACTATCTTGCGTCTAGATTAGCACTATCTCCAAACAGACCGCAATGAGCTTCCACTTGGGCCTCGTCACCTAGGAGTACCATTGGGTGCATCCAGAACAATTTCAGAGGGTATGATACATTTAGCGCAAACCGTGCACCTATCTTGCAACGACACTTACACTATCTCCAAACGGACCGAAACGAGATTCCACGTGACCCACGTCACCTAGGATTTCCATCGGGTGCGTCCAAAATAATTTTTGAGCCAATGTTTTGTTCGGCAAAAGCCGTGCACCTATCTTGCGTCAAGATTAGCACTCTCTCCAAACGGACCGAAACGAGCTTCCAGTTGAGCCTTGCCACCTAAGAGTAACATTGGGTGCATCCAAAATGATTTCTGAGCCTATGGTATGTTTGGCGCAAATCGTGCATGCATCTTGCGATGAAACTAACACTGCCTCCAAACACATAGTAACAAGATTCCACATGACACACTCACCAAGGAGTTTCATCAGGTGCATCCAAAATGATTTCCGAGCCTATGGTATGTTTGGCGAAAACCGTGCACCTATCTTGCACCGATACGAACACTGTCTCCAAACGGATCGAAACAAAATTCCATGTGACCCACGTCACCTAGGAGTTCCATCGGGTGCATCCAAAACAATTTCTGAACCTATGGTACATTTTGGCGCAAACCGTGCACCTATCTTGCATCAAGATTTGCACTATCTCCAAACAGAACGCAACGAGCTTCCACTTGGGCCTCATCCCCTAGGAGTACCATCGGGTGCATCTAGAATGATTTCAGAGCCTATGATACATTTAGCGCAAACCGTGCACCAATCTTGCACCAACACTAACACTGTCTTCAAACGGACCAAAATGAAATTCCACGTGACCCACGTTACCTAGGAGTTCCATCGGGTGCGTCCAAAACAATTTCCAAGCCAATGGTACATTCGGCAAAAAACTGTGCACCTATCTAGCATCAAGATTAGCAATGTCCCCAAATGGACCAAAACAAGCTTCCACTTGAGCCTCGTCACCTAAGCGTACCATCGGGTGCATCCAAAATGATTTATGAGCCTATGGTGCGTTTGGCGCAAACCGTGCACCTATCTTGCCCCGACACTAATACAGTCTGCAAACAGACCAAAACATGATTCCACATGACCCAGGTCAGGTAGGAGTTCCATCGCGTGCATCCAAAATAATTTCTGAAACAATGGTACCTTCGGCGCAAACACTACACCTATCTTGCGTCAAGATTAGCACTATCGCCAAACAGACCAAAATGAGCTTCCACTTAAACCTTGTCGCCTGGAAGTACCATCGGGTGCATCCAAAACGATTTCTGAGCCTAAAGTACGTTTGGCGCAAACCGTGCACCTATCTTGCACTGATATGAACACTGTCTCCAAACGGACCAAAACAAAATTTCACATGACCCACATCACTTAGGAGTTCCATTGGGTGCATCCAAAATAATTTCTGAGCCTATGGTAGATTCGGCGCAAACCATGCAACTATCTTGCGTCTAGATTAGCACTATCTCCAAACAGACCGCAATGAGCTTCCACTTGGGCCTCGTCACCTAGGAGTACCATTGGGTGCATCCAGAACAATTTCAGAGGGTATGATACATTTAGCGCAAACCGTGCACCTATCTTGCAACGACACTTACACTATCTCCAAACGGACCGAAACGAGATTCCACGTGACCCACGTCACCTAGGATTTCCATCGGGTGCGTCCAAAATAATTTTTGAGCCAATGTTATGTTCGGCAAAAGCCGTGCACCTATCTTGCGTCAAGATTAGCACTCTCTCCAAACGGACCGAAACGAGCTTCCAGTTGAGCCTTGCCACCTAAGAGTAACATTGGGTGCATCCAAAATGATTTCTGAGCCTATGGTATGTTTGGCGCAAATCGTCATTGCATCTTGCGATGAAACTAACACTGCCTCCAAACACATAGTAACAAGATTCCACATGACACACTCACCAAGGAGTTTCATCAGGTGCATCCAAAATGATGTCCGAGCCTATGGTATGTTTGGCGAAAACCGTGCACCTATCTTGCACCGATACGAACACTGTCTCCAAACGGATCGAAACAAAATTCCATGTGACCCACGTCACCTAGGAGTTCCATCGGGTGCATCCAAAACAATTTCTGAACCTATGGTACATTTTGGCGCAAACCGTGCACCTATCTTGCATCAAGATTTGCACTATCTCCAAACAGAACGCAACGAGCTTCCACTTGGGCCTCATCCCCTAGGAGTACCATCGGGTGCATCTAGAATGATTTCAGAGCCTATGATACATTTAGCGCAAACCGTGCACCAATCTTGCACCAACACTAACACTGTCTTCAAACGGACCAAAACGAAATTCCACGTGACCCACGTTACCTAGGAGTTCCATCGGGTGCGTCCAAAACAATTTCCAAGCCAATGGTACATTCGGCAAAAAACTGTGCACCTATCTAGCATCAAGCTTAGCAATGTCCCCAAATGGACCAAAACAAGCTTCCACTTGAGCCTCGTCACCTAAGCGTACCATCGGGTGCATCCAAAATGATTTATGAGCCTATGGTGCGTTTGGCGCAAACCGTGCACCTATCTTGCCCTGACACTAATACAGTCTCCAAACAGACCAAAACATGATTCCACATGACCCAGGTCAGGTAGGAGTTCCATCGCGTGCATCCAAAATGATTTCCGAGCCAATGGTACCTTCGGCGCAAACACTACACCTATCTTGCGTCAAGATTAGCACTATGACCAAACAGACCAAAACGAGCTTCCACTTAAACCTTGTCGCCTGGAAGTACCATCGGGTGCGTCCAAAACGATTTCTGAGCCTAAAGTACGTTTGGCGCAAACCGTGCACCTATCTTGCACTGATATGAACACTGTCTCCCAACGGACCAAAACAAAATTTCACATGACCCACGTCACTTAGGAGTTCCGTTGGGTGCATCCAAAATGATTTCCGAGCCTATGGTACGTTTTGGCGCAAACCGTGCACCTATCTTGTGTCAAGATTTGCACTATCTCCAAACAGAACGCAACGAGCTTCCACTTGGGCCTCATCCCCTAGGAGTACCATCGGGTGCATCCAGAATGATTTCAGAGCCTATGATACATTTAGCGCAAACCGAGCACCAATCTTGCGCCAACACTAACACTGTCTTCAAACGGACCAAAACGAAATTCCACGTGACCCACGTTACCTAGGAGTTCCATCGGGTGCGTCCAAAACAATTTCCAAGCCAATGGTACATTCGGCAAAAAACTGTGCACCTATCTTGCGTCAAGATTAGCACTGTCCCCAAATGGACCGAAACAAGCTTGCACTTAAGCCTCGTCACCTAAGCGTACCATCGGGTGCATCCAAAATGATTTATGAGCCTATGGTGCGTTTGGCGCAAACCGTGCACCTATCTTGCCCCGACACTAATACAGTCTCCAAACAAACCAAAACATGATTCCACATGACCTAGGTCAGGTAGGAGTTCCATCGCGTGCATCCAAAATGATTTCAGAGCAAATGGTACCTTCGGCGCAAACACTACACCTATCTTGCGTCAAGATTAGCACTATCGCCAAACAGACCGAAACGAGCTTCCACTTAAACCTTGTCGCCTGGAAGTAACATCGGGTGCGTCCAAAACGATTTCTGAGCCTAAAGTACGTTTGGCGCAAACCGTGCACCTATCTTGCACTGATATGAACACTGTCTCTAAACGGACCAAAACAAAATTTCACATGACCCACGTCACTTAGGAGTTCCATTGGGTGCATCCAAAATGATTTCCGAGCCTATGGTACGTTCGGCGGAAACCATGCAACTATCTTGCGTCAAGATTAGCACTATCTCCAAATAGACCACAATGAGCTTCCAGTTGGGCCTCGTCACCTAGGAGTACCATTGGGTGCATCCAGAACAATTTAAGAGGCTATGATACATTTAGCGCAAACCGTGCACCTATCTTGCACCGACACTAACATTATCTCCAAACGGACCGAAACGAGATTCCACGTGACCCAAGTCACCTAGGATTTCCATCGGGTGCGTCCAAAATGATTTTCGAGCTAATGGTATTTTCGGCAAAAACCGTGCACCTATCTTGTGTCAAGATTAGCACTCTCTCGAAACGGACCGAAACGAGCTTCTAGTTGAGCCTCGCCACCTAAGAGTACCATTGGGTGCATCCAAAATGATTTCTGAGCCTATGGTATGTTTGGCGCAAATCGTGCACGTATCTTGCTACGAAACTAACACTACCTCCAAACAGATAGTAACAAGATTCCACATGACCCACTCTCCAAGGACTTTCATTAGGGGCATCCAAAAGGATTTCCGAGCCTATGGTACGTTTGGCGAAAACCGTGCACCTATCTTGCACCGATACGAACACTGTCTCCAAACGGATCGAAACGAAATTCCACGTGACCCACGTCACCTAGGAGTTCCATCAGGTGCATCCAAAACAATTTCTGAACCTATGGTACATTTTGGCGCAAACCGTGCACCTATCTTGCGTCAAGATTTGCACTATCTCCAAACAGAACGCAACGAGCTTCCACTTGGGCCTCATCCCCTAGGAGTACCATCGGGTGCATCCAGAATGATTTCAGAGCCTATGATACATTTAGCGCAAACCGTGCACCAATCTTGCACCAACACTATCACTGTCTTCAAACGGACCGAAACAAGATTCCACGTGAACCACGTTACCTAGGAGTTCCATCGGGTGCGTCCAAAATAATATCCAAGCCAATGGTATGTCCGGCAAAAACTGTGCACCTATCTTGCGTCAAGATTAGCACTGTCCCCAAATGGACCGAAAGAAGCTTCCACTTGAGCCTCGTCACCCAAGCGTACCATCGGGTGCATCCAAAATGATTTATGAGCCTATGGTGCGTTTGGCGCAAACCGTGCACCTATCTTGCCCCGACACTAATACAGTCTCCAAACAAACCAAAACATGATTCCACATGACCTAGGTCAGGTAGGAGTTCCATCGCGTGCATCCAAAATGATTTCAGAGCCAATGGTACCTTCGGCGCAAACACTACACCTATCTTGCGTCAAGATTAGCACTATCGCCAAACAGACCGAAACGAGCTTCCACTTAAACCTTGTCGCCTGGAAGTACCATCGGGTGCGTCCAAAACGATTTCTGAGCCTAAAGTACATTTGGCGCAAACCGTGCACCTATCTTGCACTGATATGAACACTGTCTCTAAACGGACCAAAACAAAATTTCACATGACCCACGTCACTTAGGAGTTCCATTGGGTGCATCCAAAATGATTTCCGAGCCTATGGTACGTTCGGCGGAAACCGTGCAACTATCTTGCGTCAAGATTAGCACTATCTCCAACCAGACCACAATGAGCTTCCAGTTGGGCCTCGTCACCTAGGAGTACCATTGGGTGCATCTAGAACAATTTCAGAGGCTATGATACATTTAGCGCAAACCGTGCACCTATCTTGCACCGACACTAACATTATCTCCAAACGGACCGAAACGAGATTCCACGTGACCCAAGTCACCTAGGATTTCCATCGGGTGCGTCCAAAATGATTTTCGAGCTAATGGTATTTTCGGCAAAAACCGTGCACCTATCTTGTGTCAAGATTAGCACTCTCTCGAAACGGACCGAAACGAGCTTCCAGTTGAGCCTCGCCACCTAAGAGTACCATTGGGTGCATCCAAAATGATTTCTGAGCCTATGGTATGTTTGGCGCAAATCGTGCACGTATCTTGCTACGAAACTAACACTACCTCCAAACAGATAGTAACAAGATTCCACGTGACCCACTCACCAAGGACTTTCATTAGGGGATCCAAAAGGATTTCCGAGCCTATGGTACGTTTGGTGAAAACCGTGCACCTATCTTGCACCGATACGAACACTGTCTCCAAATGGATCGAAACGAAATTCCACGTGACCCACGTCACCTAGGAGTTCCATCAGGTGCATCCAAAACAATTTCTGAACCTATGGTACATTTTGGCGCAAACCGTGCACCTATCTTGCGTCAAGATTTGCACTATCTCCAAACAGAACGCAACGAGCTTCCACTTGGGCCTCATCCCCTAGGAGTACCATCGGGTGCATCCAGAATGATTTCAGAGCCTATGATACATTTAGCGCAAACCGTGCACCAATCTTGCACCAACACTAACACTGTCTTCAAACGGACCGAAACGAGATTCCACGTGAACCACGTTACCTAGGAGTTCCATCGGGTGCGTCCAAAATAATATCCAAGCCAATGGTACGTTCGGCAAAAACTGTGCACCTATCTTGCGTCAAGATTAGCACTGTCCCCAAATGGACCGAAAGAAGCTTCCACTTGAGCCTCGTCACCTAAGCGTACCATCGGGTGCATCCAAAATGATTTATGAGCCTATGGTGCCTTTGGCGCAAATCGTGCACCTATCTTGCCCCGACACTAATACAGTCTCCAAACAGACCAAAACATGATTCCACATGACCCAGGTTTGGTAGGAGTTCCATCACGTGCATCCAAAATGATTTCTGAACCAATGGTACCTTCGGCGCAAACACTACACCTATCTTGCGCCAAGATTAGCACTATCGCCAAACAGAATGAAACGAGCTTCCACTTAAACCTTGTCGCCTAGAAGTACCATCGGGTGCGTCCAAAATGATTTTTAAGCCTAAAGTACGTTTGGCGCAAACCGTGCACCTATCTTGCACTGATATGAACACTGTCTCCAAATGGACCAAAACAAAATTTGACATGACCCACGTCACTTAGGAGTTCCATTGGGTGCATCCAAAATGATTTCCGAGCCTATGGTACGTTCGGTGCAAACCGTGCAACTATCTTGCGTCAAGATTAGAACTATCTCCAAACAGACCGCAATGAGCTTCCACTTGAGCCTCGTCACCTAGGAGTACCATTGGGTGCATCCAGAACAATTTTAGAGGCTATGATACATTTAGCGCAAACCGTGGACCTATCTTGCAACGACACTAACACTATCTCCAAACGGACCGAAACGAGATTCCACGTGACCCACGTCAACAAGGATTTCCATCGGGTGCGTCCAAAATGATTTTCGAGCCAATGGTATGTTCGGCAAAAACCGTGCACCTATCTTGCGTCAAGATTTGCACTCTCTCCAAATGGACCGAAACGAGTTTCCAGTTGAGCCTCGCCACCTAAGAGTACTATTTGGTGCATCCAAAATGATTTATGAGCCTATGGTATGTTTGGCGCAAATCATGCACGTATCTTGCGACGAACTGCCTCCAAACAGATAGTAACAAGATTCCACATGACCCACTCACCTAGGAGTTTCATCAGGTGCATCCAAAATGATTTCTGAGCCTATGGTACGTTTGGCGAAAACCGTGCACCTATCTTGCACCGATACGAACACTGTCTCCAAACGGATCGAAACGAAATTCCATGTGACCCACGTCACCTAGGAGTTCCATCGGGTGCATCCAAAACAATTTCTAAACCTATGGTACGTTTTGGCGCAAACCGTGCACCTATCTTGTGTTAAGATTTGCACTATTTCCAAACAGAACGCAACGAGCTTCCACTTGGGCCTCATCCCCTAGGAGTACCATCGGGTGCATCCAGAATGATTTCAGAGCCTATGATACATTTAGCGCAAACCGTGCACCAATCTTGCACCAACACTAACACTGTCTTCAAACGGACCGAAACGAGATTCCACGTGACCCACGTTACCTCGGAGTTCCATCGGGTGCGTCCAAAACAATTTCCAAGCCGATGGTACGTTCGGCAAAAACTGTGCGCCTATCTTGCGTCAAGATTAGCACTATCCCCAAATGGACCGAAATAAGCTTCCACTTGAGCCTCGTCACCTAAGCGTACCATCAGGTGCATCCAAACTTATTTATGAGCCTATGGTGCGTTTGGCGCAAACCGTGCACCTATCTTGTCCTGACACTAATACAGTCTCCAAACAGACCAAAACATGATTCAACATGACCCAGGTCAGGTAGGAGTTCCATCGCGTGCATCCAAAAGGATTTCCGAGCCAATGGTACCTTTGGCGCAAACACTACACCTATCTTGCGTCAAGATTAGCACTATCGCAAAACAGACCGAAACGAGCTTCCATTTAAACCTTGTCGCCTGGAAGTACCATCGGGTGCGTCCAAAACGATTTTTGAGCCTAAAGCACGTTTGGCGCAAACCGTGCACCTATCTTGCACTGATATGAACACTGTCTCCAAACGGACCAAAATAAAATTTCACATGACCCACGTCACTTAGGAAGTTCCATTGGGTGCATCCAAAATGATTTCTGAGCCTATGGTACGTTCAGCGCAAACCGTGCAACTATCTTGCGTCAAGATTAGCACTATCTCCAAACAGACCGCAATGAGCTTCCACTTGGGCCTCGTCACCTAGGAGTACCATTGCGTGCATCCAGAACAATTTCAGAGGCTATGATACATTTAGCGCAAACCGTGCACCTATCTTGCACCAACACTAACACTATCTCCAAACGGACCGAAACGAGCTTCCAGTTGAGCCTCGCCACCTAAGAGTACCATTGGGTGCATCCAAAATGATTTCTGAGCCTATGGTATGTTTGGCACAAATCGTGCATGTATCTTGTGACGAAACTAACACTGCCTCCAAACAGATAGTAACAAGATTCCACAAGACCCACTCACCTAGGAGTTTCATCAGGTGCATCCAAAATGATTTCTAAGCCTATGGTACGTTTGGTGAAAACCGTGCACCTATCTTGCACCGATACGAACACTGTCTCCAAACGGAATGAAACGAAATTCCACGTGATCCACGTCACCTAGGAGTTCCATCGGGTGCATCCAAAACAATTTCTAAACGTATGGTACGTTTTGGCGCAAACCGTGCACCTATCTTGCGTCAAGATTTGCACCATCTCCAAACAGAACGCAACGAAATTCCACTTGGGCCTCATCCCCTAGGAGTATCATCGGGTGCATCCAGAATGATTTCAGAGCCTATGATACATTTAGCGCAAACCGTGCACCAATCTTGCACCAACACTAACATTGTCTTCAAACGGACCAAAACGAGATTCCACGTGACCCACGTTACCTAGGAGTTCCATCGGGTGCGTCCAAATCAATTTCCAAGCCAATTGTACGTTCGGCAAAAACTGTGCACCTATCTTGCGTCAAGATTAGCACTGTCCCCAAATGGACCGAAACAAGCTTCCACTTGAGCCTCGTCACCTAAGCGTACCATCGGGTGCATCCAAAATGATTTATGAGCCTATGGTGCGTTTGGCGCAAACCGTTCACCTATCTTGCCCCGACACTAATACAGTATCCAAACAGACCAAAACAGGATTCCACCTGACCCAGGTCAGGTAGGAGTTCCATCGCGTGCATCCAAAAGGATTTCCGAGCCAATGGTACCTTCGGCGCAAACACTACACCAATCTTGCGTCAAGATTAGCACTATCGCCAAACAGACCAAAACGAGCTTCCACTTAAACCTTGTCGACTGGAAGTACCATCGGGTGCGTCGAAAATGATTTCTGAGCCTAAAGTACGTTTGGTGCAAACCGTGCACCTATCTTGCACTGATATGAACACTGTCTCCAAACGGACCAAAACAAAATTTCACATGACCCACATCACTTACGAGTTCCATTGGGTGCATCCAAAATGATTTCCGAGCCTATGGTACGTTCGGCGCAAACCGTGCAAATATCTTGCGTCAAGATTAGCACTATCTCCAAACAGACCGCAATGAGCTTCCACTTGGGCCTCGTCACCTAGGAGTACCATTGGGTGCATCCAGAATAATTTAAGAGGCTATGATACATTTAGCGCAAACCGTGCAACTATCTTGCACCGACACTAACACTATCTCCAAACGGACCGAAACGAGATTCCACGTGACCCACGTCACCTAGGATTTCCATCGGGTGCGTCCAAAATGATTTTTGAGCCAATGTTATGTTCGGCAAAAACCGTGCACCTATCTTGCGTCAAGATTAGCACTCTCGACAAATGGACCGAAACGAGCTTGCAGTTGAGCCTCGCCACCTAAGAGTACCATTGGGTGCATCCAAAATGATTCCTGAGCCTATGGTATGTTTGGCACAAATCGTGCATGTATCTTGTGACGAAACTAACACTGCCTCCAAACAGATAGTAACAAGATTCCACAAGACCCACTCACCTAGGAGTTTCATCAGGTGCATCCAAAATGATTTCTAAGCCTATGGTACGTTTGGTGAAAACCGTGCACCTATCTTGCACCGATACGAACACTGTCTCCAAACGGAATGAAACGAAATTCCACGTGATCCACGTCACCTAGGAGTTCCATCGGGTGCATCCAAAACAATTTCTAAACGTATGGTACGTTTTGGCGCAAACCGTGCACCTATCTTGCGTCAAGATTTGCACCATCTCCAAACAGAACGCAACGAAATTCCACTTGGGCCTCATCCCCTAGGAGTATCATCAGGTGCATCCAGAATGATTTCAGAGCCTATGATACATTTAGCGCAAACCGTGCACCAATCTTGCACCAACACTAACATTGTCTTCAAACGGACCAAAACGAGATTCCACGTGACCCACGTTACCTAGGAGTTCCATCGGGTGCGTCCAAAACAATTTCCAAGCCAATGGTACGTTCGGCAAAAACTGTGCACATATCTTGCGTCAAGATTAGCACTGTCCCCAAATGGACCGAAACAAGCTTCCACTTGAGCCTCGTCACCTAAGCGTACCATCGGGTGCATCCAAAATGATTTATGAGCCTATGGTGCGTTTGGCGCAAACCGTTCACCTAACTTGCCCCGACACTAATACAGTATCCAAACAGACCAAAACAGGATTCCACCTGACCCAGGTCAGGTAGGAGTTCCATCGCGTGCATCCAAAAGGATTTCCGAGCCAATGGTACCTTCGGCGCAAACACTACACCAATCTTGCGTCAAGATTAGCACTATCGCCAAACAGACCAAAACGAGCTTCCACTTAAACCTTGTCGACTGGAAGTACCATCGGGTGCGTCGAAAATGATTTCTGAGCCTAAAGTACGTTTGGTGCAAACCGTGCACCTATCTTGCACTGATATGAACACTGTCTCCAAACGGACCAAAACAAAATTTCACATGACCCACATCACTTACGAGTTCCATTGGGTGCATCCAAAATGATTTCTGAGGCTATGGTACGTTCGGCGCAAACCGTGCAACTATCTTGCGTCAAGATTAGCACTATCTCCAAACAGACCGCAATGAGCTTCCACTTGGGCCTCGTCACCTAGGAGTACCATTGGGTGCATCCAAAACAATTTTAGAGGCTATGATACATTTAGCGCAAACCGTGCAACTATCTTGCACCGACACTAACACTATCTCCAAACGGACCGAAACGAGATTCCACGTGACCCACGTCACCTAGGATTTCCATCGGGTGCGTCCAAAATGATTTTTGAGCCAATGTTATGTTCGGCAAAAACCGTGCACCTATCTTGCGTCAAGATTAGCACTCTCTCCAAATGGACCGAAACGAGCTTCCAGTTGAGCCACGCCACCTAAGAGTACCATTGGGTGCATCCAAAATGATTCATGAGCCTATGGTATGTTTGACGCAAATCGTGCATGTATCTTGCGACGAAACTAACACTGTCTCCAAACAGATAGTTACAAGATTCCACATGACCCACTCACCTTGGAGTTTCATTAGGTGCATCCAAAATGATTTCTGAGCCTATGGTACGTTTGGTGAAAACCGTGCAGCTATCTTGCACCGATACGAACACTGTCTCCAAATGGATCGAAACGAAATTCCACGTGACCCACGTCACCTAGGAGTTCCATCGGGTGCATCCAAAACAATTTCTAAACCTATGGTACGTTTTGGCGCAAACCGTGCACCTATCTTGCGTCAAGATTTGCACTATCTCCAAACAGAACGCAACGAGCTTCCACTTGGGCCTCATCCCCTAGGAGTACCATCGGGTGCATCCAGAATGATTTCAGAGCCTATGATACATTTAGCGCAAACCGTGCACCAATCTTGCACCAACACTAACACTATCTTCAAACGGACCGAAACGAGATTCCACGTGACCCACGTTACCTAGGAGTTCCATTGGGTGCGTCCAAAACAATTTCCAAGCCAATGGTACGTTCGGCAAAAACTGTGCACCTATCTTGCGTCAAGATTAGCACTGTCCCCAAATGGATCGAAACAAGCTTCCACTTGAGCCTTGTCACCTAAGCGTACCATCGGGTGCATCCAAAATGATATATGAGCCTATGGTGTGTTTGGTGCAAACCGTGCACCTATATTGCCCTGACACTAATACAGTCTCCAAACAGACCAAAACATGATTCAACATGACCCAGGTCAGGTAGGAGTTCCATCGCGTGCATCCAAAATGATTTCCGAACCAATGGTACCTTCGACACAAACACTACACCTATCTTGCGTCAAGATTAGCACTATCGCCAAACAGACCGAAACGAGCTTCCACTTAAACCTTGTCGCCTGGAAGTACCATCGGGTGCGTCCAAAACGATTTCAGAGCCTAAAGTACGTTTGGCGCAAATCGTGCACCTATCTTGCACTAGTATGAACACTGTCTCCAAACGGACCAAAACAAAATTTCACATGACCCACGTCACTTACGAGTTCCATTGGGTGCATCCAAAATGATTTCTGAGGCTATGGTACGTTCGGCGCAAACCGTGCAACTATCTTGCGTCAAGATTAGCACTATCTCCAAACAGACCGCAATGAGCTTCCACTTGGGCCTCGTCACCTAGGAGTACCATTGGGTGCATCCAAAACAATTTCAGAGGCTATGATACATTTAGCAAAAACCGTGCACCTATCTTGCACCGACACTAACACTATCTCCAAACGGACCGAAACGAGATTCCACGTGACCCACGTCACCTAGGATTTCCATCGGGTGCGTCCAAAATGATTTTCGAGCCAATGGTATGTTCGGCAAAAACCGTGCACCTATCTTGCGTCAAGATTAGCACTCTCTCCAAACGGACCGAAACGAGCTTCCAGTTGAGCCTCGCCACCTAAGAGTACAATTGGGTGTATCCAAAATGATTTATGAGCCTATGGTATGTTTGGCGCAAATCGTGCACGTATCTTGCGACGAAACTAACACTGCCTCCAAACAGATAGTAACAAGATTCCACATGACCCACTCACCTAAGAGTTTCATCAGGTGCATCCAAAATGATTTCTGAGCCTATGGTACGTTTGGTGAAAACCGTGCACCTATCTTGCACCGATACGAACACTGTCTCCAAACGGATCGAAATGAAATTCCACGTGACCCAAGTCACCTAGGAGTTCCATCGGGTGCATCCAAAACAATTTCTGAACCTATGGTACGTTTTGGCGCAAACCATGCACCTATCTTGCGTCAAGATTTGCACTATCTCCAAACAGAACGCAACAAGCTTCCACTTGGGCCTCATCCCCTAGGAGTACCATCGGGTGCATCCAGAATGATTTCAGAGCCTATGATACATTTAGCGCAAACCGTGCACCAATCTTGCACCAACACTAACACTATCTTCAAACGGACCGAAACGAGATTCCACGTGACCCACGTTACCTAGTAGTTCCATTGGGTGCGTCCAAAATAATTTCCAAGCCAATGGTACGTTCGGCAAAAACTGTGCACCTATCTTGCGTCAAGAATAGCACTGTCCCCAAATGGACCCAAAGAAGCTTCCACTTGAGCCTCGTCACCTAAGCGTACCATCGGGTGCATCCAAAATGATTTATGAGCCAATGATGCGTTTGGCGCAAACCGTGCACCTATCTTGCCCCGACACTAATACAGTCTCCAAACAGACCAAAACATGATTACACATGACCCAGGTCAGGTAGGAGTTCCATCGCGTGCATCCAAAAGGATTTCAGAGCCAATGGTACCTTTGGCGCAAACACTACACCTATCTTGCGTCAAGATTAGCACAATCACCAAACAGACCGAAACGAGCTTCAACTTAAACCTTGTCGCCTGGAAGTACCATCGGGTGCGTCCAAAACGATTTCTGAGCCTAAAGTACGTTTGGCGCAAACCGTGCACCTATCTTGCACTGATATGAACACTGTCTCCAAATGGACCAAAACAAAATTTCACATGACCCACGTCACTTAGGAGTTCCATTGCGTGCATCCAAAATGATTTCCGAGCCTATGGTACGTTCGGCGCAAACCGTGCAACTATCTTGCATCAAGATTAGCACTATCTCCAAACAGACCGCAATGAGCTTCCCCATGGGCCTCGTCATCTAGGAGTACCATTGGGTGCATCCAGAACAATTTCAGAGGCTATGATACATTTAGCGCAAAACGTGCACCTATCTTGCACCGACACTAACACTATCTCCAAACGGACCGAAACGAGATTCCACGTGACCCACGTCACCTAGGATTTCCATCGACTGCGTCCAAAATGATTTTCGAGCCAATGGTATGTTCGGCAAAAACCGTGCACCTATCTTGCGTCAAGATTAGCACTCTCTCCAAATGGACCGAAACGAGCTTCCCGTTGAGCCTCGCCACCTAAGAGTACCATTGAGTGCATCCAAAATGATTTCTGAGCCTATGGTATGTTTGGCGCAAATCGTGCACGTATCTTGCGTCGAAACTAACACTGCCTCCAAACAGATAGTAACAAGATTCCACATGACCCACTCACCTCGGCGTTTCATCAAGTGCATCCAAAATGATTTCTGAGCCTATGGTACGTTTGGCAATAACCGTGCACCTATCTTGCACCGATACGAACAGTGTCTCCAAACGGATCGAAACAAAATTCCATGTGACCCACGTCACCTAGGAGTTCCATCAGGTGCATCCAAAAGCAATTTCTAAACCTATGGTACGTTTTGGCGCAAACCGTGCACCTATCTTGCGTCATGATTTGCACTATTTCCAAACAGAACGCAACGAGCTTCCACTTGGGCCTCATCCCCTAGGAGTACCATCGGGTGCATCCAGAATGATTTCAGAGCCTGTGATACATTTAGCGCAAACCGTGCACCAATCTTCCACCAACACTAACACTGTCTTCAAACAGACCGAAACGAGATTCCACGTGACCCACGTCACCTAGGAGTTCCATCGGGTGCATCCAAAACAATTTCCAAGCCAATAGAACGTTCGACAAAAACTGTGCACCTATCTTACGTCAAGATTAGCACTGTCCCCAAATGGACCCAAAGAAGCTTCCACTTGAGCCTCGTCACCTAAGCGTACCATCGGGTGCATCCAAAATGATTTATGAGCCAATGGTGCGTTTGGCGCAAACCGTGCACCTATCTTGCCCCGACACTAATATAGTCTCCAAACAGACCAAAACATGATTCCACCTGACCCAGGTCAGGTAGGAGTTCCATCGCGTGCATCCAAAAGGATTTCCGAGCCAATGGTACCTTCGGCGCAAACACTACACCTATCTTGCGTTAAGATTAGCACTATCGCCAAACAGACCGAAACGAGCTTCCACTCAAACCTTGTCGCCTGGAAGTACCATCGGGTGCGTCCAAAACGATTTCTGAGCCTAAAGTACGTTTGGCGCAAACCGTGCACCTATCTTGCACTGATATGAACACTGTCTCCAAATGGACCAAAACAAAATTTCACATGACCCACGTCACTTAGGAGTTCCATTGCGTGCATCCAAAATGATTTCCGAGCCTATGGTACGTTCGGCGCAAACCGTGCAACTATCTTGCATCAAGATTAGCACTATCTCCAAACAGACCGCAATGAGCTTCCCCATGGGCCTCGTCATCTAGGAGTACCATTGGGTGCATCCAGAACAATTTCAGAGGCTATGATACATTTAGCGCAAACTGTGCACCTATCTTGCACCGACACTAACACTATCTCCAAACGGATCGAAACGAAATTGCACGTGACCAATGTCACCTAGGAGTTCCATCGGGTGCATCCAAAACAATTTCTGAACCTATGGTACGTTTTGGGGCAAACCGTGCACCTATCTTGCATCAAGATTTGCACTATTTCCAAACAGAACGCAACGAGTTCCACTTGGGCCTCATCCCCTAGGAGTACCATCGGGTGCATCCAGAATGATTTCAGAGCCTGTGATACATTTAGCGCAAACCATGCACCAATCTTGCACCAACACTAACACTGTCTTCAAACGGACCGAAACGAGATTCCACATGACCCACGTCACCTAGGAGTTCCATCGGGTGCATCCAAAACAATTTCCAAGCCAATAGAACGTTCGACAAAAACTGTGCACCTATCTTACGTCAAGATTAGCACTGTCCCCAAATGGACCCAAAGAAGCTTCCACTTGAGCCTCGTCACCTAAGCGTACCATCGGGTGCATCCAAAATGATTTATGAGCCAATGGTGCGTTTGGCGCAAACCGTGCACCTATCTTGCCCCGACACTAATATAGTCTCCAAACAGACCAAAACATGATTCCACATGACCCAGGTCAGGTAGGAGTTCCATCGCGTGCATCCAAAAGGATTTCCGAGCCAATGGTACCTTCGGCGCAAACACTACACCTATCTTGCGTTAAGATTAGCACTATCGCCAAACAGACCGAAACGAGCTTCCACTCAAACCTTGTCGCCTGGAAGTACCATCGGGTGCGTCCAAAACGATTTCTGAGCCTAAAGTACGTTTGGCGCAAACCGTGCACCTATCTTGCACTGATATGAACACTGTCTCCAAACGGACCAAAACAAAATTTCACATGACCCACGTCACTTAGGAGTTCCATTGCGTGCATCCAAAATGATTTCTGAGCCTATGGTACGTTGGCGCAAACCGTGCAACAATCTTGCGTCAAGATTAGCACTATCTCCAAACAGACCGCAATGAGCTTCCACTTGGGCCTCGTCACCTAGGAGTACCATTGGGTGCATCCAGAACAATTTCAGAGGCTATGATACATTGAGCGCAAACCGTGCACCAATCTTGCACCGACGCTAACACTATCTCCAAACGGACCGAAATGAGATTCCACGTGACCCACGTCACCTAGGATTTCCATCGGGTGCGTCCAAAATGATTTTCGAGCCAATGGTATGTTTGGCAAAAATCGTGCACCTATCTTGCGTCAAGATTAGCACTCTCTCCAAAAAGACCGAAACAAGCTTCCAGTTGAGCCTCGCCACCTAAGAGTACCATTGGGTGCATCGAAAATGATTTCTGAGCCTATGGTATGTTTGGTGCAAATCGTGCACGTATCTTGCGACAAAACTAACACTGCCTCCAAATAGATAGTAACAAGATTACACATGACCCACTCACCTAGGAGTTTCATCAAGTTCATCCAAAATGATTTCTGAGCCTATGGTACGTTTGGCGAAAACCGTGCACCTATCTTGCACCGATACGAACACTGTCTCCAAACGGATCGAAACAAAATTCCACGTGACCCACATCACCTAGGAGTTCCACCGGGTGCATCCAAAACAATTTCTGAACCTAAGGTACGTTTTGGCGCAAACCGTGCACCTATCTTGCGTCAAGATTTGCACTATCTCCAAACAGAACGCAACGAGCTTCCACTTGGGCCTCATCCCCTAGGAGTACCATCGGGTGCATCCAGAATGATTTCAGAGCCTATGATACATTTAGCGCAAACCATGCACCAACACTAACACTGTCTTCAAACGGACCGAAACGAGACTCCACATGACCCACGTCACCTAGAAGTTCCATCGGGTGCGTCCAAAACAATTTCCAAGCCAATGGTAAATTCGGCAAAAACTGTGCTCCTATCTTGCGTCAAGATTAGCACTGTCGCCAAATGGACCAAAACAAGCTTCCACTTGAGCCTCGTCACCTAAGCGTACGATCTGGTGCATCTAGAATGATTTCAGAGCCTATGATACATTTAGCGCAAACCGCGCATCAATCTTGCACCAACACTAACACTGTGTTCAAACGGACGGAAACGAGATTCCACGTGACCCACGTTACCTAGAAGTTCCATCGGGTGCGTCCAAAGCAATTTCCAAGCCAATGGTACGTTCAGCAAAAACTGTGCACCTATCTTGCGTCAAGATTAGCACTGTCCCCAAATGGACCAAAACAAGCTTCCACTTGAGCCTCGTCACCTAAGCGTACCATCGAGTGCATCCAAAATGATTTATGAGACTACGGTGCGTTTGGCGCAAACCGTGCACCTATCTTGCCTCGACACTAATACAGTCTCCAAACAGACCAAAACATGATTCCACATGACCCAGGTCAGGTAGGAGTTCCATCGCGTGCATCCAAAATCATTTCCGAACCAATGGTACCTTCCACACAAACACTACACCTATCTTGCGTCAAGGTTAGCACAATCTCCAAACAGACCAAAACGAGCTTCCACTTAAACCTTGTTGCCTGGAAGTACTGTCGGGTGCGTCCAAAACGATTTCTGAGCCTAAAGTACGTTTGTCGCAAACCGTGCATGTTTCTTGCACTGATATGAACACTGTCTCCAAACGGACCAAAACAAAATTTCACATGACCCACGTCACTTAGGAGTTCCATTGGGTGCATCCAAAATGATTTCCAAGCCTATGGTACGTTCGGCGCAAACCGTGCAACTATCTTGCGTCAAGATTAGCACTATCTCCAAACAGACCGCAATGAGCTTCCACTTGGGCCTCGTCACCTAGGAGTACCATTGGGTGCATCCAGAACAATTTCAGAGGCTATGATACATTCAGCGTAAACCGTGCACCTATCTTGCACCGACACTAACACTATCTCCAAACGGATCGAAACGAGATTCCACGTGACCCACGTCACCTAGGATTTCCATCGGGTGCATCCAAAATGATTTTCGAGCCAATGGTATGTTTGGCAAAAACCGTGCACCTATCTTGCGTCAAGATTAGCACTCTCTCCAAACGGACCGAAACGAGCTTCTAGTTGAGCCTCGCCACCTAAGAGTACAATTGGGTGCATCCAAAATGATTTCTGAGCCTATGGTATGTTTGGCGCAAATCGTGCACGTATCTTGCGACGAAACTAACACTGCCTCCAAACAGATAGTAACAAGATTCCACATGACCCACTCACCTAGGAGTTTCATCAGGTGCATCCAAAATGATTTCTGAGCCTATGGTACGTTTGGCGAAAACCATGCACCTATCTTGCACCAACACTAACACTATCTCCAAACGGATCGAAACGAAATTTCACGTGACCCATGTCACCTAGGGGTTCCATCGGGTGCATCCAAAACAATTTCTGAACCTATGGTATGTTTTGGCGCAAACCGTGCACCTATCTTGAGTCAAGATTTGCACTATTTCCAAACAGAACGCAACGAGCTTCCACTTGGGCCTCATCCCCTAGGAGTACCATCGGGTGCATCCATAATGATTTCAGAGCCTGTGATACATTTAGCGCAAACCATGCACCAATCTTGCACCAACACTAACACTGTCTTCAAACGGACCGAAACGAGATTCCACGTGACCCACGTCACCTAGGAGTTCCATCGGGTGCGTCCAAAACAATTTCCAAGCCAATGGTACGTTTGGCAAAAACTATGCACCTATCTTGCGTCAAGATTAGCACTGTACCCAAATGGACCCAAAGAAGCTTCCACTTGAGCCTCGTCACCTAAGCGTACCATCGGGTGCATCCAAAATGATTTATGAGCCAATGGTGCGTTTGGCGCAAACCGTGCACCTATCTTGCCCCGACACTAATACAGTCTCCAAACAGACCAAAACATGATTCCCCATGACCCAGGTCAGGTAGGAGTTCCATCGCGTGCATCCAAAAGGATTTCTGAGCCAATGGTACCTTCGGCGCAAACACTACACCTATCTTGCGTCAAGATTAGCACTATCGCCAAACAGACCGAAACGAGCTTCCACTTAAACCTTGTCGCCTGGAAGTACCATCGGGTGCGTCCAAAACGATTTCTGACCCTAAAGTATGTTTGGCGCAAACCGTGCACCTATCTTGCACTGATATGAACACTGTCTCCAAACGGACCAAAACAAAATTTCACATGACCCACGTCACTTAGGAGTTCCATTGGGTGCATCCAAAATGATTTCCAAGCCTATGGTACGTTCGGCGCAAACCGTGCAACTATCTTGCGTCAAGATTAGCACTATCTCCAAACAGACCGCAATGAGCTTCCACTTGGGCCTCGTCACCTAGGAGTACCATTGGGTGCATCCAGAACAATTTCAGAGGCTATGATACATTCAGCGTAAACCGTGCACCTATCTTGCACCGACACTAACACTATCTCCAAACGGATCGAAACGAGATTCCACGTGACCCACATCACCTAGGATTTCCATCGGGTGCATCCAAAATGATTTTCGAGCCAATGGTATGTTTGGCAAAAACCATGCACCTATCTTGCGTCAAGATTAGCACTCTCTCCAAACGGACCGAAACGAGCTTCTAGTTGAGCCTCGCCACCTAAGAGTACAATTGGGTGCATCCAAAATGATTTCTGAGCCTATGGTATGTTTGGCGCAAATCGTGCACGTATCTTGCGACGAAACTAACACTGCCTCCAAACAGATAGTAACAAGATTCCACATCACCCACTCACCTAGGAGTTTCATCAGGTGCATCCAAAATGATTTCTGAGCCTATGGTACGTTTGGCGAAAACCGTGCACCTATCTTGCACCGATATGAACACTATCTCCAAACGGATCGAAGCGAAATTCCACGTGACCCATGTCACCTAGGAGTTCCATCGGGTGCATCCAAAACAATTTCTGAACCTATGGTATGTTTTGGCGCAAACCGTGCACCTATCTTGCGTCAAGATTTGCACTATCTCCAAACAGAACGCAACAAGCTTCCACTTGGGCCTCATCCCCTAAGAGTACCATCGGGTGCATCCAGAATGATTTCAGAGCCTATGATACAGTTAGCGCAAACCGTGCACCAATCTTGCACCAAGACTAACACTGTCTTCAAACGGACCGAAACGAGATTCCACGTGACCCACGTTACCTAGGAGTTCCATCGGGTGCGTCCATAACAATTTCCAAGCCAATGATACGTTCGGCAAAAACTGTGCACCTATCTTGCGTCAACCTTAGCACTGTCCCCAAATGGACTGAAACAAGCTTCCACTTGAGCCTCGTCACCTAAGCGTACCATCGGGTGCATCCAAAATGATTTATGAGCCTATGGTGCGTTTGGCGCAAACCGTGCACCTATCTTGCCCCGACACTAATACAGTCTCCAAATAGACCAAAACATGATTCCACATGACCCAGGTCAGGTAGGAATTCCATCACGTGCATCTAAAATGATTTCCGAACCAATGGTACCTTCGGCGCAAACACTACACTTATCTTGCGTCAAGATTAGCACTATCGCCAAACAGACCGAAACGAGCTTCCACTTAAACCTTGTCGCCTGGAAGTACCATCGGGTGCGTCTAAAACGATTTCTTTGCCTAAAGTATGTTTGGCGCAAACTGTGCACCTATCTTGCGCTGATGTGAACACTGTCTCCAAACGGACCAAAACAAAATTTCACATGACCCACGTCACTTAGGAGTTCCATTGGGTGCATCCAAAATGATTTCCGAGCCTATGGTACGTTCGGCGCAAACCGTGCAACTATCTTGCGTCAAGATTAGCACTATCTCCAAACAGACTGCAATGAGCTTCCACTTGGGCCTCGTCACCTAGGAGTACCATTGGGTGCATCCAGAACAATTTTAGAGGCTATGATACATTTAGCGCAAACCGTGCACCTATCTTGCACCAAAATTAACACTATCTCCATACGGACCAAAATGAGATTCCACGTGACCCACGTCACCTAGGATTTCCATCGGGTGCGTCTAAAATGATTTTCGAGCCAATGGTATGTTCGGCAAAAACTGTGCACCTATCTTGCGTCAAGATTAGCACTCTCCCCAAACGGACCAAAACGAGCTTCCAGTTGAGCCTCGCCACCTAAGAGTACCATTGGGTGCATCCAAAATAATTTCTGAGCCTATGGTATGTTTGGCGCAAATCGTGCACGTATCTTGCGATGAAACTAACACTGCCTCCAAACAGATAGTAACAAGATTCTACATGACCCACTCACCTAGGATTTTCATCAGGTGCATCCAAAATGATTTCTGAGCCTATGGTACGTTTGGCGAAAACCGTGCAGCTATCTTGCACCGATATGAACACTGTCTCCAAACGGATCGAAACAAAATTCCACGTGACCCACGTCACCTAGGAGTTCCATCGGGTGCATCCAAAACAATTTCTGAACCTATGGTACGTTTTGGCGCAAACCGTGCACCTATATTGCGTCAAGATTTGCACTATATCCAAACAGAACGAAACGAGATTCCACTTGGGCCTCATCCCCTAGGAGTACCATCGGGTGCATCCAGAATGATTTCAGAGCCTATGGTATGTTTGGCGCAAATCGTGCATGTATCTTGCGACGAAACTAACACTGCCTCCAAACAGATAGTAACAAGATTCCACATCACCCACTCACCTAGGAGTTTCATCAGGTGCATCCAAAATGATTTCTGAGCCTATGGTACGTTTGGCGAAAACCGTGCACCTATCTTGAACCGATATGAACACTATCTCCAAACGGATCGAAACGAAATTCCACGTGACCCACGTCACCTAGGAGTTCCATCGGGTGCATCCAAAACAATTTCTGAACCTACGGTACGTTTTGGCGCAAACCGTGCACCTATCTTGCATCAAGATTTGCACTATCTCCAAACAGAACGCAACGAGCTTCCACTTGGGCCTCATCCCCTAAGAGTACCATCGGGTGCATCCAGAATGATTTTAGAGCCTATGATACAGTTAGCGCAAATCGTGCACCAATCTTGCACCAACACTAACACTGTCTTCAAACGGACAGAAACGAGATTCCACGTGACCCACGTTACCTAGGAGTTCCATCGGGTGCGTCCATAACAATTTCCAAGCCAATGATACGTTCGGCAAAAAATTGTGCACCTATCTTGCATCAACCTTAGCACTGTCCCCAAATGGACCGAAACAAGCTTCCACTTGAGCCTCGTCACCTAAGCGTACCATCGGGTGCATCCAAAATGATTTATGAGCCTATGGTGCGTTTGGCGCAAACCGTGCACCTATCTTGCCCCGACACTAATACAGTCTCCAAACGGACCAAAACATGATTCCACATGACCCAGGTCAGGTAGGAGTTCCATCGCGTGCATCTAAAATGATTTCCGAACCAATGGTACCTTCGGCGCAAACAGTACACTTATCTTGCGTCAAGATTAGCACTATCACCAAATAGACCGAAACGAGCTTCCACTTAAACCTTGTCGCCCGGAAGTACCATCGGATGCGTCCAAAACGATTTCTTTGCCTAAAGTACGTTTGGCGCAAACTGTGCCCCTATCTTGCGCAGATATGAACACTGTCTCCAAACGAACCAAAACAAAATTTCACATGACCCACGTCACTTAGGAGTACCATTGGGTGCATCCAAAATGATTTCTGAGCCTATGGTACGTTCGGCGCAAACCGTGCAACTATCTTGCGTCAAGATTAGCACTATCTCCAAGCAGACCGCAATGAGCTTCCACTTGGGCCTCGTCACCTAGGAGTACCATTGGGTGCATCCAGAACAATTTTAGAGGCTATGATACATTTAGCGCAAACCGTGCACCTATCTTGCACCGACACTAACACTATCTCCATACGGACCAAAACGAGATTCCACGTGACCCACGTCACCTAGGATTTCAATCGGGTGCGTCCAAAATGATTTTCGAGCCAATGGTATGTTCGGCAAAAACTATGCACCTATCTTGCGTCAAGATTAGCACTCTCCCCAAACGGACCAAAACGAGCTTCTAGTTGAGCCTCGCCACCTAAGAGTACCATTGGGTGCATCCAAAATGATTTCTGAGCCTATGGTATGTTTGGCGCAAATCGTGCACATATCTTGCGATGAAACTAACACTGCCTCCAAACAGATAGTAACAAGATTCTACATGACCCACTCACCTAGGATTTTCATCAGGTGCATCCAAAATGATTTCGGAGCCTATGGTACGTTTGGCAAAAACCATGCACCTATCTTGCACCGATACGAACACTGTCTCCAAACGGATCGAAACAAAATTCCACGTGACCCACGTCACCTAGGAGTTCCATCGGGTGCATCCAAAACAATTTCTGAACCTATGGTACGTTTTGGCGCAAACCGTGCACCTATATTGCGTCAAGATTTGCACTATATCCAAACAGAACGCAATGAGATTCCACTTGGGCCTCATCCCCTAGGAGTACCATCGGGTGCATCCAGAATGATTTCAGAGCCTATGATACATTTAGCGCAAACCGTGCACCAATCTTGCACCAACACTAACACTGTCTTCAAACGGACTGAAACGAGATTCCACGCGACCCACGTTACCTAGGAGTTCCATCGGGTGCGTCCAAAACAATTTCCAAGCCAATGCTATGTTCGGCAAAAACTGTGCACCTATCTTACGTCAAGATTAGCACTGTCCCCAAATGGACCGAAATAAGCTTCCACTTGAGCCTCGTCATCTAAGCGTACCATCGGGTGCATCCAAAATTATTTATGATCCTATGGTGCGTTTGGCGCAAACCGTGCACCTATCTTGCCCCGACACTAATACAGTCTCCAAACAGACCAAAACATGATTCCACATGACCCAGGTCAGGTAGGAGTTCCATCGCGTGCAACAAAAATGATTTCCGAGCCAATGGTACCTTCGGCGCAAACACCACCTATCTTGAGTCAAGATTAACACTATCGCCAAACAGACCGAAACGAGCTTCCACTTGAGCCTTGTCGCCTGGAAGTACCATCGGGTGCGTCCAAAATGATTTCTTTGCCTAAAGTACGTTTGGCGCAAACCGTGCACCTATTTTGCACTGATATGAACACTGTCTCCAAACGGACCAAAACAAAATTTCACACGACCCACGTCACTTAGGAGTTCCATTGGGTGCATCCAAAGTGATTTCCAAGCCTATGGTACGTTCGGCGCAAACCGTGCAACTATCTTGCGTCAAGATTAGCACTATCTCCAAACAGACCGCAATGAGCTTCCACTTGGGCCTCGTTACCTAGGAGTACCATTGGGTGCATCCAGAACAATTTCAGAGGCTATGATACATTTAGCGCAAACCGTGCACCTATCTTGCACCGACACTAACACTATCTCCAAACGGATCGAAATGAGATTCCACGTGACCCACGTCACCTAGGATTTCCATCGGGTGCGTCCAAAATGATTTTCGAGCCAATGGTATGTTCGGCAAAAACCGTGCACCTATCTTGCGTCAAGATTAGCACTCTCTCCAAATGGACCGAAACGAGCTTCCAGTTGAGCTTCGCCACCTAAGAGTACCACTGCGTGCATCCAAAATGATTTCTGAGCCTATGGTATGTTTGGCGCAAATCGTGCACCTATCTTGCGACGAAACTAACACTTCCTCCAAATGGATAGTAACAAGATTCCACATGACCCACTCACCTAGGAGTTTCATCAGGTGCATCCAAAATGATTTTTGTGCCTATGGTACGTTTGGCGCAAACCGTGCACCTATCTTGCACCGACACTAACAATGTCTCCAAACGGACCGTAAAGAGATTCCACATGACCCACGCACCTAGGAGTTGTATCGGGTGCGTCCACAATGATTTTCGAACCCATCGTACGTTTAGTGCAAACCATGCACCTATCTTGCGTCAACATTAGCACTATCTCCAAACAGACCAAAATGAGTTTCCACTTCAGCCTCGTTACCTACGAGTTCCATCGGGTGCGTCCAAAATGATTTCTAAGCCTAGGGTATGTTTGGCGCAAACCGTGCATCTATCTTGCACCGCACTAACACTGCCTCTAAACGGATAGTAACAAGATTCCACATGACGCATGTCACCTAGGAGTTCCATCAGGTGCACCCAAAATGATTTCCGAGCCTACGGTACGTTCGGCGCAAATCCTGCAGCTATCTTGTGTCAAGATTAGCACTATCTCCAAACAGACTGTAACGAGCTTCCACTTTAGCCTCGTCACCTAAGAGTACGATTGGGTGCATCCAAAATGATTTATGAGCCTATGGTGTGTTTGCCGCAAACCGTGCACCTGTCTTGCCCCGACACTAATACAGTCTCCAAATAGACCAAAACATGATTCCACATGACCCAGGTCAGGTAGGAGTTCCATCGCGTGCATCCAAAATGATTTCCGAGCCAATGGTACCTTCGGCGCAAACCCTACACCTATCTTGCGTCAAGATTAGCACTATCTCCAAACAGACCGAAACGAGCTTCCACTTGAACCTTGTCGCTTGGAAGTACCATCGGGTGCGTCCAAAACTATTTCTGAGCCGAAAGTACGTTTGGCGCAAACCGTGCACCTATCTTGCACTGATATGAACACTGTCTCCAAACGGATCAAAACAAAATTTCAGATGACCCACGTCACCTAGGACTTACATCGGGTGCGTCCAAAATGATTTCCGAGCCCAACGTACGTTTAGTGCAAGCCATGCACCTATCTTGCATCAACATTAGCACTATCTCCAAATGGACCAAAATGAGCTTCCACTTGAGCCTCGTCACCTACGAGTTCCATTGGGTGCGTCCAAAATGGTTTCTGAGCCTAGGGTATGTTTGGCGCAAACCGTGCATCTATCTTGCACCGCACTAATAGTGCCTCTAAATGGATAGTAACGAGATTCCACATGACGCATGTCACCTAGGAGTTCCATTAGGTGCACCCAAAATGATTTCCGAGCCTATGGTACGTTCGGCAAAAACTGTGCACCTATCTTGCGTCAAGATTAGCACTATCTCCAAATGGACCAAAACGAGCTTCCACTTAAGCCTCGTCACCTAAGAGTGCCATCAGGTGCTTCCAAAATGATTTATGAGCCTATGGTGCGTTTGGCGCAAACCGTGCACCTATCTTGCCCCGACACTAATACAATCTCCAAACAGACCAAAACATGATTCCACATGACCCAGGTCACGTAGGTGTTCCATCGCGTGCATCCAAAATGATTTCCGAGCCAATGGTACCTTCGGCGCAAACCCTGTAACTATCTTGCGTCAAGATTAGCACTATCTCCAAACAGACCGCAATGAGCTTCCACTTGGGCCTCGTCACCTAGGAGGACCATTGGGTGCATCCAGAACAATTTCAAAGGCTATGATACATTTTGCGCAAACCGTGCACCTATCTTGCACCGACACTAACAATGTCTCCAAACGGACCGAAATGAGATTCCACGTGACCCACGTCACCTAGGATTTCCATCGGGTGTGTCCAAAACGATTTTCGAGCCAATGGTATGTTCGGCAAAAAGCGTGCACCAATCTTGCGTCAAGATTAGCACTATCTCCAAATGGACCGAAACGAGCTTCCAGTTGAGCCTCACCACCTAAGAGTACCATTGGGTGCATCCAAAATGATTTTTGAGCCTATAGTTTGTTTGGCGCAAACCGTGCACCTATCTTGCGACGAAACTAACACTGCCTCCAAACAGATAGTAACAAGATTCCACATGACCCACTCACCTAGGAGTTTCATCAGGTGCATCGAAAATGATTTCTGAGCCTATGGTACGTTAGGTGCACCTATCTTGCGTCAAGATTAGCACTATCTCCAAACGGACCGTAACGAGCTTTCACTTGACCCTTGTCGCCTAGGAGTACCATCGGGTGCGTCCAAAATGATTTCTGAGCCTATGGTGCGTTCGGCGCAAACCGTGCACCTATCTTGCACCGATATGAACACTGTCTCCAAAGGATCGAAATGAAATTCCACATGACCTACATCACCAAGGAGTTCCATCGAGTGCATCCAAAACAATTTCTAAACCTATGGTACGTTTCACTGCAAACCGTGCACCTATCTTGCGTCAAGATTTGCACTATCTCCAAACAGAATGCAACGAGGTTCCACTTGGGCCTCATCCCCTAGGAGTACCATCGGGTGCATTCAGAATTATTTCAAAGCCTATGATACATTTGGCGTTCCATCGGGTGACTCCAAAACAATTTCTGAGCCTATGGTACGTTTGGCACAAACCCTGCACCTATCTTGCGTCAAGATTAGCACTATCTCCAAATGGACCGAAACAAGCTTCCACTTGAGCCTCGTCACTTGGGAGTACCATCGGGTGTGTCTTAAACAATTTCTGAGCCTATGGTACCTTTGGCGCAAACAGTGGACCAATCTTGCATCAACACAAACATTGTCTCCAAATGGACTGAAACCAGATTCCACATGACCCACGTCACCTAGGAGTACCATCAGGTGCGTTGAAAATGATTTCTGAGCCTATGGTACCTTTGGCGCAAACCATGCACCTATCTTGCAACGACACTAACACTGTCTCTAAACGGACCATAATGAGATTCCACTTGACCCACGTCACATAGGTGTTCCATCGGGTGTGTTAAAATGATTTTTGAGCCTATGGTACGTTTGGCGCAAACTGTGCAACTATCTTGCGTCAAGATTATCACTATCTCAAAAGGGACCAAAATGAGCTTCCGCTTCAGCGTCGTCAACTAGGAGTTCCATCGGGTGCGTCCAAAATGATTTATGAGCCTATGATATGTTTGGCATAAACCGTTCACGTATCTTGAACCGACACGAACACTATCTCCAAAGGGACTGAAACGAGATTCCATGAGACCCACGTAACCTAGGAGTTCCATCAGGTGCGTCCAAAATGATTTATGAGCCTATGGTATGTTTGGCGCAAACCGTTCACCTATCTTGAACCGACACGAACACTGTCTCCAAATGGACCAAAAGGAGATTCCATATGACCCAAATCACGTAGGTGTTCCATCGGGTGAGTCCAAAATGATTTATGAGCCTATGGTATGTTCGGCGCAAACCCTGCACCTATCTTTCGTCAAGATTAGCACTATCTCCAAACAGACCGAAATGAGCTTCCACTTGAGCCTTGTCACCCAGGAGTACCACCGGGTACGTCCAATGCGATTTCTGAGCCTATGTTACATTTGGCGCAAAACGTTCACCTATCTTGCATTGATACGAACACTGTCTCCAAATGGACTGAAACAAGATTCCACATGACCCACGTCACCTAGGAGTTCCATCGGGTGCATCCAAAATGATTTCTGAGCCTATGGTACATTCGGCACAAACTGCGCACATATCTTGCATCAATATTAGCACTATCTCCAAACAGACCGAAACGAGCTTTCACTTGAGCATCGTCACCTAGGAGCACCACCGGGTGCATACAAAATGATTTTATGAGCCTATGGTACATTTGGCACAATCCATAAATCTATCTTGCACCAACACTAGCTTTGTCTCCAAATGGACTAAAATGATATTCCACATGACCCACGTCACCTAGGAGTTCCATCGGGTGCGTCCAAAATGATTTCTAAGCCTATGGTACGTTCGGCGCAAACCATGCACCTATCTTGCATCAAGATTATCACTATCTCCAAACAGACCGAAATGAGCTTCCACTTGAGCCTCATCACCTAGGAGTACCATCAAGCACATTCAAAATGATTTATGAGCCTATGGTACATTCAGCGCAAACCGTGCTACTATCTTGCGTCAAGATTATCACTATCTCCAAATTGACCGAAAGGTGCTTCCGCTTCAGCCTCATCAACTAGGAGTACCATTGCATGCGTCGAAAATGATTTTTGAGCCTATGGTACCTTCGGTGCAAATCGTGCAACTATCTTGCACCGACACTAACACTGTCTCCAAATGGACCAAAACAAGATTCCACATGACGAACGTCATGTAGGAGCTCCATCGGGTGCGTCCAAAATGATTTCCAAGCCTATGATACATTCGGCACAAACCATGCACCTATCTTGCGTCAAGATTAGCACTATCTCCAAAACAGACTAAAATGAGCTTCCACTTGGGCCTCTTCACCCAGGAGTACCATTGGGTGCATCCAAAACAATTTCAGAGCCTATGATACATTTAGCGCAAACCGTGCACCTATCTTGCACCGACACTAACACTGTCCCCAAACGGACAAAACGAGATTCCACGTGACCCACGTCACCTTGGACTTCCATCGGGTGCGTCAAAAAATGATTTTCGACCCTACGGTACATTTGGCGCAAACCGTACATCTATCCTGCACCAACACTAGCTCTGTCTCCAAAAGGACTAAAACAAGATTCCACATGACCCACGTCACCTAGGAATTCCATCGGGTGTGTCCAAAATGATTTTCTGAGCCTATGGTACATTCGGCGCAAACCGTGCACCTATCTTGCGTCAAGATTATCACTATCTCCAAATGGAGCAAGTTGGGCTCTCGCTTGAGCCTCGTTACCTAGGAATACCATCGGATGCGTCCAAAATGATTTATGAGCCTATGGCACATTTGGTTCAAACCGTGCACCTTTTTTACACCGACACTAACATTGTTTCCAATCAGACCGAAACGAGATTCCACATGACCCATGTCACCTACGAGTTCCTTCGGGTGCGTCCAAAATAATTTATGAGCCAATGGATCGTTCGGCACAAACACTGCACCTATCTTGTGTCAAGTTTTGCACTATCTCCAAATGGACTGAAACGAGCTTCCACTTGAGCCTCATCACCAAGGATTACCATTAGGCGCGTCCAAAATGATTTATGAGCCTATGGTACGTTTGGGGCAAACCGTGCACCTATCTTGCACTAACACTAACACTATCTCCAAACGTACCATAACGAGATTCCACTTGACCCACGTCACCTAGGAGTTCCATCGGGTGCATTCAAAATGATTTCTGATACTATAATATGTTCCGCAAAAACCGTGCACCTATCTTGTGTCAAGATTAGCACTATCTCCAAACGGACCGAAATGAGCTTCCGCTTGAGTTTCGTGACCTAGGAGTACCATCGGTTGTGTCCAAAACGATTTCTTAGCCAATGGTATGTTTGGTGCAAACCGTGCACCTATCTTGCACCGACACTAACACTCTCCAAATGGACCAAAACAAGATTCCACAAGACCCAGGTCACGTAGGTGTTCCATCAGGTGCGTCCAAAATGATTTCTGAGCCTATGGTATGTTCAGCACAAACCCCGCATCTATCTTGCGTCAGGATTAGCACTATCTCCAAACGGACCGAAACGAGCTTCCACTTGAGCCTTGTCACCTGGGAGAACCTTCGGGTGTTCAAAATAATTTATGAGCCTATGGTATGTTTGGCGCAAACCGTGCACCTATCTTGCACCGACACTAACACTGTCTCTAAACAGACCATAACGAGATTCCACCTGACCCACGTCACATAAGATTTCCATCGGGCATGTCTAAAACGATTTCTGAGCCTATGGTATGTTTGGCTCCATCGGGTGTGTCCACCTAGGAGCCTATGGTATGTCACTATCTCAAAACAGACCGAGACGAGCTTCTGCTTGAGCCTCACCACCTAGGAGTACCATCAGGTGTGTCCAAAATGATTTCTGAGCCTATGGTACGTTTGGTGCAAACCATGCACCTTTCTTGCACCGACTCTAACATTGTTTCCAATGAGACCAAAACGAGATTCCACATGACCCACATCACCTAAGAGTTCCTTAGGGTGCGTCCAAAACGATTTTCTGAGCCTATGGAATGTTCGGCGCAAACGCTGCACCTATCTTGTGTCAAGATTAGCACTATCTCCAAATGGACCGAAACGAGTTTCCACTTGAGCCTTGGGCGCGTTCAAAATGATTTATGAGCCTATGGTACGTTTGGCACAAACCGTGCACCTATCTTGCACTAACACTAACACTGTCTCCAAACGGACCTTAATGAGATTCCACTTGACCCACGTCACCTAGGAGTTCCACCTGGAGCATCCAAAATGATTTCCGAGACTATGATACGTTTAGCGCAAACTGTGCACCTATCTTGTGTCAAGCTTATCACTATCTCCAAATGGACCGAAACGAGCTTCTGCATGAGCTTTGTCACCAAGGAGTACCATCGGGTGCATCAAAAATGATTGCTTAGACTATGGTATGTTTGGCGGAAACTGTGCACCTATCCTGCACCGACACTAACACTGTCTCCAAATGGACCAAAACGAGATTCCACTTGACTCACGTCACGTTGATGTTCCATCGGGTGCGTGCAAAACCATTTATGAGCCTATGGTATGTTCGGCGCAAACTCTGCACCTATCTTGCATCAAGATTAGCACTATCTTCAAACATACCGAAATCAGCTTTCACTAGAGCCTCATCACCTAGGAGTACCCCCGAGTGCGTCCAAAATGATTTGTGAGCCTATGGTACGGTTGGTGCAAACCGTGCACCTATCTTGCACTGATATGAACAATATCTCCAAACGAACCGAAACGAGATTCCACATGACCCATGTCACCTAGGAGTTCCATCGAGTGCGTCCCAAACAATTTTTGAGCCTATGTTACGTTCGACGCAAACCGTGTGCCTATCTTGCGTCAAGATTAGCACTATCTCCTAACAGACCGAAACAAGCTTTCACTTGAGCCTCGTCACCGAGGAGCACCATCGGGTGCGTCCAAAATGATTTTTGAGCCTATGGTATGTCTTGTGCAAACCGTGCACCTTTCTTGCACCGACACTAACAATGTTTCCAATCAGACCAGAATTTGATTCCACATGACCCACGTCAACTATAAGATCCTTCAGGTGCGTTCAAAATGATTTCTGAGCCTATGAAACGTTCAGCGCAAACACTGTACCTATCTTGCGTCAAGATTAGCACTATCTCCAAATGGACCAAAATGAGCTTCCACTTGAGCCTCATCACCTAGGAGTAAAATTGGGCGCGTTCAAAAATGATTTATGAGCCTATGGTACGTTTGGCGCAAACCGTGCACCTATCTTGCACTAACACTAACACTGTCTTCAAACGGACCGAAATGAGATTTCGCTTGAGCTTCGTCACCTTGCAGTACCATCGGGTGCATCCAAAACAATTTCTTTGCCTATGGTATGTTTGGCGCAAACCGTGCACCTATCTTGCACCAACACTAACACTATCTCAAAATGGACCAAAACGAGATTCCACATGACCCACGTCACGTAGATGTTCCATCGGGTGCATGCAAAACGATTTCTGAGCCTATGGTATGTTTGGCGCAAACTCTGCACCTATCTTGCGTCATGATAAGCACTATCTCCAAACAGACTGAAACAAGCTTTCACTTGAGCCTCGTCACCTAGGAGTACCCCCGAGTGCGTCCAAAGCAATTTGTGAGGCTATGGTATGTCTAGCACAAAACATGCACCTTTCTTTCACCAATACGAACACTATCTCCAAACGGACCAAAACGAGATTCCACAGGACCAACGTCACCTAGGAGTTCCATCGGATGTGTCCAAAATGATTTTCAAGCCTATGGTACGTTCGACACAAACCGTGCACCTTTCTTGCGTCAAGACTAGCACTATCTCCAAACGAACCGAAATGAGCTTTCACTTGAGCCTCATCACCTAGGAGCACCATCGGGTGCATCCAAAACGATTTCTAAGCCTATGGTACATTTGGCGCAAACCGTACATCTATCTTGCACGGACACTAGCTCTGTCTCCAAATGGACTGAAATGAGATTCCACATGACCCATGTCACCTAGGAGTACCATCGGGTGTGTCCAAAATGATTTTCTGAGCCTATGGTACGTTCGGTGCAAACTATGCACCATTGTTGCACCGACACTAACACTATTTCCAATCAGACCGAAACAAGATTCCACATGACCCACATCAACTATGAGTTCCTTCGGGTGCGTCCAAAACAATTTCTGAGCCTATGGAACGTTTGGCGCAAACGCTGCACCTATCTTGCGTCAAGAATAGCACTATCTCCAAATGGACCGAAACGAGCTTCAATTGAGCCTCATCACTAGGGGTACCATTGGGCGCATTCAAAATGATTGATGAGCCTATGGTACGTTTGGCGCATACCGTGCACCTATCTTGCACTAACACTAACACTGTCTCCAAACAGACCGTAATGAGATTCCACTTGACCCACGTCACCTAGAAGTTCCACCAGGTGCGTCCAAAACGATTTTTGAGACTATGATACATTCAGCGCAAACTATGCACCTATCTTGTGTCAAGATTATCACTATCTCCAAATGGACCAAAATGAGCTTCTGCTTGAGCTTCGTCACCTAGGGGTACCGTCGGGTGCGTCCAAAACGATTGCTTAGCCTATGGTATGTTTGGCGCAAACCGTGCACCTATCCTGCACCGACACTAACACTGTCTCCAAATGGACCAAAACGAGATTCTACATGACCCATGTCACGTAGATGTTCCATCAGGTGCGTGCAAAACCATTTATGAGCCAATGGTATGTTTGGTGCAAACCGAGCACCTATCTTGCACCGACACTAACACTGTCTCCAAATGGACCAAAACGAGATTCCACATAACCCACGTCAAGTAGATGTTCCATCAGGTGCATGCAAAACGATTTCCGAGCCTATGGTATGTTCGGCGCAAACTCTGCACCTATCTTGCATCAAGATTAGCACTATCTCCAAACAGACCGAAATGAGCTTTCACTTGAGCCTCGTCACCTAGGAGTACCCCCGGGTGCGTCCAAAGCAATTTGTGAGCCTATGGTACATTTGGAGCAAAACGTGCACCTATCTTGCACCGATACGAACACTGTCTTCAAACAGACCTAAACAAGATTCCACACGACCCACGTCACCTAAGAGTTCCATCGGGTGCGCCCAAAATGATTTTCGATCCTATGGTACGTTCGGCACCAACCATGCACCTGTCTAGCGTCAAGATTAGCAATATCTCCAAACGGATCGAAATGAGCTTTCACTTGAGCCTCGTCACCAAGGAGCACCATCGGGTGCGTCCAAAACGATTTCTGAGCCTATGGTACATTTGGCGCAAACCGTACATCTATCTTGCACCGACACTAGCTCTATGTCTAAATGGACTAAAACGAGATTCCACATGACCCACATCACGTAGGAGTTCTATCGAGTGTGTCCAAAATGATTTTTTGAGTCTATGGTATGTTCGGCGCAAACCATGCGCCTATCTTGCGTCAAGATTATCACTATCTCCAAATGGACCGAGATGAGCTTCTGCTTGAGCCTCGCCACCTAGGAGTATCATCGGGTGTGTCCAAAATGATTTCTGAGCCTATGGTACGTTTGGTGCAAACCATGCACCTTTCTTGCACCGACACTAACATTGTTTCCAATCAGACAGAAACGAGATTCCCCATGACCCATGTCACCTATGAGTTCCTTCGGGTGCGTTCAAATGATTTCTGAGCCTATGAAACATTCGGCGCAAACGTTGCACCTATCTTGTGTCAAGATTAGCACTATCTCCAAATGGACCAAAACGAGCTTCCACTTGAGCCTCATCACCTAGGATTACAATTGGGCGCGTTCAAAATGATTTATGAGCCTAAGGTACGTTTGGCACAAACCGTCCACCTATGTAGCACTAACACTAACACTGTCTCCAAACAGACCGAAACGAGCTTCCGCTTGAGCTTCATCACCTAAGAGTACCATCGGGTGTGTCTAAAATGATTTCTTAGACTATGGTATGTGTTGGCGCAAACCGTGCACCTATCTTGCACCGACACTAACACTGTCTCCAAATAGACCAAAATGAGATTCCACTTGACCCACGTCACGTAGATGTTCCATCATGTCCGTGCAAAACAATTTCCGAGCCTATGGTATGTTCGGCGCAAACTCTACACCTATATTGCGTCAAGATTAGCACTATCTCCAAACAGACCAAAATGAGCTTTCACTTGAGCCTCGTCACCTAGGAGTACCCCGGGTGCGTCCAAACTGATTTTGTGAGCCTATGGTACGTTTGGCGCAAAATGTGCACCTATCTTGCACCAATACGAACACTGTCTCCAAATGGACCGAAATGAGATTCCACGTGACCCACATCACCTAGGAGTTCCATTGGGTGCGTCCAAAATGATTTTTGAAAATATGGTATGTTCGACACATACCGTGCACCTATCTTGCGTCAAGATTAGCACTATCTTCTTACGGACCAAAACGAGCTTTCGCTTGAGCCTCGTCACCTAGTAGCACCATCGGGTGCGTCCAAAATGATTTTTGAGCCTATGGTACATTTGGCGCAAACTATACATCTATCTTGCACCGACACTAGCTCAGTCTCCAAATGGACTGAAACAAGATTCCACATGACCCACGTCAAATAGGAGTTCCATCGGGTACGTCCAAAACAATTTTCTGAGCCTATGCTACGTTTGGCGCAAACCGTGCGCCTATCTTCCGTCAATATTATCACAATCTCCAAACAGACCAATACGAGATTCCACATGGGCCACACCACCTAGGAGTTCCATCGGGTGTGTCCAAAATGATTTCTGAGCCTATGTTACGTTCGACACAAACCGTGCACCTATCTTGCGTCAAGATTAGCACTATCTCCAAATGGACCGAAATGAGCTTTCACTTGAGCCTCGTCACCTAGGAGCACCATCGGGTGCGTCCAAAATGATTTCTGAGCCTATGGTACATTTGGCGCAAACCGTACATCTATCTTGCACGGACACTAGCTCTATCTCCAAATGGACTGAAACGAGATTCCACATGACCCACGTCACCTAGGAGTACCATCGGTTGTGTCCAAAATGATTTCTGATCCTATGGTAAATTCGGTGCAAACTGTGCACCATTGTTGCATTGACACTGACACTATTTCCAATTAGACCGAAATGAGATTCCACATGACCCATGTCACCTATGAGTTCCTTCGAGTGCGTCCAAAATGATATATGAGCCTATGGACCATTCGGCACAAACGCTGCACCTATATTGCGTCCAAGATTAGCACTATCTCCAAATGGATCAAAGCGAGCTTCCACTTGAGCCTCATCACCAAGGAATACAATTGGTAGCGTTCAAAAATGATTTATGAGCCTATGGTACGTTTGGCGCAAACCGTGCACCTATCTTGCACTAACACTAACACTGTCTCCAAACGGACCGAAATGAGATTTCGCTTGAGCTTCGTCACCTTGCAGTACCATCGGGTGCGTCCAAAACAATTTCTTTGCCTATGGTATGTTTACGCAAAACCGTACCCTATCTGCGCACCAACACTAACACTGTCTCAAAATGGACCAAAACGAGATTCCACATGACCCACGTCACGTAGATGTTCCATCGGGTGCATGCAAAACGATTTCTGAGCCTATGGTATGTTCGGCGCAAACTCTGCACCTATCTTGCGTCATGATAAGCACTATCTCCAAACAGACTGAAACGAGCTTTCACTTGAGCCTCGTCACATAGGAGTACCCCCGAAAAGGCGTCCAAAGCAATTTGTGAGGCTATGGTATGTCTAGCACAAAACATGCACCTTTCTTTCACCAATACGAACACTATCTCCAAACGGACCAAAACGAGATTCCACAGGACCAACGTCACCTAGGAGTTCCATCGGATGTGTCCAAAATGATTTTCAAGCCTATGGTACGTTCGACACAAACCGTGCACCTTTCTTGCGTGAAGACTAGCACTATCTCCAAACGAACCGAAATGAGCTTTCACTTGAGCCTCGTCACCTAGGAGCACCATCGGGTGCATCCAAAACGATTTCTAAGCCTATGGTACATTTGGCGCAAACCGTACATCTATCTTGCACGGACACTAGCTCTGTCTCCAAATGGACTGAAACGAGATTCCACATGACCCATGTCACCTAGGAGTACCATCGGGTGTGTCCAAAATGATTTTCTGAGCCTATGGTATGTTCGGTGCAAACTGTGCACCATTGTTGCACCGACACTAACACTATTTCCAATCAGACCGAAACAAGATTCCACATGACCCACATCAACTATGAGTTCCTTCAAAAGGTCCAAAACAATTTACGAGCCTATGGAACGTTTGGCGCAAACGCTGCACCTATCTTGCGTCAAGAATAGCACTATCTCCAAATGGACCGAAACGAGCTTCAATTGAGCCTCATCACTAGGAGTACCATTGGGCGCATTCAAAATGATTGATGAGACTATGGTACGTTTGGCGCATACCGTGCACCTATCTTGCACTAACACTAACACTGTCTCCAAACGGACCGTAATGAGATTCCACTTGACCCACGTCACCTAGGAGTTCCACCTGGTGCGTCCAAAACGATTTTTGAGACTATGATATGTTCAGCGCAAACTATGCACCTATCTTGTGTCAAGATTATCACTATCTCCAAATGGACCGAAATGAGCTTACGCTGAGCTTCATCACCTAGGGGTACCGTCTGGTGCCCCAAACGATTGCTTAGCCTATGGTATGTTTGGCGCAAACCGTGCACCTATCCTGCACCGACACTAACACTGTCTCCAAATGGACCAAAACGAGATTCTACATGACCCATGTCACGTAGATGTTCCATCAGGTGCGTGCAAAACCATTTATGAGCCAATGGTATGTTTGGTGCAAACCGAGCACCTATCTTGCACCGACACTAACACTTTGTCTCCAAATGGACCAAAACGAGATTACACATGACCCACGTCAAGTAGATGTTCCATCAAAAGGTGCAAAACGATTTCCGAGCCTATGGTATGTTCGGCGCAAACTCGCACCTATCTTGCATCAAGATTAGCACTATCTCCAAACAGACCGAAATGAGCTTTCACTTGAGCCTCGTCACCTAGGAGTACCCCCGGGTGCGTCCAAAGCGATTTGTGAGCCTATGGTACGTTTGGAGCAAAATGTGCACCTATCTTGCACCGATACGAACACTATCTCCAAACAGACCTATACTAGATTCCACACGACCCACGTCACCTAAGAGTTCCATCAAAAGCGCCCAAAATGATTTTCGATCCTATGGTACGTTCGGCACCAACCATGCACCTGTCTAGCGTCAAGATTAGCAATATCTCCAAACGGATCGAAACGAGCTTTCACTTGAGCCTCGTCACCTAGGAGCACCATCGGGTGCGTCCAAAATGATTTCTGAGCCTATGGTACATTTGGCGCAAACCGTACATCTATCTTGCACCGACACTAGCTCTATGTCTAAATGGACTAAAACGAGATTCCACATGACCCACATCACGTAGGAGTTCTATCGAGTGTGTCCAAAATGATTTTTTGAGTCTATGGTATGTTCGGCGCAAACCATGCGCCTATCTTGCGTCAAGATTATCACTATCTCCAAATGGACCGAGACGAGCTTCTGCTTGAGCCTCGCCACCTAGGAGTATCATCGGGTGTGTCCAAAATGATTTCTGAGCCTATGGTACGTTTGGTGCAAACCATGCACCTTTCTTGCATCGACACTAACATTGTTTCCAATCAGACAGAAACGAGATTCCACATGACCCATGTCACCTATGAGTTCCTTCGGGTGTGTTCAAAACGATTTCTGAGCCTATGAAACGTTCGGCACAAACGTTGCACCTATCTTGTGTCAAGATTAGCACTATCTCCAAATGGACCAAAACGAGCTTACACTTGAGCCTCATCACCTAGGATTACAATTGGGCGCGTTCAAAATGATTTATGAGCCTAAGGTACGTTTGGCACAAACCGTCCACCTATGTAGCACTAACACTAACACTGTCTCCAAATAGACCGAAACGAGCTTCCGCTTGAGCTTCATCACCTAAGAGTACCATCGGGTGTGTCTAAAATGATTTCTTAGACTATGGTATGTGTTGGTGCAAACCGTGCACCTATCTTGCACCGACACTAACACTGTCTCCAAATGGACCAAAATGAGATTCCACTTGACCCACGTCACGTAGATGTTCCATCATGTCCGTGCAAAACAATTTCCGAGCCTATGGTATGTTCGGCGCAAACTCTACACCTATATTGCGTCAAGATTAGCACTATCTCCAAACAGACCAAAATGAGCTTTCACTTGAGCCTCGTCACCTAGGAGTACCCCAGGTGCGTCCAAACTGATTTTGTGAGCCTATGGTACGTTTGGCGCAAAACGTGCACCTATCTTGCACCAATACGAACACTGTCTCCAAATGGACCGAAATGAGATTCCACGTGACCCACGTCACCTAGGAGTTCCATTGGGTGCGTCCAAAATGATTTTTGAAAATATGGTATGTTCGACACATACCGTGCACCTATCTTGCGTCAAGATTAGCACTATCTTCTTACGGACCAAAACGAGCTTTCGCTTGAGCCTCGTCACCTAGTAGCACCATCGGGTGCGTCCAAAATGATTTCTGAGCCTATGGTACATTTGGCGCAAACTGTACATCTATCTTGCACCGACACTAGCTCTGTCTCCAAATGGACTAAAACAAGATTCCACATGACCCACGTCAAATAGGAGTTCCATCGGGTACGTCCAAAACAATTTTCTGAGCCTATGCTACGTTCGGCGCAAACCGTGCGCCTATCTTCCGTCAATATTATCACAATCTCCAAACAGACCAATACGAGATTCCACATGGGCCTCGCCACCTAGGAGTTCCATCGGGTGTGTCCAAAATGATTTCTGAACCTATGTTACGTTCGACACAAACCGTGCACCTATCTTGCGTCAAGATTAGCACTATCTCCAAATGGACCGAAATGAGCTTTCACTTGAGCCTTGTCACCTAGGAGCACCATCGGGTGCGTCCAAAATGATTTATGAGCCTATGGTACATTTGGCGCAAACCGTACATCTATCTTGCACGGACACTAGCTCTGTCTCCAAATGGACTGAAACGAGATTCCACATGACCCACGTCACCTAGGAGTACCATCGGTTGTGTCCAAAATGTTTTCTGATCCTATGGTAAATTCGGTGCAAACTGTGCACCATTGTTGCACTGACACTGACACTATTTCCAATTAGACCGAAACAAGATTCCACATGACCCATGTCACCTATGAGTTCCTTCGAGTGCGTCCAAAATGATATATGAGCCTATGGACCATTCGGCACAAACGCTGCACCTATATTGCGTCAAGATTAGCACTATCTCCAAATGGACTGAAGCGAGCTTCCACTTGAGCCTCATCACCAAGGAATACAATTGGGCGCGTTCAAAAATGATTTATGAGCCTATGGTACGTTTGGCGCAAACCGTGCACCTATCTTGCACTAACACTAACACTGTCTCCAAACGGACCGAAATGAGATTTCGCTTGAGCTTCGTCACCTAGCAGTACCATCGGGTGCGTCCAAAACAATTTCTTTGCCTATGGTATGTTTGGCGCAAACCGTGCACCTATCTTGCACCAACACTAACACTGTCTCAAAATGGACCAAAACGAGATTCCACATGACCCACGTCACGTAGATGTTCCATCGGGTGCATGCAAAACGATTTCTGAGCCTATGGTATGTTCGGCGCAAACTCTGCACCTATCTTGCGTCATGATAAGCACTATCTCCAAACAGACTGAAACGAGCTTTCACTTGAGCCTCATCACATAGGAGTACCCCCGAGTGCGTCCAAAGCAATTTGTGAGGCTATGGTATGTCTAGGACAAAACATGCACCTTTCTTTCACCAATACGAACACTATCTCCAAACGGACCAAAACGAGATTCCACAGGACCAACGTCACCTAGGAGTTCCATCGGATGTGTCCAAAATGATTTTCAAGCCTATGGTACATTCGACACAAACCGTGCACCTTTCTTGCGTGAAGACTAGCACTATCTCCAAACGAACCGAAATGAGCTTTCACTTGAGCCTCGTCACCTAGGAGCACCATCGGGTGCATCCAAAACGATTTCTAAGCCTATGGTACATTTGGCGCAAACCGTACATCTATCTTGCACGGACACTAGCTCTGTCTCCAAATGGACTGAAACGAGATTCCACATGACCCACGTCACCTAGGAGTACCATCGGTTGTGTCCAAAATGTTTTCTGATCCTATGGTAAATTCGGTGCAAACTGTGCACCATTGTTGCACTGACACTGACACTATTTCCAATTAGACCGAAACAAGATTCCACATGACCCATGTCACCTATGAGTTCCTTCGAGTGCGTCCAAAATGATATATGAGCCTATGGACCATTCGGCACAAACGCTGCACCTATATTGCGTCAAGATTAGCACTATCTCCAAATGGACTGAAGCGAGCTTCCACTTGAGCCTCATCACCAAGGAATACAATTGGGCGCGTTCAAAAATGATTTATGAGCCTATGGTACGTTTGGCGCAAACCGTGCACCTATCTTGCACTAACACTAACACTGTCTCCAAACGGACCGTAATGAGATTCCACTTGACCCACGTCACCTAGGAGTTCCACCTGGTGCGTCCAAAATGATTTTTGAGACTATGATACGTTCAGCGCAAACTATGCACCTATCTTGTGTCAAGATTATCACTATCTCCAAATGGACCGAAATGAGCTTCTGCTTGAGCTTCGTCACCTAGGGGTACCGTCGGGTGCGTCCAAAACGATTGCTTAGCCTATGGTATGTTTGGCGCAAACCGTGCACCTATCCTGCACCGACACTAACACTGTCTCCAAATGGACCAAAACGAGATTCTACATGACCCATGTCACGTAGATGTTCCATCAAGTGCGTGCAAAACCATTTATGAGCCAATGGTATGTTTGGTGCAAACCGAGCACCTATCTTGCACCGACACTAACACTGTCTCCAAATGGACCAAAACGAGATTACACATGACCCACGTCAAGTAGATGTTCCATCAGGTGCGTGCAAAACGATTTCCGAGCCTATGGTATGTTCGGCGCAAACTCTGCACCTATCTTGCATCAAGATTAGCACTATCTCCAAACAGACCGAAATGAGCTTTCACTTGAGCCTCGTCACCTAGGAGTACCCCCGGGTGCGTCCAAAGCGATTTGTGAGCCTATGGTACGTTTGGAGCAAAACGTGCACCTATCTTGCACCGATACGAACACTATCTCCAAACAGACCTATATAAGATTCCACACGACCCACGTCACCTAAGAGTTCCATCGGGTGCGCCCAAAATGATTTTCGATCCTATGGTACGTTCGGCACCAACCATGCACCTGTCTTGCGTCAAGATTAGCAATATCTCCAAACGGATCGAAATGAGCTTTCACTTGAGCCTCGTCACCTAGGAGCACCATCGGGTGCGTCCAAAACGATTTCTGAGCCTATGGTACATTTGGCGCAAACCGTACATCTATCTTGCACCGACACTAGCTCTATGTCTAAATGGACTAAAACGAGATTCCACATGACCCACATCACGTAGGAGTTCTATCGAGTGTGTCCAAAATGATTTTTTGAGTCTATGGTATGTTCGGCGCAAACTATGCGCCTATCTTGCGTCAAGATTATCACTATCTCCAAACGGACCGAGACGAGCTTCTGCTTGAGCCTCGCCACCTAGGAGTATCATCGGGTGTGTCCAAAATGATTTCTGAGCCTATGGTACGTTTGGTGCAAACCATGCACCTTTCTTGCATCGACACTAACATTGTTTCCAATCAGACAGAAACGAGATTCCACATGACCCATGTCACCTATGAGTTCCTTCGGGTGTGTTCAAAACGATTTCTGAGCCTATGAAACATTCGGCACAAACATTGCACCTATCTTGTGTCAAGATTAGCACTATCTCCAAATGGACCAAAACGAGCTTACACTTGAGCCTCATCACCTAGGATTACAATTGGGCGCGTTCAAAATGATTTATGAGCCTAAGGTACGTTTGGCACAAACCGTCCACCTATGTAGCACTAACACTAACACTGTCTCCAAACAGACCGAAACGAGCTTCCGCTTGAGCTTCATCACCTAAGAGTACCATCGGGTGTGTCTAAAACGATTTCTTAGACTATGGTATGTGTTGGCGCAAACCGTGCACCTATCTTGCACCGACACTAACACTATCTCCAAATGGACCAAAATGAGATTCCACTTGACCCACGTCACGTAGATGTTCCATCATGTCCGTGCAAAACAATTTCCGAGCCTATGGTATGTTCGGCGCAAACTCTACATCTATATTGCGTCAAGATTAGCACTATCTCCAAACAGACCAAAATGAGCTTTCACTTGAGCCTCGTCACCTAGGAGTACCCCGGGTGCGTCCAAACTGATTTTGTGAGCCTATGGTACGTTTGGCGCAAAACGTGCACCTATCTTGCACCAATACGAACACTGTCTCCAAATGGACCGAAATGAGATTCCACGTGACCCACGTCACCTAGGAGTTCCATTGGGTGCGTCCAAAATGATTTTTGAAAATATGGTATGTTCGACACATACCGTGCACCTATCTTGCGTCAAGATTAGCACTATCTTCTTACGGACCAAAACGAGCTTTCGCTTGAGCCTCGTCACCTAGTAGCACCATCGGGTGCGTCCAAAATGATTTCTGAGCCTATGGTACATTTGGCGCAAACTGTACATCTATCTTGCACCGACACTAGCTCTGTCTCCAAATGGACTAAAACAAGATTCCACATGACCCACGTCAAATAGGAGTTCCATCGGGTACGTCCAAAACAATTTTCTGAGCCTATGCTACGTTCGGCGCAAACCGTGCGCCTATCTTCCGTCAATATTATCACAATCTCCAAACAGACCAATACGAGATTCCACATGGGCCTCGCCACCTAGGAGTTCCATCGGGTGTGTCCAAAATGATTTCTCGAACCTATGTTACGTTCGACACAAACCGTGCACCTATCTTGCGTCCAAGATTAGCACTATCTCCAAATGGACCGAAATGAGCTTTCACTTGAGCCTCGTCACCTAGGAGCACCATCGGGTGCGTCCAAAATGATTTATGAGCCTATGGTACATTTGGCGCAAACCGTACATCTATCTTGCACGGACACTAGCTCTGTCTCCAAATGGACCGAAACGAGATTCCACATGACCCACGTCACCTAGGAGTACCATCGGTTGTGTCCAAAATGTTTTCTCGATCCTATGGTAAATTGATTGCAAATCTGTGCACCATTGTTGCAATCGACAACGACACTATTTCCAATTAGACCGAAACAAGATTCCACATGACCCATGTCACCTATGAGTTCCTTCGAAAAGTCCCAAAATGATATATGAGCCTATGGACCTTCGGCACAAACGCTGCACCTATATTGCGTCAAGATTAGCACTATCTCCAAATGGATCAAGCGAGCTTCCACTTGAGCCTCATCACCAAGGAATACAATTGGGCGCGTTCAAAAATGATTTATGAGCCTATGGTACGTTTGGCACAAACCGTGCACCTATCTTGCACTAACACTAACATCGTCTCCAAACGGACCGAAATGAGATTTCGCTGAGCTTCGTCACCTTGCGGTACCATCAAAAGGCCCAAAACAATTTCTTTGCCTATGGTATGTTTAGGCGCAAAACCGTGCACCTATCTTGCACCAACACTAACACTTTGTCTCAAAATGGACCAAAACGAGATTCCACATGACCCACGTCCACGTAGATGTTCCATCGGGTGCATGCAAAACGATTTACGAGCCTATGGTATGTTAAAGGCGCAAACTCTGCACCTATCTTGCGTCATGATAAGCACTATCTCCAAATAGACTGAAACGAGCTTTCACTTGAGCCTCGTCACCTAGGAGTACCCCCGAGTGCGTCCAAAGCAATTTGTGAGGCTATGGTATGTCTAGCACAAAACATGCACCTTTCTTTCACCAATACGAACACTATCTCCAAACGGACCAAAACGAGATTCCACAGGACCAACGTCACCTAGGAGTTCCATCGGATGTGTCCAAAATGATTTTCAAGCCTATGGTACGTTCGACACAAACCGTGCACCTTTCTTGCGTGAAGACTAGCACTATCTCCAAACGAACCGAAATGAGCTTTCACTTGAGCCTCGTCACCTAGGAGCACCATCGGGTGCATCCAAAACGATTTCTAAGCCTATGGTACATTTGGCGCAAACCGTACATCTATCTTGCACGGACACTAGCTCTGTCTCCAAATGGACTGAAACGAGATTCCACATGACCCATGTCACCTAGGAGTACCATCGGGTGTGTCCAAAATGATTTTCTGAGCCTATGGTATGTTCGGTGCAAACTGTGCACCATTGTTGCACCGACACTAACACTATTTCCAATCAGACCGAAACAAGATTCCACATGACCCACATCAACTATGAGTTCCTTCGGGTGCGTCCAAAACAATTTCTGAGCCTATGGAACGTTTGGCGCAAACGCTGCACCTATCTTGCGTCAAGAATAGCACTATCTCCAAATGGACCGAAACGAGCTTCAATTGAGCCTCATCACTAGGAGTACCATTGGGCGCATTCAAAATGATTGATGAGACTATGGTACATTTGGCGCATACCGTGCACCTATCTTGCACTAACACTAACACTGTCTCCAAACGGACCGTAATGAGATTCCACTTGACCCACGTCACCTAGGAGTACCACCTGGTGCGTCCAAAACGATTTTTGAGACTATGATATGTTCAGCGCAAACTATGCACCTATCTTGTGTCAAGATTATCACTATCTCCAAATGGACCGAAATGAGCTTCTGCTTGAGCTTCGTCACCTAGGGGTACCGTCGGGTGCGTCCAAAACGATTGCTTAGCCTATGGTATGTTTGGCGCAAACCGCACACCCTATCTGCACCGACACTAACACTGTCTCCAAATGGACCAAAACGAGATTCTACATGACCCATGTCACGTAGATGTTCCATCAAGTGCGTGCAAAACCATTTATGAGCCAATGGTATGTTTGGTGCAAACCGAGCACCTATCTTGCACCGACACTAACACTGTCTCCAAATGGACCAAAACGGGATTCCACATGACCCACGTCAAGTAGATGTTCCATCAGGTGCGTGCAAAACGATTTCCGAGCCTATGGTATGTTCGGCGCAAACTCTGCACCTATCTTGCATCAAGATTAGCACTATCTCCAAACAGACCGAAATGAGCTTTCACTTGAGCCTCGTCACCTAGGAGTACCCCCGGGTGCGTCCAAAGCGATTTGTGAGCCTATGGTACGTTTGGAGCAAAACGTGCACCTATCTTGCACCGATACGAACACTGTCTCCAAACAGACCTATACAAGATTCCACATGACCCACGTCACCTAAGAGTTCCATCGGGTGCGCCCAAAATGATTTTCGATCCTATGGTACGTTCGGCACCAACCATGCACCTGTCTTGCGTCAAGATTAGCAATATCTCCAAACGGATCGAAATGAGCTTTCACTTGAGCCTCGTCACCTAGGGAGCACCATCGGAAAGGTCCCAAAACGATTTCGAGCCTATGGTACATTTGGCGCAAACCGTACATCTATCTTGCACCGACACTAGCTCTATGTCTAAATGGACTAAAACGAGATTCCACATGACCCACATCACGTAGGAGTTCTATCGAGTGTGTCCAAAATGATTTTTTGAGTCTATGGTATGTTCGGCGCAAACTATGCGCCTATCTTGCGTCAAGATTATCACTATCTCCAAACGGACCGAGACGAGCTTCTGCTTGAGCCTCGCCACCTAGGAGTATCATCGGGTGTGTCCAAAATGATTTCTGAGCCTATGGTACGTTTGGTGCAAACCATGCACCTTTCTTGCATCGACACTAACATTGTTTCCAATCAGACAGAAACGAGATTCCACATGACCCATGTCACCTATGAGTTCCTTCGGGTGTGTTCAAAATGATTTCTGAGCCTATGAAACGTTCGGCGCAAACGTTGCACCTATCTTGTGTCAAGATTAGCACTATCTCCAAATGGACCAAAACGAGCTTACACTTGAGCCTCATCACCTAGGATTACAATTGGGCGCGTTCAAAATGATTTATGAGCCTAAGGTACGTTTGGCACAAACCGTCCACCTATGTAGCACTAACACTAACACTGTCTCCAAACAGACCGAAACGAGCTTCCGCTTGAGCTTCATCACCTAAGAGTACCATCGGGTGTGTCTAAAACGATTTCTTAGACTATGGTATGTGTTGGCGCAAACCGTGCACCTATCTTGCACCGACACTAACACTATCTCCAAATGGACCAAAATGAGATTCCACTTGACCCACGTCACGTAGATGTTCCATCATGTCCGTGCAAAACAATTTCCGAGCCTATGGTATGTTCGGCGCAAACTCTACAGCTATATTGCGTCAAGATTAGCACTATCTCCAAACAGACCAAAATGAGCTTTCACTTGAGCCTCGTCACCTAGGAGTACCCCAGGTGCGTCCAAACTGATTTTGTGAGCCTATGGTACGTTTGGCGCAAAACGTGCACCTATCTTGCACCGATACGAACACTGTCCTCAAACAGACTGAAACGAGATTTTACATGACCCACGTCACCTAGGAGTTCCATCGGGTGCATCCAAAACGATTTTCGAGCCTATGGTATGTTCGGCGCAAACCGTGCATCTATCTTTCGTCAAGATTAGCACTATCTCCAAACAGACCAAAACGAGCTTTCACTTGAGCCTCGTCACCTAGGAGCACCATCGGGTGCGTCCAAAATGATTTCTGAGCCTATGGTACATTTGGCGCAAACCGTACATCTATCTTGCACGGACACTAGCTCTGTCTCCAAATGGACTGAAACGAGATTCCACATGACCCACGTCACCTAGGAGTACCATCGGTTGTGTCCAAAATGATTTCTGATCCTATGGTAAATTCGGTGCAAACTGTGCACCATTGTTGCACCGACACTGACACTATTTCCAATTACACCGAAACGAGATTCCACATGACCCATGTCACCTATGAGTTCATTCGAGTGCGTCCAAAATGATATATGAGCCTATGGACCATTCGGCACAAACGCTACACCTATATTGCGTCAAGATTAGCACTATCTCCAAATGGACTGAAGCGAGCTTCCACTTGAGCCTCATCACCAAGGAGTACAATTGGGCGCGTTCAAAATGATTTATGAGCCTATGGTACGTTTGGCGCAAACCGTGCACCTATCTTGCACTAACACTAACATTGTCTCCAAACGGACCGTAATTAGATTCCACTTGACCCACGTCTCCTAGGAGTTCCACCAGGTGCGTCTTAAATGATTTTCGAGACTATGATACGTTCAGCGCAAACTGTGCACCTATCTTGTGTCAAGATTATCACTATCTCCAAATGGACCAAAACGAGCTTCTGCTTGAGCTTCGTCACCTAGCGAGTACCATCGGGTGCGTCCAAAATGATTGCTTAGCCTATGGTATGTTTGGCGCAAACCGTGCACCTATCCTGCACCGACACTAACACTGTCTCCAAATGGACCAAAACGAGATTCCACATGACCCACGTCACGTAGATGTTCCATCGGGTGCGTGCAAAACCATTTGAGCCTAGGGTATGTTCGGTGCATACCGTGCACCTATGATGCGTCAAGATTAGCACTATCTCCAAACAGACCAAAATGAGCTTTCACTGGAGCCTCGTCACCTAGGAGTACCCCCGGGTGCGTCCAAAGCGATTTGTGAGCCTATGGTACGTTTGGCGCAAACCGTGCACCTATCTTGCACCGATATGAACACTATCTCCAAACGGACCGAAACGAGATTCCACATGACCCACGTCACCTAGGAGTTCCATCGGGTGCGTTCAAAATGATTTCTAAGCCTATGGAACATTTGGTGCAAAACGTACTTGTATCTTGCACCGACACTAGCTCTGTCTCCAAATGGGCTGACACGAGATTCCACAAGACCCACATCATCTAGGAGTTCCATCGGGTGCGTGCAAAATGATTTTCTGAGCCTATGGTACGTTCGGCGTAAACCATGCGCCTATCTTGCGTCAATATTATCACTATCTCCAAACGGACCGAGACGAGCTTCCACTTGAGCCTCGCCACCTAGGAGTACCAACGGGTGCGTCCAAAATGATTTTTGAGCCTATGGTACGTTTGGTGCAAACCGTGCACCTTTCTTGCACCAACACTAACACTGTTTCCAATCAGACCAAAACAAGATTCCACATGACCCACGTCCCCTATAAGTTCCTTCGGGTGCGTTCAAAATGATTTCTAAGCCTATGAAACGTTCGACACAAACTCTGCACCTATCTTGCGTCAAGATTAGCACTATCTCAAAATGGACCAAAATGAGCTTCCACTTGAGCCTCATCGTCTAGGAGTACAATTGGGCACGTTCAAAATGATTTATGAGCCTATGGTACGTTTGGCGCAAACCGTGCACCTATCTTGCACTAACACTAACACTGTCTCCAAACGGACCGAAATGAGATTCCGCTTGAGCTTCGCCACCTTGGAGTAACATCGGGTGCGTCCAAAATGATTTCTTAGCCTATGGTATGTTTGGCACAAACCGTGCACCTATCTTGCACCGACACTAACACTGTCTCCAAATGGACCAAAACGAGATTCCACATGACCCATGTCACTTAGATGTTCCATCGGGTGTGTGCAAAACCATTTATGAGCCTATGGTTTGTTCGGCGCAAACTCTGCACCTATCTTGCGTCCAGATTAGCACTATCTCCAAATAGACCGAAATGAGCTTTCACTAGAGGCTCGTCACCTAGGAGTACCCCCGGGTGCGTCCAAAGCGATTTGTGAGCCTATGGTACGTTTGGCGCAAAACGTGCACCTATCTTGCACCGATACGAACACTGTCCTCAAACAGACTGAAACGAGATTTTACATGACCCACGTCACCTAGGAGTTCCATCGGGTGCATCCAAAACGATTTTCGAGCCTATGGTATGTTCAGGCGCAAACCGTGCATCTATCTTTCGTCAAGATTAGCACTATCTCCAAACAGACCAAAACGAGCTTTCACTTGAGCCTCGTCACCTAGGAGCACCATCGGGTGCGTCCAAGACAATTTCTGAGCCTATGGTACATTGGGCGCAAAACGTACATGTATCTTGCACCGACACTAGCTCTGTCTCCAAATGGACCGACACGAGATTCCACATGACCCACGTCACCTAGGAGTTCCATCGGGTGTGTCCAAAATGATTTCTGAGCTTATGGTACATTTGGCGCATACCATGCACCTATGTTGCATGAACACTAAAAACATCCCCAAACAGACTAAAACGAGATTCGACATGACTAACGTCACCTAGAAGTTCCATCGGGTGCGTCCAAAAAGATTTCTGAGCCTATGGTACGTTCGGCGCAAATCATGCACCTATCTTGTGTCAAGACTTGTACTATCTCTAAATAGACCGAAATGAGCTTGCACTTGAGCCTCGTCACCTAGGAGTACCATCAGTGCATCCAAAACGGTCTCCGCGCCTATGGTACGTTTGGTGCAAACCGTGCACCTGTCTTGCACCGACACTAACACCATCTCCAAATGGACCGAAACGTGATTCGATATGACCCGTGTCACCTAGGAGTTCCATCGGGTGTGTCCAAAATGATTTCTGAGCCTATGGTATATTCCCACAAATCATGCACCAATCTTGAGTCAAGATTAGCACTATCTCCAAACGAACCGAAACGAGCTTCCACTTGAGCCTCGTCACCTAGGAGTACCATCTGGTGCGTCCAAAACAATTTCTGAGCCATGGTATGTTTGATGCAAACCATGCACCTATCTTGCACCGACACTAACACCGTCTCCAAACGGATCGAAACACGATTCGATATGACCCACATCACATAGGAGTTCCATCGGGCGCGTCCAAAATGATTTCTGAGCCTGTGGTAGGTTCGGCGCAAACCGTGCACCTATCTGCTTCAAGATTAGCATTATCTCCAAACGGACCAAAACGAGCTTCCACTTCAGCCTCGTCACCTAGGAGTACTATCCGGTGTGTCCAAAATGATTTCTGAGCCTATGGTACATTTGGCACAAACCATGCGCCTATCTTGCACCGACACTAGCACCATCTCCAAACAGACTGAAACGAGATTCCACATGAGCCGTCACCTAGGAGCTCCATCGTTTGCAACCAAAACAATTTCTGAGCCTATGGTACGTTCAGCGTAAACCGTGCACCTATCTTGAGTCATGATTAGCACCATCTCCAAACAGACTGAGAACAATCTTCCACTTGAGCCTCGTCACCTAGGAGTACCATCGGGTGCATCCAAAATGATTTCTGAGCCTATGGTATGTTTGGCGTAAACCATGCACCTATCTTGCACCGACACTAACACCGTGTCTAAACAGATCGAAACGAGATTTGACATGACCCACTCACCTAGGAGTTCCATCAGGTGCATCCAAAACTATTCCTGAGCCTATGATACATTTGGTACAAACCGTGCACCTATCTGCATCAAGATTAGCACTATCTCCTAACAGACCGAAACGAGCTTCCACTTGAGCCTCATCACTTAGGAGTACCATCGGTTGTGTCCAAAATGATTTCTGAGCCTATGATATATTTGGCGCATACCATGCACCTATGTTGCACTGACACTAACACCGTCTCCAAATGGACTGAAACGAGATTCCACATGACCCACGTCACCAAGAAGTTCCATCGGGTGCGTCCAAAACGATTTCCGAGCCTATGGTACGTTCGGCGCAAATCGGGCACCTATCTTGCGTTAAGACTAGCACTATCTCTAAACAGACCGAAATGAGCTTGCACTTGAGCCTCGTCACCTAGGAGTGCCATCGGTGTATCCAAAACGGTTTCTGAGCCTATGGTACGTTTGACGCAAACCATGCACCTGTCTTGCACCAACACTAACACCATCTCCAAATAGACCGAAACGTGATTCGACATTACCCGTGTCACCTAGGAGTTCCATCGGGTGCGTCCAAAATGATTTCTGAGCCTATGGTACGTTCGGCGCAAACCGTGCACCAATCTTGCGTCAAGATTAGCACTATCTCCAAATAGACCGAAACGAGCTTCCACTTGAGCCTCGTCACCTAGGAGTATCATCTGGTACGTCCAAAACGATATCTGAGCCATGGTATGTTTGGCGCAAACCATGCACCTATCGTGCACCGACACTAACACCATCTCCAAACGGATCGAAAGGAGATTCGACATGACCCACGTCACGTAGGAGATCCATCGAGCGCGTCCTAAATGATTTCTGAGCCTATGGTACGTTCTGCGCAAATCATGCACCTATCTGCGTCAGGATTAGCACTATCTCCAAATGGACCAAAATCAGCTTCCACGTCAGCCTCGTCACCTTGGAGTACCATCGGGTGGGTCCAAAACAACTTCTGAGCCTATGGTACGTTTGGCACAAACCATGCACCTATCTTGACCAACACTAACATCGTCTCCAAATAGCTGAAACGAGATTCTAGATGACCCCATCACCGAGGAGTTCCATCGTTTGCGTCCAAAACAATTTCCGTGCCTATGGTACGTTCGGCGCAAACCGTGCACCTATCTTAAGTCATGATTAGCACTATCGCCAAACGGACTGAGAACGAGCTTCTAGTTGAGCCTCGTCACCTAGGACTACCATTAGGTGCATCGAAAATGATTTCTGAGCCTATGGTATGTTTGGCGCAAACCGTGCACCTATCTTCCACCGACACTAACACTGTGTCCAAACGGTTCAAAACTAGATTCGACATGACCCACACAACTAGGAGTTCCATCAGGTGCATCCAAAATGATTTCTGAGCCTATGGTATGTTTGGCACAAACCGTGCACCTATCTACGTTAAGATTAGCACTATCTCCTAACGGACCGAAACGAGCTTCCGCTTGAGCCTCGTCACATAGGAGTACCATCGGGTGTGTCCAAAATGATTTCTAAGCCTATGATACATTTGGCGCATACCATGCACCTATGTTGCACGAACACTAAAAATGTCCCCAAACAGACTAAAACGAGATTCGACATGACTAACGTCACCTAGAAGTTCCATCGGGTCCGTCCAAAAGGATTTCCGAGCCTATGGTACGTTCGGCGCAAATCGTGCACCTATCTTGTGTCAAGACTTGTACTATCTATAAATAGACCGAAATGAGCTTGCACTTGAGCCTCATCACCTAGGAGTACCATCAGTGCATCCAAAACGGTTTCTGGGCCTTTGGTACGTTTGGCGCAAACCGTGCACCTGTCTTGCACCGACACAAACACCATCTCCAAACGGACCGAAACGTGATTCGATATGACCCGTGTCACCTAGGAATTCCATCGAGTGTGTCCAAAACGATTTCTAAGCCTATGGTACATTCCAACAAATCATGCACCAATCTTGAGTCAAGATTAGCACTATCTCCAAATGAACCGAAACGAGCTTCCACTTGAGTCTCATCACCTAGGAGTACCATCTGGTGCGTCCAAAACAATTTCTGAGCCATGGTATGTTTGATGCAAACCGTGCACCTATCTTGCACCGACACTAGCACCATCTCCAAATGGATGGAAACACGATTCGACATGACCCACGTCACGTAGGAGTTCCATCGGGCGCGTCCAAAATGATTTCTGAGCCAGTCGTAGGTTTGGCGCAAACCATGCACCTATCTGCTTCAAGATTAGCATTATCTTCAAACGGACCAAAACGAGCTTCCACTTCAGCCTCGTCACCTAGGAGTACTATCCGGGTGTGTCCAAAATGATTTCTGAGCCTATGGTGCATTTGGCACAAACCATGCGCCTATCTTGCACCGACACTAGCACCATCTCCAAACGGACTGAAACAAGATTCCACATGAGCCGTCACCTAGGAGATCCATCGTTTGCATCCAAAACAATTTCCGAGCCTATGGTACGTTCAGCGTAAACCGTGCACCTATCTTGAGTCATGATTAGCACCATCTCCAAACAGACTGAGAACGAGCTTCCACTTGAGCCTCGTAACCTAGGAGTACCATCGGGTGCATCCAAAATGATTTCTGAGCCTATGGTATGTTTGGCGTAAACCGTGCACCTATCTTGCACCGACACTAACACCATGTCTAACCAGATCGAAATGAGATTTGACAAGACCGACTCACCTAGGAGTTCCATCAGGTGCATCCAAAACTATTCCTGAGCCTATGATACGTTTGGTACAAACCGTGCACCTATCTGCATCAAGATTAGCACTATCTCCAAACAGACCGAAACGAGCTTCCACTTGAGCCTCGTCACTTAGGAGTACCATCGGTTGTGTCCAAAATGATTTCTGAGCCTATGATATATTTGGCGCATACCATGCACCTATGTTGCACTGACACTAACACCGTCTCCAAATGGACTGAAACGAGATTCCAAATGACCCACGTCACCAAGAAGTTCCATCGGGTGCGTCCAAAACGATTTCTGAGCCTATGGTACGTTCGGCGCAAATCGTCCACCTATCTTGCGTTAAGACTAGCACTATCTCTAAACAGACCGAAATGAGCTTGCACTTGAGCCTTGTCACCTAGGAGTGCCATCGGTGTATCCAAAATGGTTTCTGAGCCTATGGTACGTTTGGCGCAAACCGTGCACCTGTCTTGCACCGACACTAACACCATCTCCAAACAGACCGAAACGTGATTCGACATTACCCGTGTCACCTAGGAGTTCCATCGGGTGCGTCCAAAATGATTTCCGAGCCTATGGTACGTTCGGCGCAAACCGTGCACCAATCTTGCGTCAAGATTAGCACTATCTCCAAATAGACCGAAACGAGCTTCCACTTGAGCCTCGTCACCTAGGAGTATCATCTGGTACGTCCAAAACGATATCTGAGCCATGGTATGTTTGCCGCAAACCATGCACCTATCGTGCACCGACTCAAACACCATCTCCAAACGGATCAAAAGGAGATTCGACATGACCCACATCACGTAGGAGATCCATCGAGCGCGTCCTAAACGATTTCTGAGCCTATGGTACGTTCAGCGCAAATCATGCACCTATCTGCGTCAAGATTAGCACTATCTCCAAATGGACCGAAATCAGCTTCCACGTCAGCCTCGTCACCTTGGAGTACCATCGGGTGGGTCCAAAACGACTTCTGAGCCTATGGTATGTTTGGCACAAACCATGCACCTATCTTGCACCAACACTAACACCGTCTCCAAATAGCTGAAACGAGATTCCACAAGATTAGCACTATCGCCTATGGTATGTTTGGCGCAAACCGTGCACCTATCTTGCACCGACACTAACACCGTGTCCAAACGGTTCAAAACTAGATTCGACATGCCCCACACAACTAGGAGTTCCATCAGGTGCATCCAAAACGATTTCTGAGCCTATGGTACGTTTGGCACAAACCGTGCACCTATCTACGTTAAGGTTAGCACTATCTCCTAACGGACCGAAACGAGCTTCCACTTGAGCCTCGTCACATAGGAGTACCATCGGGTGTGTCCAGAATGATTTCTAAGCCTATGATACATTTGGCACATTCCATGCACCTATGTTGCACGAACACTAAAAACGTCCCCAAACAGACTAAAATGAGATTCGACATGACTAACGTCACCTAGAAGTTCCATCGGGTGCGTCCAAAAGGATTTCCGAGCCTATGGTACGTTCGGCGCAAATCGTGCACCTATCTTGTGTCAAGACTTGTACTATCTCTAAATAGACCGAAATGAGCTTGCACTTAAGCCTCGTCACCTAGGAGTACCATCTGTGCATCCAAAATGGTTTCTGGGCCTATGGTACGTTTGGCGCAAACCGTGCACCTGTCTTCCACCAATACTAACACCATCTCCGAACAGACCGAAACATGATTCGATATGACCCGTGTCACCTAAGAGTTCCATCGGGTGCGTCCAAAATGATTTCCGAGCCTATGGTACATTCCAACAAATCATGCACCAATCTTGAGTCAAGATTAGCACTATCTCCAAACGAACCGAAACGAGCTTCCACTTGAGCCTCGTCACCTAGGAGTACCATCTGGTGCGTCCAAAACAATTTCTGAGCCGTGGTATGTATGATGCAAACCGTGCACCAATCTTGCACCGACACTAACACCGTCTCCAAACGGATCGAAACACGATTCGACATGACCCACGTCACGTAGGAGTTCCATCGGGCACGTCCAAAATGATTTCTGAGCCTGTGGTAGGTTCGGCGCAAACCATGCACCTATCTGCTTCAAGATTAGCATTATCTCCAAACGGACCAAAATGAGCTTCCACTTCAGCCTCGTCACCTAGGAGTACTATCCGGGTGTGTCCAAAATGATTTCTGAGCCTATGGTGCATTTGGCACAAACCATGCGCCTATCTTGCACCGACACTAGCACCATCTCCAAACGGACTGAAACGAGATTCCACATGAGCCGTCACCTAGGAGCTCCATCGTTTGCATCCAAAACAATTTCTGAGCCTATGGTACGTTCAGCGTAAACCGTGCACCTATCTTGAGTCATGATTAGCACCATCTCCAAACAGACTAAGAACGAGCTTCCACTTGAGCCTCGTCACCTAGGAGTACCATCGGGTGCATCCAAAATGATTTCTGAGCCTATGGTATGTTTGACGTAAACCGTGCACCTATCTTGCACCGACACTAACACTGTGTCTAAACGGATTGAAATGAGATTTGACAAGACCCACTCACCTAGGAGTTCCATCAGGTGCTTCCAAAACTATTCCTGAGCCTATGATACGTTTGGTACAAACCGTGCACCTATCTACGTCAAGACTAGCACTATCTCCTAACAGACCGAAACGAGCTTCCACTTGAGCCTCGTCACTTAGGAGTACCATCGGTTGTGTCCAAAATGATTTCTAAGCCTACGATATATTTGGCGCATACCATGCACCTATGTTGCACTGACACTAACACCGCCTCCAAATGGACTGAAATGAGATTCAGTCTATTTAGAGATAATGCTAATCTTGACGCAAGATAGGTGCACGGTTTGCGCCGAACGTACCATAGGCTCGGAAATCATTTTGGACGCACCTGATGGTACTCCTAGGTAACGTGGATCTTGTGGAATATCGTTTCAGTGCGTTTGCAGACGGTGTTAGTGTCAGTGCACAGTTTGTGCCAAACATACCATAGGCTCAAAGATCGTTTTGGACACACCCGATGGTACTCCTAGGTGACGAGGCTGAAGTGCAAGCTCATTTCGGTCCGTTTAGAGATAGTACTAATCTTGACGATGATAGGTGCACGGTTTGCGTTGAACGTACCATAGGCTCGGATATCATTTTGGACGCACCCGATGGAACTCCTAGGTGACGTGGATCATGTCGAATCTCGTTTCGGTCTGGTTTGGAGATGGTGTTAGTGTCGGTGCAAGATTGGTCCACGGTTTGCGCCAACCATACCATAGGCTCAGAAACCATTTTGCACGCACCCGATGGTACTCCTAGGTGACGAGGCTCAAGTGCAAGCTCGTTTCGGTCTATTTAGAGATAGTGCTAATCTTGACGCAAGATAGGTGCACGGTTTGCGCCGAACGTACCATAGGCACGGAAAATTGTTTCGGATGCACCTGATGGTACTCCTAGGTGACGAGGCTCAAGTGGAAGCTCGTTCTCAGTCCGTTTGAAAGTTAGGAGCACGGTTTGTGCCGAACGCACCATAGGCTCAGAAATCGTTTTGGACGCACCTGATGATACTCCTAGGTGACGTGGGTCCTGTGGAATCTCGATTTTGTGCGTTTGGAGACGGTGTTAGTGTCGGTGCAAGATAGGTGCATGGTTTGCGTCAAACGTACCATTGGCTCAGAGGTCCTTTTGGACACACCCGATGGTACTCCTAGGTGACGAGGCTCGAGTGCAAGTTCTTTTTCGGTCCGTTTAGAGATAGTGCTAAAGTTGACATAGATAGTTGCACGGTTTGCGCTGAATGTACCATAGGCTCGAAATCGATTTGGACGCACCCGATGGAACTCCTAGGTGACGTGGGTCATGTCGAATCTCATTTTGGTTTGGTTGGAGATCATGTTAGTGTCGATTCAAGACAGGTGCACGGTTTGCGCCAGACATACCATAGGCTCAGAAACTATTTTGGGCGCACCCGATGGTACTCCTAGGTGACAAGGCTCAAGTTCAAGCTCATTTCGGTCTATTTAGAGATAGTGCTAATCTTGACGCAAGGTATTGCAAGGTTTGCGTCGAACGTACCATAGGCTCGGAAATCGTTTTGGGAGCACCTGATGGTACTCCAAGGTGACGAGGCTCAAGTGGAAGCTCGTTCTCAGTCTGTTTGGAGATAGTGCTAACCTTGACGTAAGTTAGGTGCATGGTCTGTGCCGAACGTACCATAGGCACAGAAATCGTTTTGGACGCACCTGATGGTACTCCGAGGTGACATGGGTCCTGTGGAATCTCAATTCCGTGCGTTTGGAGACAATGTTAGTGTCGGTGCAAGATAGTTTCACGGTTTGCGCCAAACGTACCATAAGCTCAGAAACCGTTTTGGACGCACCCGATGGTACTTCTAGGAGACGTGGCTCAAGTGCAAGCACGTTTCGGTTCATTTAGAGATATTGCTAATCTTGACGCAAGATAGGTGCACAGTTTGCGCCGAACGTACCATAGTCTTGGAAATTATTTCAGCACCTGATGGTACTCCCAGGTGACGAGGCTCAAGTGGAAGCTCGTTCTCAGTCCGTTTGGAGATAGTGCTAACCTTGACGCAAGATAGGTGCACGTTTTGTGCCCAACATACCATAGGCTCAGAAACCATTTTGGACGCACCCGATGGTACTCCTAGGTGACAAGGCTCAAGTGCAAGCTCGTTTCGGTCTATTTAGAGATAGTGCTAATCTTGACGCAAGATAGGTGCGCGGTTTGCGCCGAACGTACCATAGGCTCGGAAATCATTTTGGACGCACCTGATGGTACTCCTAGGTGACGTGGATCTTGTGGAATCTTGTTTCGGTGCGTTTAGAGACGGTGTTAGTGTCAGTGCACAGTTTGTGCCAAACATACCATAGGCTCAAAGATCATTTTGGACACACCTGATGGTACTCCTTGGTGACGAGGCTCAAGTGCAAGCTCGTTTTGGTCTATTGAGAGATAGTGCTAATCTTGACGCAAGATAGGTGCATGGTTTGCACCGAACGTACTATAGGCTCAGAAATTACTTTAGACACACCAGATGGTACTCCTAGGTGATAGGGCTCAAGTGGAAGCTCGTTCTCAGTCCATTTGGAGATAGTGCTAACCTTGACGCAAGATAGGTGCACGGTTTGCGCCGAACGTACCATAGGCTCAGAAAAATCATTTTGGACGCACCTGATGGTACTCCTAGGTGATGTGGGTCCTGTGGAATCTTGATTCCATGCGTTTGGAGACAGTGTTAGTGTCGGTGCAAGATAGTTTCATGGTTTGCGCCAAACTTACCATAGGCTCAGAAACCGTTTTGGACGCACCCGATGGTACTCCTAGGAGACGTGGCTCAAGTGCAAGCTCGTTTCGGTTCGTTTAGAGATAGTGCTGATCTTGACGCAAGATAGGTGCACAGTTTGCGCCGAATGTACCACAGGCTCAAAAATTATTTCAGACGCACCTTATGGTACTCTTCGGTGACGAGGCTCAAGTGCAAGCTCGTTTCGGTCTATTTTGAGATAGTGCTAATCTTCACGCAAGATCGATGCATGGTTTGCGCCGAACATACCATAGGCTCAGAAATTGTTTCGGACGCACATGATTGTACCCCTAGGTGACGAGGCTCAAGTGCAAGCTCGTTTTGGCCTTTTGAGAGATAGTGCTAATCTTGACGCAAGATGGGTGCACGGTTTGCGCCGAATGTACCATAGGCTCGGAAATTACTTCAGACTTACCTGAAGGTACTCTTAGGTGACGAGGCTCAAGTGCAAGCTCGTTTCGGTCTATTTTGAGATAGTGCTAATCTTGACGCAAGATAGTTGCACGGTTTGCGCCAAACATACCATAGGCTCAGAAACTGTTTTGGATGCACCCGATGGTACCCCTAGGTGACGAGGCTCAAGTGCAAGCTCGTTTTGGTCTATTTAGAGATAGTGCTAATCTTGACGCAAGATAGGTGCATGGTTTGTGTCAAACGTACCGTAGGCTCGGAAATCGTTTCAGATGCACGTGATGGTACTCCTAGGTGACGAGGCTCAAGTGCAAGCTTGTTTCGGCCTTTTGAGAGATAGTGCTAATCTTGACGCAAGATAGGTGCACGGTTTGCGCCGAACGTACCATAGGCTCAGAAATTACTTCAGACGCACCTGATGGTACTCTTAGGTGACGAGGCTCCAGTGCAAGCTCGTTTCGGTCTATTTTGAGATAGTGCTAATCTTGACGCAAGATAGGTGCACAGTTTGCGCCGAACGTACCATAGGCTCAGAAATCATTTTTGGGCGCACCTGATGGTACTCAAGGTGACGTGGGTCCTTTGGAATCTTGATTCCGTGTGTTTGGAGACAGTGTTAGTGTCGGTGCAAGATAGGTGCACGGTTTGCGCAAACATACCATAGGCTCAGAAACTGTTTTGGACACACCCGATGGTACCACTAGGTGACGAGGCTCAAGTGCAAGCTTGTTTCGGTCTTTTGAGAGATAGTGCTAATCTTGACGCAAGATAAGTGCACGGTTTGCGCCGAACGTACCATAGGCTCAGAAATTACTTCAAACGCACCTGATGGGACTCTTAGGTGACGAGGCTCAAGTGCAAGCTCGTTTCGGTCTATTTTGAGATATTGCTAATCTTGACACAAGATAGGTGCACGGTTTATGCCAAACATACCATAGGCTCAGAAACTATTGTGGACACACCCGATGGTACCCCTAGGTGACGAGGCTCGAGTGCAAGCTTGTTTCAGTCTATTTAGAGATAGTTCTAATCTTGACGCAAGATAGGTGCATGGTTTTCATCGAACGTACCATAGGCTCAGAAATTACTTCAGACGCGCCTGATGGTACTCCTAGGTGACGAGGCTCAAGTGGAAGCTCGTTCTCAGTCCGTTTGAGAAAATAGCGCTAACCAAGACGTAAGTTAGGTGCACGGTTTGTGCCGAACGTACCATAGGCTCAGAAATCGTTTTGGACGCACCTGATGGTAATCCTAGGTGATGTGGGTCCTTTGGAGTCTCGATTCCATGCATTTGGGGACAGTGTTAGAGTCGGTGCAAGATAGGTGCGCGGTTTGCGGCATACGTACCATAGGCTCAAAAACCATTTTGGACGCACCCGATGGTACTCCTAGGTGACGAGGCTCAAGTGCAAGCTCGTTTTGGTCTTTTGTGAGACAGTGCTAATCTTGACGCAAGATAGGTGCACGGTTTGCACCGAATGTACCATAGGCTCAAAAATTACTTCAGACGCACCTGATGCTACTCTTAGGTGATGAGGTTCAAGTGCAAGCTCGTTTCGGTCTATTTTGAGATAGTGCTAATCTTGACGCAAGATAGGTGCACGGTTTGCGCCAAACCTTTCATAGGCTCAGAAACCATTTTGGACCCACCCGATGGTACCCCTAGGTGACGAGGCTCAAGTGCAAGCTCGTTTCGGTCTATTTAGAGATAGTGCTAATCTTGATGCAAGATATGTGCACGATTTAAGCCGAGCGTACCATAGGCTCGGAAATTACTTCAGACGCACCTGATGGTACTCTTTTGTGACAAGGCTGAAGTGCAAGCTCGTTTCGGTCTATTTTGAGATAGTGCTAATCTTGACGCAAGATAGGTGCACGTTTTGCGCCAAACATACCATAGGCTCAGAAACCATTTTGGACGTACCCGATGGTACCCCTAGGTGACGAGGCTCAAATGCAAGCTCGTTTCGGTCTATTTTGAGATAGTGCTAATCTTGACGCAAGATAGGTGCACGGTTTGCGCCAAACATACCATAGGCTCAGAAACTGTTTTGGACGCACCCGATGGTACCCCTAGGTGACGAGGCTCAAATACAAGCTCGTTTCGGTCTATTTAGAGATAGTGCTAATCTTGACGCAAGATAGGTGCATGGTTTGCGTCGAACGTACCATAGGCTCGGAAATCGTTTTGGACGCACCTGATGGTACTCCTAGGTGACGAGGCTCAAGTGGAAGCTCGTTCTCAGTCGGTTTGGAGATAGTGCTAACCATGATGTAAGATAGGTGCACGGTTTGTGCCGAACGTACCATAGGCTCAGAAATCATTTTGGTCGCACCTGATGGTAGTCCTAGGTGACGTGGGTCCTGTGGAATCTCGATTCCGTGCGTTTGGAGATAGTGTTAGTGTCGGTGCAAGATAGGTGCACGGTTTGCACCAAACGTACCATATGCTCAGAAACCGTTTTGGACGCACCCGATGGTACTCCTAGGTGACGATGCTGAAGTGCAAGCTCGTTTCGGTTCATTTAGAGATAGTGCTAATCTTGACGTAGATAGGTGCACGGTTTGCGCTGAACGTACCATAGGCTCAGAAATCATTTTGGACGCACCCGATGGAACTCCTAGGTGACGTGGGTCATGTCGAATCTCGTTTCGGTCTGTTTGGAGATGGTGTTAGTGTCGGTGCAAGACAGTTGCACGGTTTGCACCAAACGTACCATAGGCAAAGAAACCATTTTGGACGCACCCGATGGTACTCCTAGGAGACGAGCCTCAAGTGCAAGCTCGTTTTGGTTCGTTTAGAGATAGTGCTAATCTTGACACTAGATAGGTGCACAGTTTGCGCCGAACGTACCATAGGCTCAGAAATTTTTTCAGACACACCTGATGGTACTCCTAGGTGATGAGGCTCAAGTGGATGCTCGTTCTCAGTCTGTTTGGAGATAGTGCTAACCTTCACGTAAGTTAGGTGCACGGTTTGTGCCGAACGTACCATAGGCTCAGAAATCATTTTGGACGCACCTGAAGGTACTCTGAGGTGACGTGGGTCGTGTGGAATCTCGATTCCGTGCGTTTGGGGACAGTGTTATTGTCGGTGCAAGATAGGTGCACAGTTTGCGCCAAACGTACCATAGGCTCAGAAACCATTTTGGACGCACCCGATGGTACTCCTTGGTGATGAGGCTCAAGTGCAAGCTCGTTTCGGTCTTTTGAGAGATAGTGCTAATCTTGACACAAGATAGGTGCACGGTTTGCGCCGAATGTACCATAGGGTCAGAAATTACTTCAGACGCACCTGATGATACTCCTAGGTGACAAGGCTCAAGAGGAAGCTCGTTCTCAGTCCGTTTGGAGATAGTGCTAACCTTGATGCAAGATAGGTGCATGGTTTGCGCCGAATGTACCATAGGCTCGGAATCATTTTGGACACACCTGATGGTACTCTGAGGTGACGTGGATCTTGTGGAATCTTGTTTCGGTGCGTTTGGAGACGGTGTTAGTGTTAGTGCACAGTTTGTGCCAATCATACCATAGGCTCAAAGATCGTTTTGGACACACTTGATGGTACTCCTTGGTGACGAGGCTCAAGTGCAAGCTCGTTTTGGTCTATTGAGAGATAGTGCTAATCTTGACGCAAGATAGGTGCATGGTTTGCACCGAACGTACTATAGGCTCAGAAATTACTTTAGACACACCAGATGGTACTCTTCGGTGACGAGGCTCAAGTGAAAGCTCGTTTCGGTATATTTTGAGATAGTGCTAATCTTGACGCAAGATAGATGCACAGTTTGCGCCAAACGTACCATAGGCTTAGAAATCATTTTGGACGCACATGATTGTATTCCTAGGTGACGAGGCTCAAGTGCAAGCTTGTTTCGGCCTTTTGAGAGATAGTGCTAATCTTGACGCAAGATAGGTCCACGGTTTGCGCCGAGCGTACCATAGGCCCAGAAATTACTTTAGACGCACATGGTGGTACTGTTAGGTGACGAGGCTCAAGTGCAAGCTCGTTTCGGTCTATTTTGAGATAGTGCTATTCTTGACGCAAGATAGGTGCACTGTTTGCGCCAAACATACCATAGGCTCAGAAATCATTTTGGACCCACCCGATGGTACTCCTAGGTGACGAGGCTCAAGTGCAAGCTCGTTTCGGTCTATTTAGAGATAGCACTAATATTGACGCAAGATAGGTGCAAGGTTTGTGTCGAACATACCATAGGCTCAGAAATCATTTCGGACACACCTGATTGTACTCCTAGGTGACGAGGCTCAAGTGGAAGCTTGTTCTCAGTCCGTTTGGAGATAGTGCTAACCATGACGTAAGTTAGGTGCACGGTTTGTGCCGAACGTACCATAGGCTCAGAAATCGATTTGGACGCACCTGATGGTAATCCTAGGTGACGTGGGTCTTGTGGAATCTCGATTCCATGCATTTGGAGACAGTGTTAGTGTCGGTGCAAGACAGGTGCACGGTTTGCGCCAAACGTACCATAGGCAAAGAAATCGTTTTGGACGCACCCGATGGTACTCCTAGGAGACGAGCCTCAAGTGCAATCTCGTTTCGGTTCATTTAGAGATAGTGCTAATCTTGACGCAAGATAGGTGCATAGTTTGCGCCAAACGTACCATATGCGCAAAATTATTTCAGACGCACCTGATGTACTCCTAGGTGACGAGGCTCAAGTGGAAGCTCATTCTCAGTCCGTTTGGCGATAGTGCTAACCATGACGTAAGTTAGGTGCACGGTTTGTGCCGAACGTACCATAGGCTCAGAAATCGTTTTGGACGCACCTGATGGTACTCCTAGGTGACGTGGGTCCTGTGGAATCTCCTTTCCGTGCGTTTGGAGACGGTGTTAGTGTTGGTGCAAGATTGGTGCACGGTTTGCGCCAAACGTCCCATAGGCTCAAAGATTGTTTTGGACACACCCGATGGTACTCCTAGGTGACGAGGCTGAAGTGCAAGCTTGTTTCAATCCATTTAGAGAAAGTGCTAATCTTGACGTAGATAGGTGCACGGTTTACGCTGAACGTACCATAGGCTCGGAAATCGTTTTGGACGCACCCGATGGAACTCCTAGGTGACGTGGGTCATGTCGAATCTTGTTTCGGTCTGTTTGGAGATGGTGTTAGTGTCGGTGCAAGACAGGTGCACGGTTTGCACCAAACATACCATAGGCTCAGAAACCGTTTTGGATGCACCCGATGGTACTCCTAGGTGATGAGGCTCAAGAGCAAGCTCGTTTCGGTCTATTTAGAGATACTGCTAATCTTGACACAAGATAGGTGCATGGTTTGCATCGAACGTACCACAAGCTCGAAAATTATTTCAGACACACCTGATGGTACTCCTTGGTGATGAGGCTCAAGTGGAAGCTCGTTCTCAGTCCGTTTGGAGATAGTGCTAACCTTGACGTAAGTTAGGTGCACGGTTTGTGCCAAACGTACCATAGGCTCAGAAATTGTTTTGGGCACACCTGATGGTACTCAGAGGTGACATGGGTCATGTGGAATCTTGATTCCCTGTGTTTGGAGACAATGTTTGTGTCGGTGCAAGATAGGTGCATAGTTTGCGCCAAACGTACCATAGGCTCAGAAACTGTTTTGGACGCACCCGATGGTACTCCTAGGGGATGAGGCTCAAGTGCAAGCTTGTTTCGGTCTTTTGAGAGAGTCCTAATCTTGACGCAAGATAGCTGCACGGTTTGCGCCGAACGTACCTTAGGCTCAGAAATTACTTCAGACGCACCTGATGGTACTCTTAGGTGACGAGGCTCAAGTGCAAGCTCGTTTCGGTCTATTTTGAGATAGTGCTAATCTTGACGCAAGATAGATGATGTGGACAAGGATAACTCAACCTCAACTATGCTTCTACAGTTTGTTACAGCTATACCTGCAAAACTGGCCCACGTTTATGCATCCTTATTCCATATCAGGAGAAAGATATTGAAGTCTAGTTTCCAACGCAACAAACGGTGCATCTTTTGGACTTCCGAGCTAAGAGTTATGATCGTTTTAGTGGAAGGTGCACATGCAGCCCAGCACCTGCGCGAGAATTGAAGAGATTGCTTGAGTATCCACTTCAGTTAGGCAAAAGTAAAGAGGACCTTTGGTATGGTGGTTAGCACCCAGATTAAGTGTCAACTTTTCGCATACTTTTCGTCATTGTATAAATACCCATGTAATCCTTCTATGTAAGAGTCTCTTTTGGTTAAAATACAACAACCTTGTGTGTGTGTTCTTCTCTCATGGAGAGAATATTTGGAATCTTTGGTAAGGCATGAGTGCTTTGCAACATTCGTTCTTTCGACTCCTGAGGGGGTTGTAGAACACCGAACTTCAGTTCATCCATTTCGTGCCTTCATGTCTATATGGCGTGATTGTGTGGACTGGTTTTATCGGTGCATGGAAGGGTGGATGTCTCGGTAGTTCGTCGCGGGTGCAAGATCTCGTGGTGCGCTACCTCTCAATCAGGTCATGCAACGATAGTTATCAAGTTTACTTATGCTCTACTATGAAGATCAGGCTATACAAGTTGCAGTCGTGTGTTCCATACACGTACACACATCAATAGATGCACGGTTTGCGCCGAGCGTCCCATAGGCTCAGAAATCGTTTCGGATGCACATGATTGTACTCCTAGGTGATGAGGCTCAAGTGCAAGCTCGTTTCGGCCTTTTGAGAGATAGTGCTAATCTTGACGCAAGATAGGTGCACGGTTTCCGCCGAACGTACCATAGGCTCGAAAATTACTTGAGACTCACCTGATGGTACTCTTAGGTGATGAGGCTCAAGTGCAAGCTCGTTTCTGTCTATTTTGAGATAGTGCTAATCTTGACGCAAGAAAGGTGCACGGTTTGTGCCAAACAAACCATAGGCTCAGAAACCGTTTTGGACACACCCGATGGTACTCCTAGATGATGAGGCTCAAGAGCAAGCTCGTTTCGTTCTATTTAGAGATACTGCTAATCTTGACACAAGATTGGTGCATGGTTTGCATCGAACGTACCACAAGCTCAGAAATTATTTCAGACGCACCTGATGGTACTCCTTGGTGACGAGGCTCAAGTGGAAGCTCGTTCTCAGCCCGTTTGGAGATAGTGCTAACCTTGACGTAAGTTAGGTGCACGGTTTGTGCCGAACGTACCATAGGCTCAGAAATCGTTTTGGGCACACCTGATGGTACTCAGAGGTGACATGGGTCATGTGGAATCTTGATTCCCTGTGTTTGGAGACAATGTTTGTGTCGGTGCAAGATAGGTGCATAGTTTGCGCCAAACGTACCATAGGCTCAGAAACTGTTTTGGACGCACCCGATGGTACTCCTAGGGGATGAGGCTCAAGTGCAAGCTTGTTTCGGTCTTTTGAGAGAGTCCTAATCTTGACGCAAGATAGCTGCACGGTTTGCGCCGAACGTACCTTAGGCTCAGAAATTACTTCAGACGCACCTGATGGTACTCTTAGGTGACGAGGCTCAAGTGCAAGCTCGTTTCGGTCTATTTTGAGATAGTGCTAATCTTGACGCAAGATAGATGATGTGGACAAGGATAACTCAACCTCAACTGTGCTTCTACAGTTTGTTACAGCTATACCTGCAAAACTGGCCCACGTTTATGCATCCTTATTCCATATCAGGAGAAAGATATTGAAGTCTAGTTTCCAACGCAACAAACGGTGCATCTTTTGGACTTCCGAGCTAAGAGTTATGATCGTTTTAGTGGAAGGTGCACATGCAGCCCAGCACCTGCGCGAGAATTGAAGAGATTGCTTGAGTATCCACTTCAGTTAGGCAAAAGTAAAGAGGACCTTTGGTATGGTGGTTAGCACCCAGATTAAGTGTCAACTTTTCGCATACTTTTCGTCATTGTATAAATACCCATGTAATCCTTCTATGTAAGAGTCTCTTTTGGTTAAAATACAACAACCTTGTGTGTGTGTTCTTCTCTCATGGAGAGAATATTTGGAATCTTTGGTAAGGCATGAGTGCTTTGCAACATTCGTTCTTTCGACTCCTGAGGGGGTTGTAGAACACCGAACTTCAGTTCATCCATTTCGTGCCTTCATGTCTATATGGCGTGATTGTGTGGACTGGTTTTATCGGTGCATGGAAGGGTGGATGTCTCGGTAGTTCGTCGCGGGTGCAAGATCTCGTGGTGCGCTACCTCTCCATCAGGTCATGCAACGATAGTTATCAAGTTTACTTATGCTCTACTATGAAGATCAGGCTATACAAGTTGCAGTCGTGTGTTCCATACACGTACACACATCAATAGATGCACGGTTTGCGCCGAGCGTCCCATAGGCTCAGAAATCGTTTCGGATGCACATGATTGTACTCCTAGGTGATGAGGCTCAAGTGCAAGCTCGTTTCGGCCTTTTGAGAGATAGTGCTAATCTTGACGCAAGATAGGTGCACGGTTACCGCCGAACATACCATAGGCTCGGAAATTACTTCAGACTCACCTGATGGTACTCTTAGGTGACGAGGCTGAAGGGCAAGCTCGTTTCGGTCTATTTTGAGATAGTGCTAATCTTGACGCAAGATAGGTGCACGGTTTGCGCCAAACATACCATAGGCTCGAAATTGTTTTGGACCGCACCCGATGGTACCCCTAGGTGATGAGGCTCAAGTGCAAGCTCGTTCCGGTCTATTTAGAGATAGTGCTAATCTTGACGCAAGATAGGTGCATGGTTTGCGTCGAATGTACCATAGGCTCGGAAATCGTTTCAGACGCACGTGATGGTACTACTTGGTGATGAGGCTCAAGTGGAAGCTCGTTCTCAGTCCGTTTGGAGATAGTGCTAACCATGACATAAGTTAGGTGCACGGTTTGTGCCGAACGTACCATAGGCTCAGAAATTGATTTGGACGCACCTAATGGTAATCCTAGGTGACGTGAGTCCTATGGAATCTCGATTCCGTGCGTTTAGAGACAGTGTTAGTGTCGGCGCAAGATTGGTGCACGGTTTGCGCCAAACGTACCATAAGCTTAGAAATCATTTCGGACGCACATGATTGTACTCCTAGGTGACGAGGCTCAAGAGCAACCTTGTTTCGGTCTTTTGAGAGATAGTGCTAGTCTTGACGCAAGATAGGTGCACGGTTTGCGCCGAACGAACCATAGGCTCGGAAATTACTTCAGACGCACCTGATGGTACTCTTAGGTGACGAGGCTGAAGTGCAAGCTCGTTTCGGTCTATTTGGAGATAGTGCTAATCTTGACGCAAGATAGGTGCACGGTTTGCGCCAAACATACCATAGGCTCAGAAACCGTTTTGGGCGCACCCAATGGTACTCCTAGGTGACGAGGCTCAAGTGCAAGCTCGTTTCGGTCTTTTGAGAGATAGTGCTAGTCTTGATGCAAGATAGGTGCACGGTTTGCGCCGAACGTACCATAGGCTTGGAAATTACTTCAGACGCACCTGATGGTACTCTTAGGTGACGAGGCTGAAGTGCAAGCTCGTTTCGGTATATTTTGAGATAGTGCTAATCTTGACGCAAGATAGGTGCATGGTTTGCGCAAAACATACCATAGGCTCAGAAACCGTTTTGGACGCACCCGATGGTACCCCTAGGTGACGAGGCTCAAGTGCAAGCTCGTTTCGGTCTATTTAGAGATAGTGCTAATCTTGACGCAAGATAGGTGCATGGTTTGCGTCGATCGTACCATAAGCTCGGAAATTGTTTCGGGCGCACCTGATGGTACTCCTAGGTGATGAGGCTCAAGTGGAAGCTCGTTCTCAGTCTGTTTGGAGAAAGTGCTAACCATAACGTAAATTAGGTGCACGGTTTGTGCGAACGTACCATAGGCTTAGAAATCGATTTGGACGCACCTGATGGTAATCCTAGGTGACGTGCGTCCTGTGGAATCTCGATTCCGTGCGTTTAGACACAGTGTTAGTGTCGGCGCCAGATAGGTCCACGGTTTGCGCCAAACGTACCCTACGCTCAGAAATCATTTCGGACGCACATGATTGTACTCCTAGGTGACGAGGCCCAAGTGCAAGCTCGTTTCGGCCTTTTGAGAGATAGTGCTAATCTTGACGCAAGATAGGTGCATGGTTTGCGCCGAACGAACCATAGGCTCAGAAATTACTTCAGACGCACCTGATGGTACTCTTAGGTGACGAGGCTGAAGTGCAAGCTCGTTTCGGTCTATTTGGAGATAGTGCTAATCTTGACGCAAGATAGGTGCACGGTTTGCGCCAAACACACCATAGGCTCAGAAACCGTTTTGGACGCACCCGATGGTACTCCTAGGTGACGAGGCTCAAGTGCAAGCTCGTTTCGGTCTTTTGAGAGATAGTGCTAGTCTTGACGCAAGATAGGTGCACGGTTTGCGCTGAACGTACCATAGGCTCAGAAATTACTTCAGACGCACCTGATGGTACTCGTAGGTGACGAGGCTGAAGTGCAAGCTCGTTTCGGTCTATTTTGAGATAGTGCTAATCTTGACGCAAGATAAGTGCATGGTTTGCGCAAAACATACCATAGGCTCAGAAACCATTTTGGACGCACCCGATGGTACCCCTAGGTGACGAGGCTCAAGTGCAAGCTCGTTCCAGTCTATTTAGAGATAGTGCTAATCTTGACGCAATATAGGTGCATGGTTTGCGTCGAACGTACCATAGGCTCGGAAATTGTTTCGGGCGCACCCGATGGTACCCCTAGGTGACGAGGCTCAAGTGCAAGCTCGTTCCAGTCTATTTAGAGATAGTGCTAATCTTGACGCAAGATAGGTGCATGGTTTGCGTCGAACGTACCATAGGCTCGAAAATCGTTTTGGACGCACCTGATGGTACTCCTTGGTGAAGAGGCTCAAGTGGATGCTCGTTCTCAGTCTGTTTGGAGATAGTGATAACCTTCAAGTAAGTTTGGTGCACGGTTTGTGCCGAACGTACCATAGGCTCTGAAATCATTTTGGGCACACCTGATGGTACTCTGAGGTGACGTGGGTCCTGTGGAATCTCGAAAACCATTTTGGACGCACCCGATGGTACTCCTAGGTGATGAGGCTCAAGTGCAAGCTCGTTTCGGTCTTCTGAGAGATAGTGCTAATCTTGACGCAAGATAGGTGCACGGTTTGCGCCGAACGAACCATAGGCTCGGAAATTACTTCAGACGCACCTGATGGTACTCTTAGGTGACGAGGCTGAAGTGCAAGCTCGTTTTGGTCTATTTGGAGATAGTGCTAATCTGGACGCAAGATAGGTGCATGGTTTGCGCCAAACATACCATAGGCTCAGAAACCATTTTGGACGCACCCGATGGTACTCCTAGGTGACGAGGCTCAAGTGCAAGCTCGTTTCGGTCTTTTGAGAGATAGTGCTAGTCTTGACGCAAGATAGGTGCACGGTTTGCGCTGAACGTACCATAGGCTCAGAAATTACTTCAAACGCACCTGATGGTACTCGTAGGTGACGAGGCTGAAGTGCAAGCTCGTTTCGGTCTATTTGAGATAGTGCTAATCTTGACGCAAGATAGGTGCATGGTTTGCGCAAAACATACCATAGGCTCAGAAACCATTTTGGACGCACCCGATGGTACCCCTAGGTGACGAGGCTCAAGTGCAAGCTCGTTCCTGTCTATTTAGAGATAGTGCTAATCTTGACGCAATATAGGTGCATGGTTTGCGTCGAACGTACCATAGGCTCGGAAATTGTTTCGGGCGCACCCGATGGTACCCCTAGGTGACGAGGCTCAAGTGCAAGCTCGTTCCAGTCTATTTAGAGATAGTGCTAATCTTGACGCAAGATAGGTGCATGGTTTGCGTCGAATGTACCATAGGCTCGGAAATCGTTTCGGGCGCACCTGATGGTACTCCTAGGTGACGAGGCTCAAGTGGAAGCTCGTTCTCAGTCTGTTTGGAGATAGTGCTAACCATAACGTAAGTTAGGTGCACGGTTTGTGCCGAACGTACCATAGGCTCAGAAATTGATTTGGACGCACCTGATGGTAATCCTAGGTGACGTGCGTCCTGTGGAATCTCGATTCCGTGCGTTTAGAGACAGTGTTAGTGTTAGCGCCAGATAGGTCCACGGTTTGCGCCAAACGTACCCTAAGCTCAGAAATCATTTCGATGCACATGATGGTACTCCTAGGTGACGAGGCTCAAGTGCAAGCTCGTTTCGGCCTTTTGAGAGATAGTGCTAATCTTGACGCAAGATAGGTGCACGGTTTGCGCGAACGAACCATAGGCTCGGAAATTACTTCAGACGCACCTGATGGTACTCTTAGGTGATGAGGCTGAAGTGCAAGCTCGTTTCGGTCTATTTGGAGATAGTGCTAATTTTGACGCAAGATAGGTGCACGGTTTGCGCCAAACATACCATAGGCTCAGAAACCGTTTTGGACGCACCCGATGGTACCCCTAGGTGACGAGGCTCAATTGCAAGCTCGTTCCAGTCTATTTAGAGATAGTGCTAATCTTGACGCAAGATAGGTGCATGGTTTGCGTTGAACGTACCATAGGCTCAGAAATCATTTTGGACGCACCTGATGGTACTCCTAGGTGACGAGGCTCAAGTGGAGGCTCGTTCTCAGTCCATTTGGAGATAGTGCTAACCTTGATGTAAGATAGGTGCACGGTTTGTGACGAACGTACCATAGGCTCAGAAATCATTTTGGACGCACCTGATGGTAGTCCTAGGTGATGTGGGTCCTGTGGAATCTTGATTCTATGCGTTTGGAGATAGTGTTAGTGTCGATGCAAGATAGGTGCACGGTTTGCGCCAAACGTACCATCGGCTCAGAAACCGTTTTGGACGCACCCGATGGTACTCCTAGGTGACGAGGCTGAAGTGCAAGCTCGTTTCGGTCCGTTTAGAGATAGTGCTAATCTTGACGCAGAGATAGGTGCACGGTTTGCTGCGCTCGAATGTACCATATGCTCGAAAATCGCTTTTGGACGCACCCGATGGAACTCCTAGGTGACGTGGGTCATGTCGAATCTCGTTTCGGTCTGTTTGGAGATGGTGTTAGTGTCAGTGCAAGACAGGTGCACGGTTTGCACCAAACGTACCATAGGCAAAGAAACCATTTTGGACGCACCCGATGGTACTCGTAGGAGACGAGCCTCAAGTGCAAGCTCATTTTGGTTCGTTTAGAGATAGTGCTAATCTTGACGCAAGATAGGTGCACAATTTGCGCCGAATGTACCATAGGCTCAGAAATTTTTTCGGACGCACCCGATGGTACTCCTAGGTCACGAGGCTCAAGTGGATGCTCGTTCTCAGTCCGTTTGGAGATAGTGCTAACCTTCACGTAAGTTTGGTGCACGGTTTGTGCCGAACGTACCACAGGCTCTGAAATCATTTTGGACGCACCTGATGGTACTCTGAGGTGATGTGGGTCCTGTGGAATCTCGATTCCGTGCGTTTGGGGACAGTGTTAGTGTCAGTGCAAGATAGGTGCACGGTTTGCGCCAAACGTACCATAGGCTCAAAACCATTTTGGACGCACCCGATGGTACTCCTAGGTGATGAGGCTCAAGTGCAAGCTCGTTTCGGTCTTCTGAGAGATAGTGCTAATCTTGACGCAAGATAGGTGCACGGTTTGCGCCGAACGAACCATAGGCTCGGAAATTACTTCAGACGCACCTGATGGTACTCTTAGGTGACGAGGCTGAAGTGCAAGCTCGTTTTGGTCTATTTGGAGATAGTGCTAATCTGGACGCAAGATAGGTGCATGGTTTGCGCCAAACATACCATAGGCTCAGAAACCATTTTGGACGCACCCGATGGTACTCCTAGGTGACGAGGCTCAAGTGCAAGCTCGTTTCGGTCTTTTGAGAGATAGTGCTAGTCTTGACGCAAGATAGGTGCACGGTTTGCGCCGAACGTACCATAGGCTCAGAAATTACTTCAGACGCACCTGATGGTACTCGTAGGTGACGAGGCTGAAGTGCAAGCTCGTTTCGGTCTATTTTGAGATAGTGCTAATCTTGATGCAAGATAGGTGCATGGTTTGCGCGAAACATACCATAGGCTCAGAAACTATTTTGGACGCACCCGATGGTACCCCTAGGTGACGAGGCTCAAGTGCAAGCTCGTTCCAGTCTATTTAGAGATAGTGCTAATCTTGACGCAATATAGGTGCATGGTTTGCGTCGAACGTACCATAGGCTCGGAAATTGTTTCGGGCGCACCTGATGGTACTCCTAGGTGACGAGGCTCAAGTGGAAGCTCGTTCTCAGTCTATTTGGAGATAGTGCTAACCATAACGTAAGTTAGGTGCACGGTTTGTGCCGAACGTACCATAGGCTCAGAAATTGATTTGGACGCACCTGATGGTAATCCTAGGTGACGTCCGTCCTGTGGAATCTCGATTCCGTGCATTTAGAGACAGTGTTAGTGTCGGCGGAAGATAGGTCCACGGTTTGCGCCAAACGAACCCTAAGCTCAGAAATCATTTCGGACGCACATGATTGTACTCCTAGGTGACGAGGCTCAAGTGCAAGCTCGTTTCGGCCTTTTGAGAGATAGTGCTAATCTTGATGCAAGATAGGTGCACGGTTTGCGCCGAATGAACCATAGGCTCGGAAATTACTTCAGACGCACCTGATGGTACTCTTAGGTGACGAGGCTGAAGTGCAAGCTCGTTTTGGTCTATTTGGAGATAGTGCTAATCTTGACGCAAGATAGGTGCACGGTTTGCGCGCAAAACATACCATAGGCTCGAAATTATTTTGGACGCACCCGATGGTACTCTTAGGTGACGAGGCTGAAGTGCAAGCTTGTTTTGGTCTATTTGGAGATAGTGCTAATCTTGACGCAAGATAGGTGCATGGTTTGCGCCAAACATACCATAGGCTCAGAAACCATTTTGGACGCACCCGATGGTACTCCAAGGTGACGAGGCTCAAGTGCAAGCTCGTTTCGGTCTTTTGAGAGATAGTGCTAATCTTGACGCAAGATAGGTGCACGGTTTGCGCCGAACGTACCATAGGCTCGAAATTACTTCAGACGCACCTGATGGTACTCTTAGGTGACGAGGCTCAAGTGCAAGCTCGTTTCGGTCTATTTTGAGATAGTGCTAATCTTGATGCAAGATAGGTGCATGGTTTGCGCGAAACATACCATAGGCTCAGAAACCATTTTGGACGCACCCGATGGTACCCCTAGGTGACGAGGCTCAAGTGCAAGCTCGTTTTGGTCTATTTAGAGATAGTGCTAATCTTGACGCAAGATAGGTGCATGGTTTGCGTCGAACGTACCATAGGCTCGGAAAATTGTTTTGGGCGCACTGATGGTACTCCTAGGTGACGAGGCTCAAGTGGAAGCTCGTTTCTCGATCTGCTTTGGAGATAGTGCTAACCATAACGTAAGTTAGGTGCACGGTTTGTGCCGAACGTACCATAGGCTCAGAAATTGATTTGGACGCACCTGATGGTAATCCTAGGTGACGTCCGTCCTGTGGAATCTCGATTCCGTGCATTTAGAGATAGTGTTAGTGTCGGCGAAGATAGGTGCACAGTTTGCGCCAAACGAACCATAAGCTCGTAAATCATTTTGGACGCACCGATTGGTACTCCTAGGTGACGAGGCTCAAGTGCAAGCTCGTTTCGGCCTTTTGAGAGATAGTGCTAATCTTGATGCAAGATAGGTGCACGGTTTGCGCCAAATGAACCATAGGCTCGGAAATTACTTTTGAGCACACACGATGGTACTCCTAGGTGACGAGGTCAAGTGCAAGCTCGCTTTTGTCCTTTTGGAGATAGTGCTAATCTTGATGCAAGATAGGTGCACGGTTTGGCGCCAAACATACCATAGGCTCAGAAACCATTTTGGACGCACCCGATGGTACTCCTAGGTGACGAGGCTCAAGTGCAAGCTCGTTTTGGTCTTTTGAGAGATAGTGCTAATCTTGACGCAAGATAGGTGCACGGTTTGCGCGAAACATACCATAGGCTCGAAAATTACTTCAGACGCACCTGATGGTACTCGTAGGTGACGAGGCTCAAGTGCAAGCTCGTTTCGGTCTATTTTGAGATAGTGCTAATCTTGACGCAAGATAGGTGCATGGTTTTGCATAAAACATACCATAGGCTCGAAAATTATTTTTGGACCTACCCGATGGTACCCCTATGTGACGAGGCTCAAGTGCAAGCTCGTTCCAGTCTATTTAGACATAGTGCTAATCTTGACGCAAGATAGGTGCATGGTTTGCGCTGAACGTACCATAGGCTTGAAAATCGTTTTGGACGCACCCGATGGAACTCCTAGGTGACGTGGGTCATGTCGAATCTCGTTTTGGTCTGTTCGGAGATGGTGTTAGTGTGGGTGCAAGATAGTTGCACGGTTTGCACCAAACGTACCATAGGCAAAGAAACCGTTTTGGACGCACTCGATGGTACTCCTAGGAAATGAGCCTCAAGTGCAAGCTCGTTTCGGTTCGTTTAGAGATAGTGCTAATCTTGACACAAGATAGGTGCACAGTTTGCGCCGAACGTACCATATGCTTAAAATTATTTCAGACGCACCAGATGTACTCCTAGGTGACGAGGCTCAAGTGGAAGCTCGTTCTCAGTCCGTTTGGAGATAGTGCTAACCATGACGTAAGTTAGGTGCACGGTTTGTGCCGAACGTACCATTGGCTCAGAAATCGATTTGGACGCACCTGATGGTACTCCTAGGTGACGTGGGTGCTGTGGAATCTCCTTTCCGTGCGTTTGGAGATGGTGTTAGTGTTGGTGCAAGATTGGTGCACGGTTTGCGCCAAACGTACCATAGGCTCAAAGATCATTTTGGACATACCCGATGGTACTCCTAGGTGACGAGGCTGAAGTGCAAGCTCGTTTCGGTCCATTTAGAGATACTGCTAATCTTGACGCAGATAGGTGCACGGTTTGTGCTGAACGTACCATAGGCTCAGAAATCGTTTTAGACGCACCCGATGGAACTCCTAGGTGACGTGGGTCATGTCGAATCTCATTTCGGTCTGTTTGGAGATGGTGTTAGTGTCGGTGCAAGACAGTTGCACTGTTTGCACCAAACATACTATAGGCTCAGAAACCATTTTGGACGCCCCTGATGGTACTCCTAGGTGATGAGGCTCAAGAGCAAGCTCGTTTTGGTCTATTTAGAGATACTGCTAATCTTGACACAAGATAGGTGCAAGATTTGCATCGAACATACCACAAGCTCGGAAATTATTGTAGACGCACCTGATGGTACTCCTTGGTGACGAGGCTCAAGTGGAAGCTCGTTCTCAGTCCATTTGGAGATAGTGCTAACCTTGACGTAAGTTAGGTGCACGGTTTGTGCCGAACGTACCATAGGCTCAGAAATCGTTTTGGGCGCACCTGATGGTACTCCGAGGTGACGTGGGTCCAGTGGAATCTTGATTCCCTGTGTTTGGAGACAGTGTTTGTGTCGGTGCAAGATAGGTGCACAGTTTGCGCCAAACGTACCATAGGCTCAGAAACTATATTGGACGCACCCGATGGTACTCCTAGGTGATGAGGCTCAAGTGCAAGCTCGTTTTGGTCTTTTGAGAGAGTGCTAATCTTGGCGCGAGATAGCTGCACGGTTTGCGCCGAACGTACCATAGGCTCGGAAATTACTTCAGACGCACCTAATGGTACTCTTAGGTGACAAGGCTCAAGTGCAAGCTCGTTTCGGTCTATTTTGAGATAGTGCTAATCTTGACGCAAGATAGATGCACGGTTTGCGCCGAGCGTCCCATAGGCTCAGAAATCATTTTGGATGCACATGATTGTACTCCTAGGTGACGAGGCTCAAGTGCAAGCTCGTTTCGTCCTTTTGAGAGATAGTGCTAATCTTGACGCAAGATAGGTGCACGGTTACCGCCGAACATACCATAGGCTCGGAAATTACTTCAGACTCACCTGATGGTACTCTTAGGTGACGAGGCTGAAGGGCAAGCTCGTTTCGGTCTATTTTGAGATAGTGCTAATCTTGACGCAAGATAGGTGCACGGTTTGCGCCAAACATACCATAGGCTCAGAAATTGTTTTGGACGCACCCGATGGTACCCCTAGGTGATGAGGCTCAAGTGCAAGCTCGTTCCGGTCTATTTAGAGATAGTGCTAATCTTGACGCAAGATAGGTGCATGGTTTGCGTCGAACGTACCATAGGCTCGGAAATCGTTTCGGACGCACGTGATGGTACTACTAGGTGACGAGGCTCAAGTGGAAGCTCGTTCTCAGTCCGTTTGGAGATAGTGCTAACCATGACATAAGTTAGGTGCACGGTTTGTGCCGAACGTACCATAGGCTCAGAAATCGATTTGGACGCACCTAATGGTAATCCTAGGTGACGTGAGTCCTATGGAATCTCGATTCCGTGCATTTAGAGACAGTGTTAGTGTCGGCGCAAGATAGGTGCACGGTTTGCGCCAAACGTACCATAAGCTCAGAAATCATTTCGGACGCACATGATTGTACTCCTAGGTGACGAGGCTCAAGAGCAAGCTTGTTTTGGTCTTTTGAGAGATAGTGCTAGTCTTGACGCAAGATAGGTGCACGGTTTGCGCCGAACGAACCATAGGCTCGGAAATTACTTCAAACGCACCTGATGGTACTCTTAGGTGATGAGGCTGAAGTGCAAGCTCGTTTCGGTCTATTTGGAGATAGTGCTAATCTTGACGCAAGATAGGTGCACGGTTTGCGCCAAACATACCATAGGCTCAGAAACCGTTTTGGGCGCACCCGATGGTACTCCTAGGTGACGAGGCTCAAGTGCAAGCTCATTTCGGTCTTTTGAGAGATAGTGCTAGTCTTGACGCAAGATAGGTGCACGGTTTGCGCCGAACGTACCATAGGCTTGGAAATTACTTCAGACGCACCTGATGGTACTCTTAGGTGACGAGGCTCAAGTGCAAGCTCGTTTCGGTATATTTTGAGATAGTGCTAATCTTGACGCAAGATAGGTGCATGGTTTGCGCAAAACATACCATAGGCTCAGAAACCATTTTGGACGCACCCGATGGTACCCCTAGGTGACGAGGCTCAAGTGCAAGCTCGTTTCGGTCTATTTAGAGATAGTGCTAATCTTGACGCAAGATAGGTGCATGGTTTGCGCCGAACGTACCATAGGCTCGGAAATTGTTTGGCGCACCTGATGGTACTCCTAGGTGATGAGGCTCAAGTGGAAGCTCGTTCTCAGTCTGTTTGGAGAAAGTGCTAACCATAACGTAAGTTAGGTGCACGGTTTGTGCCGAAACATCATAGGCTTAGAAATTGATTTGGACGCACCTGATGGTAATCCTAGGTGACGGGCTCGCGTTAGAGCTCGATTTCGCCTATGTTAGAGATAGTGCTAATCCGACGCAGATAGGTCCACAGTTTTGCGCCAAACGTACCCTACGCTCGAAAATCATTTGGACGCACATGATTGTACTCCTAGGTGACGAGGCTCAAGTGCAAGCTCGTTTCGGCCTTTTGTGAGATAGTGCTAATCTTGACGCAAGATAGGTGCACGGTTTGCGCCGAACGAACCATAGGCTCGGAAATTACTTTTGCACGCACCGATGGTACTCTTAGGTGACGAGGCTCAAGTGCAAGCTCGTTTCGGTCTATTTTGAGATAGTGCTAATCTTGACGCAAGATAGGTGCACGGTTTGCGCCAAACATACCATAGGCTCAGAAACCATTTTGGACGCACCCGATGGTACTCCTAGGTGACGAGGCTCAAGTGCAAGCTCGTTTCGGTCTTTTGAGAGATAGTGCTAGTCTTGACGCAAGATAGGTGCACGGTTTGCGCCGAACGTACCATAGGCTCAGAAATTACTTCAGACGCACCTGATGGTACTCGTAGGTGACGAGGCTGAAGTGCAAGCTCGTTTCGGTCTATTTTGAGATAGTGCTAATCTTGACGCAAGATAGGTGCACGGTTTGCGCCAAACATACCATAGGCTCAGAAACCATTTTGGACGCACCCGATGGTACTCCTAGGTGACGAGGCTCAAGTGCAAGCTCGTTTCGGTCTTTTGAGAGATAGTGCTAGTCTTGACGCAAGTTAGGTGCACGGTTTGCGCCGAACGTACCATAGGCTCAGAAATTACTTCAGATGCACCTGATGGTACTCGTAGGTGACGAGGCTGAAGTGCAAGCTCGTTTCGGTCTATTTTGAGATAGTGCTAATCTTGACGCAAGATAGGTGCATGGTTTGCGCAAAACATACCATAGGCTCAGAAACCGTTTTGGACGCACCCGATGGTACCCCTAGGTGACGAGGCTCAAGTGCAAGCTCGTTCCAGTCTATTTAGAGATAGTGCTAATCTTGACGCAAGATAGCTGCATGGTTTGCGTCGAACGTACCATAGGCTCGGAAATCGTTTCGGGCGCACCTGATGGTACTCCTAGGTGATGAGGCTCAAGTGGAAGCTCGTTCTCAGTCTGTTTGGAGATAGTGCTAACCTTGACGCAAGACAGGTGCACGGTTTGCGCCGAACGTACCATAGGCTCGGAAATCATTTTGGAAGCACCTGATGGTACTCCGAGGTGACGTGGATCTTGTGGAATCTTGTTTCGGTGCGTTTGGAGACGGTGTTAGCGTCAGTGCAAGATAGGTGCACGGTTTGCGCCAAACGTACCATAGGCAAAGAAATCGTTTTGGACGCACCCGATGGTACTCCTAGGAGACGAGCCTCAAGTGGAAGCTCGTTTTGCTTCGTTTAGAGATAGTACTAATCTTGACGCAAGATAGGTGCACAGTTTGCGCCGAACGTACCATATGCTTAAAATTATTTCAGACGCACTTGATGTACTCCTAGGTGACGAGGCTCAAGTGGAAGCTCGTTCTCAGTCCGTTTGGAGATAGTGCTAACCATGACGTAAGTTAGGTGCACGGTTTGTGCCGAACGTACCATAGGCTCAGAAATCGTTTTGGACGCACCTGATGGTACTCCTAGGTGACGTGGGTCCTGTGGAATCTCCTTTTCGTGCGTTAGGAGACGGTGTTAGTGTTGGTGCAAGATAGGTGCACGGTTTGCGCCAAACGTACCATAGGCTCAAAGATTGTTTTGGACACACCCGATGGTACTCCTAGGTGACGAGGCTGAAGTGCAAGCTCGTTTCGGTCCATTTAGAGATAGTGCTAATCTTGACGCAGATAGGTGCACGGTTTGCGCTGAACGTACCATAGGCTCGGAAATCGTTTTGGATGCACCCGATGGAACTCCTAGGTGACGTGGGTCATGTCGAATCTCGTTTCGGTCTGTTTGGAGATGGTGTTAGTGTCGGTGCAAGACAGGTGCACGGTTTGCACCAAACATACCATAGGCTCAGAAACAGTTTTGGACGCACCCGATGGTACTCCTAGCTGATGATGCTAAAGAGCAAGCTCGTTTCGGTCTATTTAGAGATACTGCTAATCTTGACACAAGATAGGTGCATGGTTTGCATCGAACGTACCACAAGCTCAGAAATTATTTCAGATGCACCTGATGGTACTCCTTGGTGACCAGGCTCAAGTGGAAGCTCGTTCTCAGTCCGTTTGGAGATAGTGCTAACCTTGACATTAGTTAGGTGCACGGTTTGTGCCGAACGTACCATAGGCTCAGAAATCATTTTGGGCGCACCTGATGGTACTCCGAGGTGACATGGGTCATGTGGAATCTTGATTCCGTGTGTTTGGAGACAGGGTTTGTGTCGGTGCAAGATAGGTGCACGGTTTGCGCCAAACGTACCATAGGCTCACAAACCGTTTTGGACGCACCCGATGGTACTCCTAGGTGACGAGGCTCAAGTGCAAGCTCGTTTCGGTCTTTTGAGAGATAGTGCTAGTCTTGACGCAAGATAGGTGCACGGTTTGCACCGAACATACCATAGGCTCAGAAATAACTTCAGATGCACCTGATGGTACTCTTAGGTGACGAGGCTGAAGTGCAAGCTCGTTTCGGTCTATTTGGAGATAGTGTTAATCTTGACACAAGATAGGTGCACGGTTTGCGCCAAACATACCATAGGCTCAGAAACCATTTTGGACGCACCCGATGGTACCCCTAGGTGACGAGGCTCAATTGCAAGCTCGTTTCGGTCTATTTAGAGATAGTGCTAATCTTGACGCAAGATAGGTGCATGGTTTGCGCCGAACATACCATAGGCTCGGAAATCGTTTTGGACGCACCTGATGGTACTCCTAGGTGACGAGGCTCAAGTGGAAGCTCGTTCTCAGTCCGTTTGGAGATAGTGCTAACCTTGACGCAAGATAGGTGCACGGTTTGCGCCGAACGTACCATAGGCAAAGAAATCGTTTTGGACGCACCCGATGGTACTCCTAGGAGACGAGCCTCAAGTGCAAGCTCGTTTTGGTTCGTTTAGAGATAGTACTAATATTGACACAAGATAGGTGCACAGTTTGCGCCGAACGTACCATATGCTTAAAATTATTTCAAACGCATTTGATGTACTCCTAGGTGACGAGGCTCAAGTGGAAGCTCGTTCTCAGTCCGTTTGGAGATAGTGCTAACCTTGACGCAAGATAGGTGCACAGTTTGCGCCGAACATACCATAGGCTCGGAAATCATTTTGGACGTACCTGATGGTACTCCGAGGTGACGTGGGTCCTGTGGAATCTTGATTCCCTGTGTTTGGAGACAGTGTTTGTGTCGGTGCAAGATAGGTGCACAGTTTGCACCAAATATACCATAGCCTCAGAAACCATTTTGGACGCACCAGATGGTACTCCTAGGTGATGAGCCTCAAGTGCAAGCTCGTTTCGATATTTTGAGAGAGTGCTAATCTTGACGCAAGATAGCTGCACGGTTTGCGCCGAACGTACCTTAGGCTCGGAAATTACTTCAGATGCACCTTATGGTACTCTTAGGTGACGAGGCTGAAGTGCAAGCTCGTTTCGGTCTATTTTGAGATAGTGCTAATCTTGACGCAAGATAGGTGCACGGTTTGCGCCAAACATACCATAGGCTCAGAAACCGTTTTGGACGCACCCAATGGTACCCCTAGGTGACGAGGCTCAAGTGCAAGCTCGTTCCGGTCTATTTAGAGATAGTGCTAATCTTGACGCAAGATAGGTGCATGGTTTGAGTCGAACGTACCATAGGCTCGGAAATCATTTCGGACGCACCTGATGGTACTCCTAGGTGACGAGGCTCAAGTGGAAGCTCGTTCTTAGTCCGTTTGGAGATAGTGCTAACCATGACGTAAGTTAGGTGCACGGTTTGTGCCGAACGTACCATAGGCTCAAAAAATCGATTTGCACGCACTCGATGGTAATCCTAGGTGACGTGGCCCCATGGAATCTCGATTCCGTGCGTTTAGAGACAGTGTTAGTGTCGGCGCTAGATAGGTCCACGGTTTGCGCCAAACGTACCCTAAGCTCAGAAATCATTTTAGACGCACATGATTGTACTCCTAGGTGACGAGGCTCAAGTGCAAGCTCGTTTCGGCCTTTTGAGAGATAGTGCTAATCTTGACGCAAGATAGGTGCATGGTTTGCGCCGAACGAACCATAGGCTCGGAAATTACTTCAGACGCACCTGATGGTACTCTTAGGTGACGAGGCAGAAGTGCAAGCTCGTTTCGGTCTATTTGGAGATAGTGCTAATCTTGACACAAGATAGGTGCACGGTTTGGCGCCAAACATACCATAGGCTCGTAAAACTCATTTTGGACGCACTTCGATGGTACCCCCTAGGTGACGAGGCTCAATTGCGAGCTCGTTTCGGTCTATTTAGAGATAGTGCTAATCTTGACGCAAGATAGGTGCATGGTTAGCGCCGAACGTACCATAGGCTCGGAAATCATTTTGGACACCCCTGATGGTACTCCTAGGTGATGAGGCTCAAGTGGAAGCTCGTTCTCAGTCCGTTTGGAGATAGTGCTAACCTTGACGCAAGATAGGTGCACGGTTTGCGCCGAACGTACCATAGGCTCGGAAATCATTTTGGACGCACCTGATGGTACTCCGAGGTGACGTGGATCTTGTGGAATCTTGTTTGATGCGCGCTGGAGATAGTGTTAGCGCTGATTGCAAGATAGGTGCACGGTTTGCGCCAAACGTACCATAGGCAAGAAATCGCTTTTGGACGCACCCGATGGTACTCCTAGGAGACGAGGCCTCAAGTGGAAGCTCGCTTTTGCTTATTTAGAGATAGTACTAATCTTGACGCAAGATAGGTGCACAGTTTGTGCCGAACGTACCATATGCTTAAAATTATTTCAGACGCATTTGATGTACTCCTAGGTGACGAGGCTCAAGTGGAAGCTCGTTCTCAGTCCGTTTGGAGATAGTGCTAACCATGACGTAAGTTAGGTGCACGGTTTATGCCGAACGTACCATAGGCTCAGAAATCGTTTTGGACGCACCTGATGGTACTCCTAGGTGACGTGGGTCCTGTGGAATCTCCTTTTCGTGCGTTAGGAGACGGTGTTAGTGTTGGTGCAAGATAGGTGCACGGTTTGCGCCAAACGTACCATAGGCTCAAAGATTGTTTTGGACACACCCGATGGTACTCCTAGGTGACGAGGCTGAAGTGCAAGCTCGTTTCGATCCATTTAGAGATAGTGCTAATCTTGACGCAGATAGGTGCACGGTTTGCGCTGAAGGTACCATAGGCTCGGAAATCGTTTTGGACGCACCCGATGGAACTCCTAGGTGAGGTGGGTCATGTCGAATCTCATTTCGGTCTGTTTGGAGATGGTGTTAGTGTCGGTGCAAGACAGGTGCACGGTTTGCACCAAACATACCATAGGCTCAGAAACCATTTTGGACGCACCCGATGGTACCCCTAGGTGACGAGGCTCAATTGCAAGCTCGTTTCGGTCTATTTAGATATGGTGCTAATCTTGACGCAAGATACGTGCATGGTTTGCGTCGAACGTACCATAGGCTCGGAAATCGTTTTGGACGCACCTGATGGTACTCCTAGGTGACGAGGCTGAAGTGGAAGCTCGTTCTCAGTCCGTTTGGAGATAGTGCTAACCTTGACGCAAGATAGGTGCACGGTTTGCGCCGAACGTACCATAGGCTCGGAAATCATTTTGGACGCACCTGATGGTACTCCGAGGTGACGTGGATCTTGTGGAATCTTGTTTCGGTGCGTTTTGAGACGGTGTTAGTGTCAGTGCAAGATAGGTGCACGGTTTGCGCCAAACGTACCATAGGCAAAGAAATCATTTTGGACGCACCCGATGGTACTCCTAGGAGATGAGCCTCAAGTGCAAGCTCGTTTTGGTTCGTTTAGAGATAGTACTAATCTTGATGCAAGATAGGTGCATAGTTTGCGCCGAACGTACCATATGCTTAAAATTATTTCAGACGCATTTGAACGTACCATAGGCTCGAAAATCATTTCGGACGCACCTGATGGTACTCCTAGGTGACAAGGCTCAAGTGGAAGCTCGTTCTCAGTCCGTTTGGAGATAGTGCTAACCATGACGTAAGTTAGGTGCACGGTTTGTGCCGAACGTACCATAGGCTCAGAAATCGTTTTGGACGCACCTAATGGTCCTCCTAGGAGACGTGGGTCCTGTGGAATCTCCTTTCCATGCGTTTGGTGACGGTGTTAGTGTCGGTGCAAGATAGGTGCACGGTTTGCGCCAAACGTACCATAGGCTCAAAGATTGTTTTGGACACACCCGATGGTACTCCTAGGTGACGAGGCTGAAGTGCAAGCTCGTTTCGGTCCATTTAGAGATAGTGCTAATCTTGACGCAGATAGGTGCACGGTTTGCGCTGAACGTACCATAGGCTCGAAATTTGTTTTGGACGCACCCGATGGAACTCCTAGGTGACGGGGTTATGTCGAATCTCGCTTTGGTCTGTTTGGAGATGGTGTTAATCTTGGTGACGCAAGATGTGCACGGTTTGCACCAAACATACCATAGGCTCGAAAAATGCTTTTGGACGCACTGATGGTACTCCTAGTGATGATGCTAAAGAGCAAGCTCGCTTCGGTCTATTTAGAGATACTTCTAATCTTGACACAAGATAGGTGCATGGTTTGCATCGAACGTACCACAAGCTCAGAAATTATTTCAGATGCACCTGAAGGTACTCCTTGGTGACGAGGCTCAAGTGGAAGCTCGTTCTCAGTCCTTTTGGAGATAGTGCTAACCTTGACGTAAGTTAGGTGCACAGTTTGTGCCGAACGTACCATAGGCTCAGAAATCATTTTGGGCGCACCTGATGGTACTCCGAGGTGACGTGGGTCCTGTGGAATCTTGATTCCCTGTGTTTGGAGACAGTGTTTGTGTTGGTGCAAGATAGGTGCACAGTTTGCGCCAAACGTACCATAGGCTCAGAAACCATTTTGGACGCACCCGATGGTACTCCTAGGTGATGGGGCTCAAGTGCAAGCTCGTTTCGATCTTTTGAGAGAGTGCTAATCTTGACGCAAGATAGCTGCACGGTTTGCGCTGAACGTACCTTAGGCTCGGAAATTACTTCAGACGCACCTGATGGTACTCTTAGGTGACGAGGCTCAAGTGCAAGCTCGTTTTGGTCTATTTTGAGATAGTGCTAATCTTGACGCAAGATAGATGCATGGTTTGCACCGAGCGTCCCGTAGGCTCAGAAATCATTTTGGATGCACATGATTGTACTCCTAGGTGACGTGGCTCAAGTGCATGCTCGTTTCAGCCTTTTGAGAGATAGTGCTAATCTTGACGCAAGATAGGTGCACGGTTTCATAGGCAACGCATACCATAGGCTCGGAAATTACTTCAAACTCTCCCGATGGTACTCTTAGGTGACGAGGCTCAAGTGCAAGCTCAAGCTTCATCTATTTTGAGATAGTGCTAATCTTGACGCAAGATAGGTGCACGGTTTGCGCCAAACAAACCATAGGCTCAGAAACCGTTTTGGACGCATCCGATGGTACTCCTAGGTTATGAGGCTCAATAGCAAGCTCGTTTTGTTCTATTTAGAGATAGTGCTAATCTTAACCCAAGATTGGTGCATGGTTTGCATCAAACGTACCACAAGCTCGTAAATTATTTCGACGCACCCGATGGTACTCCTTGGTGACCGTGCTCAAGTGGAAGCTCGCTTCTCATCCGTTTCGAGATAGTGCTAACCTTGACATTAGTTAGGTGCACGGTTTGTGCCGAACGTACCATAGGCTCAGAAATCATTTTGGGCGCACCTGATGGTACTCCGAGATGACATGGGTCATGTGGAATCTTGATTCCGTGTGTTTGGAGACGAGGTTTGTGTCGGTGCAAGATAGGTGCAGGTTTGGCGCCAAACGTACCATAGGCTCACAAACCGCTTTGGACGCACCCGATGGTACTCCTAGGTGACGAGGCTCAAGTGCAAGCTCGTTTCAGTCTTTTGAGAGATGGTGCTAGTCTTGACGCAAGATAGGTGCACGGTTTCCACCGAACGTACCATAGGCTCGGAAATAACTTCAGACGCACCTGATGGTACTCTTAGGTGACGAGGCTGAAGTGCAAGCTCGTTTCGGTCTATTTTGAGATAGTGCTAATCTTGACGCAAGATAGGTGCACGGTTTGCGCCAAACATACCATAGGCTCAGAAACTGTTTTGGATGCACCCAATGGTACCCCGAGGTGACGAGGCTCAAGTGCAAGCTCGTTCTGGTCTATTTAGAGATAGTGCTAATCTTGACGCAAGATAGGTGCATGGTTTGTGTCGAACGTACCATAGGCTCAGAAATCATTTCGGACGCACCTGATGGTACTCCTAGGTGACGAGGCTCAAGTGGAAGCTCGTTCTTAGTCCGTTTGGAGATAGTGCTAACCATGACGTAAGTTAGGTGCACGGTTTGTGCCGAACGTACCATAGGCTCAGAAATCGATTTGCACGCCCCTGATGGTAATCCTAGGTGACGTGCGTCCTGTGGAATCTCGATTCCGTGCGTTTAGAGACAGTGTTAGTGTCGGCGCAAGATAGGTCCACGGTTTGCGCCAAACGTACCATAAGCTCAGAAATCATTTCGGACGCACATGATTGTACTCCTAGGTGACGAGGCTCAAGTGCAAGCTCGTTTCGGCCTTTTGAGAGATAGTGCTAATCTTGACGCAAGATAGGTGCACGGTTTGCGCCGAACGAACCATAGGCTCGGAAATTACTTCAGAGGCACCTGATGGTACTCTTAGGTGACGAGGCTGAAGTGCAAGCTCGTTTCGGTCTATTTGGAGATAGTGTTAATCTTGACACAAGATAGGTGCACGGTTTGCGCCAAACATACCATAGGCTCAGAAACCATTTTGGACGCACCCGATGGTACCCCTAGGTGACGAGGCTCAATTGCAAGCTCGTTTCGGTCTATTTAGAGATAGTGCTAATCTTGACGCAAGATAGGTGCATGGTTTGCGCCGAACGTACCATAGGCTCGGAAATCATTTTGGACGCACCTGATGGTACTCCTAGGTGACGAGGCTCAAGTGGAAGCTCGTTCTCAGTCCGTTTGGAGATAGTGCTAACCTTGACGCAAGATAGGTGCATGGTTTGCGCCGAACGTACCATAGGCTCGGAAATCATTTTGGACGCACCTGATGGTACTCCGAGGTGACGTGGATCTTGTGGAATCTTGTTTCGGTGCGTTTGGAGATGGTGTTAGTGTCAGTGCAAGATAGGTGCATGGTTTGCGCCAAACGTACCATAGGCAAAGAAATCATTTTGGTTGCACCCGATGGTAGTCCTAGGAGACGAGCCTCAAGTGCAAGCTCGTTTTGGTTCGTTTAGAGATAGTACTAATCTTGACGCAAGATAGGTGCACAGTTTGCGCCGAACGTACCATATGCTTAAAATTATTTCAGACGCATTTGATGTACTCCTAGGTGATGAGGCTCAAGTGGAAGCTCGTTCTCAGTCCGTTCGGAGATAGTGCTAACCATGACGTAAGTTAGGTGCACGGTTTGTGCCGAACGTACCATAGGCTCAGAAATTGTTTTGGACGCACCTGATGGTACTCCTAGGTGACGTGGGTCCTGTGGAATCTCCTTTCCGTGCGTTTGGAGACGGTGTTAGTGTCGGTGCAAGATAGGTGCACGGTTTGCGCCAAACGTACCATAGGCTCAAAGATTGTTTTGGACACACCCGATGGTACTCCTAGGTGATGAGGCTGAAGTGCAAGCTCGTTTCGGTCCATTTAGAGATAGTGCTAATCTTGACGCAGATAGGTGCACGGTTTGCGCTGAACGTACCATAGGCTCGGAAATCATTTTGGACGCACCCGATGGAACTCCTAGGTGACGTGGGTCATGTTGAATCTCGTTTCGGTCTGTTTGGAGATGGTGTTAGTGTCGGTGCAAGACAGGTGCACGGTTTGCACCAAACATACCATAGGCTCAGAAACCGTTTTGGACGCACCCGATGGTACTCCTAGCTGATGAGGCTCAAGAGCAAGCTCGTTTCGGTCTATTTAGAGATACTGCTAATCTTGACACAAGATAGGTGCATGGTTTGCATCGAACGTACCACAAGCTCAGAAATTATTTCAGACGCACCTGATGGTACTCCTTGGTGACGAGGCTCAAGTGGAAGCTCGTTCTCAGTCCGTTTGGAGATAGTGCTAACCTTGATGTAAGTTAGGTGCACGGTTTGTGCCGAACGTACCGTAGGCTCAGAAATTGTTTTGGGCGCACCTGATGGTACTCCGAGGTGACGTGGGTCCTGTGGAATCTTGATTCCCTGTGTTTGGAGATAGTGTTTGTGTCGGTGCAAGATAGGTGCACAGTTTGCGCCAAACATACCATAGGCTCGTAAACCATTTCTTGACGCACCCGGATGGTACTCCTAGGTGATGAGGCCCGGCGCAAGCTCGTTTTGATCTTTTGAGAGAGTGCTAATCTTGGACGCAAGATAGCTAAGCACGGTTTGCACCGAATGTACCTTAGGCT